>VXAD01004216.1:187591-278500 GCA_013399195.1 Dicrurus megarhynchus
TCCCTGCCCCCGGTCCCGCTGCCCCCCTGCCCCGTGCCAGGTTACATTCCCTGCATCTGAAGGGGTGGACGGCGGCCCCACTTCCGAAGGAGGTTTTAGGGGAGAGATAAACCCCACCCAGCCCGAAGGCGCCGGCGGGGTGTCAGCGGGAGCGGCGGGGGCCGGCCTCGGGCCGCGCTGCCGCCGCCGGGCACCAGGGGGCGGCCGAGCTCCACGGCGGCGCCGGGCAGTGCCCGGGACGGGGCGGCTTCGCCCCCGCCGCGCTGCCGGGCTGGCAAGGGCTGGATGTGTCACCCACGGGGTCCTGTACGGGGCTGGCAAGGGCTGGATGTCTCGCCCACGGGGTCCTGTGAGGGGGCAGCGAGTTTGATTGCGCTTAAGGAAGGGACGGGGGGCGGGCGCGATGCCTTGAGGTACCAAGACTGCAGCTGCGATGGTCTCTTTCCGTGCATCTGTGCCTAAACCTCCCACCATCCAGGCGTTTTCTTTCGGTGACAATTAGCAAAGAGCCGCTCGGTGCTCTCAATTTCTATAGAAAAGCTTCCCTGCTTTTGCCACCCCGGGGTGAGCTGAGGAGGTCTCCGGAGGAGCAGAGATTCGGGAACAGTCTGGAGGCTTTTCAGTACAGCCAGCACTGGGATGGCACAGGAGGAGGAGAACAGGAAGGCTTCCTTCAGGCTTTACGTTGGTCTACCTGGGTGTAATAATGTGCGTAGAGATGTGGAATGTGCCTCCTCCAACGGAGGAAGGGTAGAAAGCGATTTTGTGAAGTGTGATTTCTGCAGCGTAGGAGGATTGCATAGTTTAGGTATCTTACTATCACAAATGTCAGGAGATAAATAATGGAGTGAAATTACAGATGCTATTAAGCTGAGTTTTAAAAATTATAGGATACATATGAGGGGGGGATGGAAAGAAGATGAAGAAAGCTGAATAAACCTAATATTGATAGTAAAGTATTTCCCTCCATTTAAAGAAACAGCTTTGTTTTATTCCTTTTAATAAAGGAAGGGAATTGCACTGGCAGGGGAAGAGTACGATTTTTTTAACTGAGAGTAGAAATAGCAGAAATGTGCTGCCTCAATCCACAGCAGGGCATAGTAAATGGGAATCGGAGAACATCTGCATATGGAAAATACACCCATTTAGGTTGCTAGGGAAGAGGCATTTTCTACAGTGGTGTTTGGGGGAGAGTTTATTATTTTTAATTTTAATGAGCAGTATCGAGGTGAGGCATTTATCGCACATTTTTTATTTTTTGGCAGCACCTTGAAGTAATCTTGAGAATTTGTTGAAGTGAATCAAATCATTTGAGAGGCTATTCCAAAAACTGTTGGGTTTTTTTCTTTGTTTTTTGGGGGTTTTTTTGGTGGGAATGCAGTGGTGTGGAACACTTACATCATCAACTGAAGATAGTGGTGCTTGTGAGGGTTACTTTTCTTGTTTGTTTTTAAGAAAAGCATTACTATGTGAATATTGAATGATTATGACTTTTTTGATAGTTTGGATGGCTATGAAAAAGACAGTAACTAGATTTGGATCATTTGCTTTGGAAATATTGAAAGTCTTAGGTTCAAGATTTATATTTTGAAGGATGTAGCTGCAGTAGATTTTATGAAGAATGACTGAAGCTTTTTCTTTGAGAAGTGCTGGTGTTTAAGACTGGAGAGAGTGAACTGTACTGTATTTGTTCTGTTCCAGAAAATCAGAGCAGTTTGAGAACAAGTAGCAGACAGCCACCCCCTCCCCCAGCCCCTTAAGAGCTTATGAATGTCATAATTATGTACCAGGGCCAAATATTCCCTCTCCTAATTTCATCACAAGGAACAAGTTTAACTGGCAGTGTTATTATGCTAAAACAAAAGGATTTTTTTCTTAACCTTTCAAAGCTGTCCAGACAATTTATCCAGCATGAATTAGCTTTGCTTTGGTAAAAATTGAAACAAAATGAAACAAAATGCACACACAGATTCCCCACCATACCACAAACCAAAAAAGGAGCATGCTGCACTCTGAAAATCTGCCTTTTAAGATATGTAATGATAAAGAAAGTTTCCTTGGTTCTTAAGAGTGTCTAGAGACATTGACTTGAAGCAGACGAAATTAACATCTTCCCAAATTATAAAATCCTGTTTCTTTTACCCCTCTGCATAATACACACTTGTTTAGGTCAGCAATTTTTTTAAAGTTGCAGTAGAAAATGTTTTGCTTGTAGAATTTGTATCTATTTTGTGCTCATCCAGGAGATTCATAGGAGTGAGTACATTGTGCTTCAAGTTTCTTCTTTTCACAGCTTTGATACGGAGTGTCTTCTTGTTTTTCCTGGAGAGTTTCTCTTTACAAGTGCTTATAAGGGGCTGCTTGTTAATAAGGAACATCCCCCCAGGGAGATGCCAGCGTGTGTCTTACCACCAGTCTGGAATCCTTCCTTCTGCTTTTTGTGTAGTGAACCCATGAAATTTGGGATTTTTGAAATCAGTGATATTGCTTACTGGATTAAGTGGAACTGCTGTTTTACTCTGATTGTACACTGGAAATCTGAAGCAGATCCTGAGACTTCAACCAGACGCTGTTTTCTACTACCAGTTGATTTGTACAACCGTATTAGGATTAAAATACAGCTATTATCTTTCCTTCTCCTTTTCACCCTTCAAAAACAAACAAAAATCTGACAAAATCATGCTTGATTTTTCTATTTTAGGCTACATTCTCCTCTTCAGGTAAATATAAGAATCAAAATATCTGCCTGAAAACAAACCTGAACTGATAAGGAGTTCTGAAACATTGGCTTAAAAATAGATAAGATGAGAAATTTGTAGAGAGCTCTGTTTCATGCACTCCCATACAAAATGGAGTTAGAGATACTTTTACCATTTGTAGTAGCTCTAAATCATGAAGCATATGAACAATAAAGTCATAGAGCTTTAAAGTCTTGTCTAAGAGGTTGAATAGCATCATTTGGACTTTTCCTCTTACAGCACAACACATATTTGTTTAGATAACTCATTATTTTTATCTATGGAAATGCTGCTGGATTGCTAAGACTAATTTATGTATGATTTGCTTTTCATGGCCACCTTCTTCAAGAAATATTTTGACAACAAAGGCAGCATTTGTTTGCCCTTTCACTGACCTTTTCTTTGAGGCACCTTTCCCAAGTGGTTCATGTTTATTTACTGATTTTCTTTCAATTTGCTCCAGTAATCCCCCAGTTACATTCAGCACATGCTATTTGATTCCAGTACAATTGAGTCAAGTTAATGACATTTTGGGAAACACATGTTTTAACTACACTGTAATTTGTGTCTGTGAGTTGAAAATCTATTCTTGAAAGAGTAGGATATGAACTTTTCCAGGTTAAGAATCTGGATAATTGTTGGCATTCATATTTTAAACACTTTATATCAACTAATTTATGCCAGATGTTTTAGTTGTTTGTTTGGGGTGTTTTGGTTTCTTGGGGTTTTTTTTAGATTTTTTTTTTTTTTTTAGCATACTCATTTGCCTTATGAAATAAGGGCTGTATCGTTGATGAAGTGTATCCTGAAGCTCTCCAGGTCATTTGAATATCATTTTCAATGTCTCTTGAAATTCAGAAATAGGAGAGACTGGAGGAAAAACTTACTGATATCCTGGCATTATCAAATCTGGAGGCTTGTTGGAGTCAGATAGACTGGATCCAGGCCTATTAATAACTTGTATCTTACCAACAGTTTTTATTTTGACCTAAGCAATTAATCATGACCTAATTCTGACCTAGTGTCGTGGTTTCCCCATTGGTGTATTTAACTGCTTCTTAGTTTAGGTATTTGACTAGAATATTCAATTTTTGGTAACTAGTTTAAAACGCGGAATAATTTTTAATATTAAATAGGGCATTCAGAGCACTACTTGCTGTTAATTCAAGAATTTGAGGATGTCCAGGTTCAGTGATGTAATTTTGCATTCTTTAACAAAATATTGTTATTGCTTTTGTAGCTCAGTTTCTCTTAAAACTTTGTTTTCATGGATTTGTATATTTTTAAAGGATATCAGAAAACTAAAGAGTTAACTTAAGGAAGCAAGATACTCTTCAGATGTCTTGTGTTATGCCATAGCATCTTTAATGGGGTGTCTTCAAAAATCAGGGTTCCAAGGTTCTTATTTTTATTACATGCCTGATTTTTTGCATTATTTGTTATCTTTTGACTGATGATATCATTAATTGGAGAAGACATTTTCCGATTTGTTCTGCTGTAGATGAGCAGAATTTTAATTTATTGAATAGAAAGAAGAGAAACAGGGAGAGTCATTTATCATTATGGTTAAAGCTATTTGTGGTGACATGTTACGATATTAAAATCCTTGTGTACTGGAAAAGAAATCCATGTAAGTGTTAATAAAAGTTATGTGGAAAGGACACAAAGAATACAGGCACCAACAATGTTAGAAATCCTTGTGTTCACAAGACTGCCAAGCCTTTGAGTGTCCTGCATTTGAGTGGCTCCATGGAAGCACTGTTGGTTGCACTAACCCAGAGGCTCATTCTTAGCAGGAATCCACTGATTTCAGTGGGTTCTCCGGAGTATGTGAAAGTGTCTCTTGAGATGGCAGGAGGTAACCAGCTTTTATTTTTGAAATAGCATGTGATAGTCAATACAGTTCATTTATGCTCCTGTTATGATTTAGGAAATTATGATTAACAGAAAATTTCTCTTTGTATCTGTGCATTAGCAACTGAATCATTAATGAATGCATGGGAGTAATAGCCTGAGCTACAAGTCTAATGATCTACTGCAGAATATTTATAATGTAGTTCTTAGATATTAAGATAACTGTGAATATTGTCATTTGTGAGCACTAGAACAGGTTTCACACAGAAGTTGTGGATGTCCCATCCCTGGGATTGTTCAAGGCCAGGTTAGGTGGAGCTCTGAGCAACCTGGTCTAGTGGGAAGTGTCCCTGCTGATGGCAGTGGGGTTGGAATGAGAAGATCTTTAAAGTCCCTTCCAATCCAAGTCATTCTATGATTGTAGCCAAACTCTACTAACTCTAGTCATAGGAGAATTTCCATTGACTTAAGTTTGTGTTTGCATGAGAGACAAGCAGGACAGTTCTTTAAAAGCAGTTATTTTACTGTCTCAAGTAGGTTAATTTGGGAAGGAAGGAGACAGTAAAGTGTATCAACTAAAAATTCATTACATGGTTTCTGCCTATTTAAGAACAATGCTAAAAAATTGCAGCCAAACACCTGATGAAATATTTTACCTGCTTCCTGCCTCTTGTGGAAAAGAAAAAATGCAGTTTTTTGGTTTCACCCGTTCTTTAATATGATGTATAAAGATCATTGCAAATAGCATGAAGAGAACAAGTCTTTCAGAAACCTATTTGGCAAGCATGGAGATTTACTAACTGAGGGTGTTACTAACTTTGCTACCAGTTTCTATAGTCCAAGCATAATCTTGTCTGAAATATCCAGTTTCTGGATGGATAACATCCCGATAAAATTGGGAAGCAGTATGTTGTACTGTGGAGGTTTAGTCAGCCTCTTCAATAGTCCTGCCTATCATTACTGAAATAAATTTCCTCTTAACTATACAAGTTCCTTCAAGAACCAGCTTTCCATAAAAAGCATAGATCTTTGATATGTTAATTATCTTCATTTAAGATGTAGTGGCTCTCTTTCAGTAAAAAAAAAATTAAGAGGGAAATACAAGTGGCTCATTTTTGTTTTGCTGAGTTAAATTTTTCCTCCTACCAAAATTTATATTGTGGCTTTAGGAGGCTGCACTGGTTTTTATTTAATGTTCTAATTACCTGAGTAGTATTGCTAAACAGTGGACAAAGGTTGCTGAATAACCTCGTAATTCAGCAATAGTCAGAGCTGTAGCGTATGAATAACTCATAAGGATACTAATGAAACTTTTCAAGATGATGTTTCCCATTAGCTAATACTAAACCAATTTTTTGTATTTCAGTTGTAGTCTAAGTTGTTTGAATAGCTATGATCCAAAATTCCTACTTGGAAATCACACAGGAAGTCACTGTCCTGACCACTTTGCCCAAGAGGTGCCATTTGGAGCATAGTATGAATTCAGATTAAAACCACTCATTGCCAGCAATTTTCTTGCTACTAAAAGATGTTGCACCAGATTCAGTCAAGCTGCAAGTAATTTCAAACCCATTAACTTTGTAGACCTTTGTACTGCAGCTGAATTTGTCTTGCATGAACTCAGGTCCATAGTTAAAATAATAAAGTATTTAAAAACAGGGGCACATAAAGATGTGATACAGATAGATATAAATAGGAGGGGAGAGGAAATCTTGCCTCTTACTATGAACAGTTTTTTTAAACTGATGATACAATGATTTCTTTTTTTTAATTGTAACAGGAAATATGTAATCAAAGTGCAATGTATTCTGTTAATATTATGACATTATTATCTTAATTAGTCAAAGCAGAATAAACTACTGATCCAGGGTAGTTTATTTGTGGGGAAGAAGCTAGTGAAGGATATATTAAATGTACTGGAGACCAGTTTTCTGGAGTAGCATAATACTGCATTTTTTAAAAAAGTTCTTGAACATACCATACTCATAAACTAATGTGCTTACTGGATCAGAAAAAAGATTGATGTACTCCAGTGACCTCAAGAGAGACTCAAAGCAGGAAGCATAAAGAAACAGGTAAGTACAGAACACGAAGAGCGTTGATACTTCTGTCAGTGCAGCTACAATGTTCAGGGATATGTCAGGTTATATCCGTGTGATCTTCCGTAGTGATCTTGGCAAATCTTTGTTGCATGAATTTGTTCTTAAATCTGCCAGTACTTTGATCTGCTTGGTACACTGTGTCAACAACTTACACAACAGAAAAAGAAGTCTGAAAAAATAATGCTCAGTCCTTTAATTGCGGTGTTGTAAGTAATGGAGTCATACCAGTTCCTTACTTGACTCTTCCATGGCATTCATTATTGCACATAACAGAGAAGCTGCCCACCTCTTATGTGATGGGTTCAGAACTCCATGTTATATTCATGGGCTTTCTAGTGAATTAATAATTTTTTTTTTGTTTAGTCGTCAGTTCCTTTTTTTTTTTTTTAAGCATTTTATTTTCATACCCTTTGGTAATAGTTACCTTAATTTAACAAATGGTAATGTGAAGTACTTGAATTTAAACTGATCTGCATCAGGCCAGTTGTAAAAAAGCTTCTTGTGCGCTATGATCAGTGTTGCAGGTTCTGCCTTACAAGGGGGTGGGGCCTAAAACCAGTCGAGCAGTAACCCTGGTGGAATAAATGCTGAGAGAGATTTGATTGCTGGAGAGACGATTCCTGGGGATGGAGCTTATGGAAAGAGCAGGGGTACTTGAAAAGAAAGCTTGATATATGAGTAAATGGATATAGACTGGCTAAAAAAAAACCAAACCCAACCCTTCAGCATGAAAATTAATTTCTGACCTAAAAAAGCAGTGCCTCTGGACCAATCGAACAGGAGGGAAAGAAGTATTGTTAGTCTTAAGATGGTTCAGAATCATAGAATGATTCAATGTCCTATGTTGGAAGGGACCCACAAGGATCATGGTATCCAACTCCCGGCCCTAGGCAGGAGACCCCAAGAATCCCACCATGTGCCTGAGACCATTGTCCAGATACTTCTTGAACTCTGTCAGGTTTAGTGCTGTGACTGCTGCCCTGGGGAGCCTGTTCCAGTGCCCAACCACCCTCTAGGGGAAGAACCTTTTCCTTACATCCAACCCAAACCTCCCCTGGCTCAGCTGCAGGCCATTCCCTTGGGTCCTGTCACAGTCACCACAGAGCAGAGATCTGTGCCTGCCCCTCCTCTCCCCCTCACGAGGAAGTTGTAACTGCAATGAGTTCTCCCCTCAGTCTCCTCCAGGCTGAACAGACCAAGTGATCTCAGCTGCTCCTCACACAGCTTCCCCTCCAGACCCTTCAGCATCTTCATTGCCCTCTTTTGGATGTTCTCTAATATAATTCCTGTATTGTGTTAGCCAAAACTGCACACAGCACTTGAAGTGAGGCTGCACCAGTTCTTAGAAAGTGCAGCCTTAAATTATTTGTATTTGGTTTTTTTTTTTTTTAGCAATTAGAGAGAATTGCAAAGACAACATTGCACAACGTTTAAACGTGGTTTTTGCTAATCACCTGAATGATCTGGTATGAGGCATCTGTATTTTGCAATAGAATCTTTGGTTTTGTTGCTTTCTCTTTGGTTTTTTTGTTCCTGAATACTAATTGTGTAAATTGTCTTATTCATCTTGAATTTTAAGATGAATTATATCCAGCTGGGCATTGCTGTCTGTAATAAATAATGCAGCAATTCATGTACTCCTGTGCTTTCTCTGTTGGGGAACAGTACCCAACTTCAGAGTTAAGCAAAAACTAATGCTGACTTTTCCCAGTGGAGACTGTCTGTAGTATAATATGAATGCTACATCTCCAGACTTTTATTTTCTTTATTTTAAGGAAATGGTGTTTTGTGAGATGAGTTTTGCTAACAGAACTGTGCACACCGTGCTGCCATGGAACTCCCACTGAAGTCAAGAGTGTTTCAGGGGTTGTACTGATTGCACTTTTCAAGGTCTGATTGAATCTTTCAGGAGTCGCATAAATCCCGTGTGAGTATGTGGGAATTTTGATTCAGTGAAGAATAGAAAAATCAAGTTCTAACTTTATCTATATTTAAGTAGTGGGCATGTTTATAAGTAGTGCTGAAAAAGCGTGGGGCTAATCCAAGAGCACGGAAGAACTGGAAACTAAAGGGGTGTTCTGGTGTGCCAGGTTCGATTCAAGAGACAAAGTGCAAGAGAAAAAAAGAATATTTTTCTCTGTGCTTTTTAGCAATAGATCCAAAGACACATTGTAAATATTGTAAACTACTGATTTCATTCTCTCCCTCTGGGAACATATGCAAAAATTGCAATTAATTATCACAGTCACTGAGCTGCAGCCCAGGCTATACCTGTGTTGGGAAGTTTACTATTCAGTATGAAAATTCAGCACTTGGTTTTGTTTGAAGTTTTGAAAGTTTTGATTTACTTGTTTGTTTTGGTCTGTGGCTTTGTGACACTGGTCAAAATTGGTCTTTAGACGTTCAGTATTCAGGTCGTGCCTGCAGGTCTGTAAGTGCTGCTGTCTGAGCGATCAGATGTTCCATGGATTTGTGCCAGTTTATGGCAATTCCACACATTGGGTTCAACAGCTTTTAGCATTTAGTCAAAATAATCCGTTCCAGCACCTGTGCATTGCAATTCTGTGAATGTCTTTGGATTATACAGCCTGTGTACGCATCAAATTTATGTTGCTGGGTTTGAGAACTCTCAGAGGTGGTGTTTTCTACATAGTTCTCCTAAACTTATGGTAGACTTACTCTGAGTTTACCATTCTTGGAAGTAAATTTACAGAATTCTGTGTATTGTCACGATAGTGATTTTCAGTTCTGAGTGCATGATAACAGTTCTCAGCGCATGATTTTTGTACATGCTACTAATTTTAAAAACAATTTTGATCTTGCATTCAAATTTCTGTATCATTTGCAAACATTAGTTTAAATCAAAAGATTCTTATCTGTGTTCTATAATCTTGGGAATCACCTGTTTCACTCTGTGTAGCCCTTTGTGTCACACTCAGCCTTTTATTTTTTTTCTTGTGGTCCTAGGTACATGAATGAACACTTTATCTGCTGCATAAAAGAGCAGATCTGGCTGGGGAAGCTATTACAGAAAGAGTAAAAATGGTGATGAAAAGAAATAGACTTCGCTGTGAATCATGTATTTTGCATTTTTAGTTACATGTGATCTGATTTAGAATCAACTCAAACAAGCACAATTAAGCAAACCCAGAAATCATCCTTTTCAAGGGAAAAGTCCTTCTGCTGTTAGATGGAGCTCTGATTTCTGTTCCTCTGTGCCCATTTTAAAACAGGACACATAACTGTAGCCAGTGAGTGGACCAGAAAATTAAAAGAAAGAGTTTATCATCATGTAAATATTATAAAAGCTATTCTAAAGAAATCTTTCCTTTTTTAGTGTGATTAGTGAATGTTGCTATTGCTTTATTGCACCTTAAATATGCTTGTGACTATTTTGCAGGCTATGAAGCTCACTGAGTAGTGTTCTAAAAGGTTTTTAGATAGTATTAGTCTTTAGGCATGTAAGTCAATGCAAGGTGGCTCTGCAGAAAAAACATTTTTGTTCATGACTACACCAACTCTATTTCCTGTGACCTGCAGATATTAAGTAAGTAACATCCCTATCTGTCTGCCTGTAGAAAATTGTGTTTCTGCAGTGATGGTCTGGTTTTACCTATGAGAATCACTGAATTATCTAATCTGGTATTATCTGATCAAGAAAACCAGTGTTGTAACAGGGGGGAGATGGGAAACTCAAGCAGTAGGGAGGAGGAACCCTGAGTGTTTGTTGGAGGTTTGTGTTCTCCTCCAACAAGAGACGTTTCTTGGTCATTGGTGGGGGTTTTCTGGTTGTTGTTGGTTTTTGTTTGGGTGTTTGGGAGTTTTTGATGTGGGTTTTTTATTGGGTTTGTTGGTTTTTTTGTTTGTTTTTGTTTTTTTAAGGGGTAGGGATGCTAAAACAGAGCATTCTGTTTTCATAGTCCGGAGGTGTTTCCATAAAATCATAGAATTGTTAAGATTGTCAAAGACCTTTAAGATTATCGACCCAGCATCACCACCATGTTCACCACCAAACCATGTCCTCTGCCATATCCACATGTTTTTTGTGTGCTTCCAGAGATGGTGACTCCATCACTTTCCTGGGAAGTCTGTTTGAGTGTTTTACAACCCTTTCCATGAAACTTTTTTCCTAATGAAAGCATCACACAAAGTTTCATGTATCACTCATAAGACTGGGAGACAATCCTTGCTCTTAAAATTCTGTTACCTGTGGTTTTTCTGAAATTCAATCCTAAAAATAGCTGCACGTCTCTATGACAAAGAATTACTAAAACACCAGAAATGAGAATATAGGCTTTCTAAGCACCTGTTAGGGAAAAAAAACTGCACAGTGAAGCAAAAGCTACTTTTCACAGTAAACACTTTTATACAAAAAAAAATTGTATTATCATTCTGAGTTTAATTGTTCATGAAATACCTTTGAATATGGTTTAATTCCTACCTAAAAAAATATTTGCTTGTTTTGATTTTTTGTTGGGATGGGGTTTTGGGGTGCTTTGGAGTGGTTTTTTTTTTTTTTTTTTTGGATTTTGCCTTTACATTATAAAAATACTTTTACTACTGTCTTACAAGAATTAAAATATGAGTAAAGTCATGCCCCTATAGATATTTACTTCCTTAATTGCTGTGAAATGAAATATAAAGAAACGTCAGAGTCCATCATGAATCCAGAATTGAACCAGCTATTTTGATTTCCTTTCAGTGCTTTAACAGTCATCCTGCTTTTGTTCTATGATGAGATATGGAGTCAAAACTGACATGAAAATATGCACTGATTGTAAATGGGTTTCACAGTTGTTCTTTGGGGCTGTGTATGTTGATTCCAGGAGCTCTGTCTTAAATGGGCCTAAGCTGTGGCTGGAATGTTTGATGGGTTTGATTTGGCATTTCTTTAGAATCCTGAGGAGTATCCCCCAGAAATCTTTATTTAAATCTGCAGAGTAGCAAGGGGAATGCTCAGTGGGTCTTTTTAAGAAGTCAGGGAATCAAAATAGAAATGTTCTTTTTAGTGGGAAAATAGTTTGGTGGGGGAGGGGAAGGGAGAGGAATACAAACCAAAAAAATCCCATCATGAGGCCAACAAAACACCCTACTGAGGGTGAAAACACCCTGTAAAACATGTATTTAAATGTTTATGTTCCCCTCTCACTATTCTGACACTGCATCAGAAATTACTTTTTTGTGGTTTTGAAATAAGAGCTGTGAGCTTGTATCTCTTTGAAGAATTAAATTGAATAACCAAACTGTTTTCCTTCCATGGCCAACCAGGCTCTTTTGGTGTTCTAAGCTGTTGTGAATGCTGGACTGGTAACACTTAGGTGGATGAAATTGGGTGAGAAAAATGTTGCCAATATTAATATGTTCAAAGCCTGACCAAGATTTTTTCTTCTTTCCTGCAAGCTCCATTTGCTAGGCTGGATATCTGTAGGTGAGGTTTTGTATCTTTTGGGAGTGTAGGTGGACTTACTTTTGTCTTCCTGTCTTGTTGGCATTTAAACACAGGTGACTTGGCGTTACACAGCTGTCTTTGTGTGATCCACAAACACATTGAAATACTAATGCAAAATTAATTACTGATAATATTAGTTTCAAGTATAGAAATAGCTAAATAATTCAATGAATTCAATCATGTGATAATGTTCTAAAAAGGCAATATTATTACTTAGGTAAGTGTTTTGAGTGATGCAGTTTATAGGGTACAAAATGCTGGTGCAACCCTGTGTAGATTCTTTAATCACCACAGTAGAAATGGGGAGGGCTCTGGAATGTAGATTGGAATGCACATTCCCTGATTTCTTAACACAACTTGGAGAACAGAGTAATTAGAGGGGCAAACTTTGTGTCCCCTTTGTTGTTGTACACACGAGAGGTTATCTCTTGCTGTAAATTGGATTAGCTGTACAAACATTATTTAAAGTCAGGTCTAAAAGACTTGGAAAAGAACAGTGGAAGAACAAGAAGGGGATTGTAAAGAGAAGAGAGGTACAGAGAATGCAGCTGTACTTTTGTAAAACTAACTAATTTAACTCATAGATATTGAAGTATTTCAATATAGCAGAATTTCTTTGTGTTTTAACCATTGGCAATGTAGAGAGCTGGGGACTCAGTGTTCCAGTAGAAGCTTTAAACCTGTGTGTAAGGGCTGTTGAAAATGCATATTTTATATCTTAAACCAATCATATTTCATAATTTCATAAAATCAATCACCACCTCCTTCTGCTGATCTATGAATATTCATCCTTACGCTTCTTCCCCAGACAACTTGGAAAAACGGTGATGTGCCTTTGAAATGGATATATATAGTTGTTTCTTCAAAGTCAATAACATAACTTCTGTATAAGTGTTCTGGTGCTTGGATGCTGTTCAGTGTACACTCAGTTACTGAAAGGAGTGTTTTGGGCAGCTTCCCTTCTTGCAGCCGTGGTGGTGGCGTGAGAGGCACACACAGGTGCTCCTGCACTGCTCCTGCAGAGCTCTGAGATGCACTGCTCCCCTCTTGGCTTCTTCAGGGTTAAAATAAGACCACATTTCTCTCTTTCTGTAAGCACTACTCAGATGAACAAAAGTGTAACTTACATTAACCACAAACAAGATAAATTATGATTAAAATTGATTGTATGTATCACTGGAGTAACTCAATACAGAAAGGCAGTGCAGCTTGCTCAGAGATACAAGGACTTTCGTGTGTGTGTGTGTGTATAGAATAGTCTTAATTTCTCTATTTCGTTGGATCTTTAAGAGATATTTTTTAGTTTCTATTATCTTTGATTAGCATTTAAACACTTGAAAATGATGTGAGTATCTTAGTAAAATGTACCCCTTTTATTACTTAAATGAAAATGTGTGTGGGGGGTTCTCATGTTTAAATAGGCTTCCTGACAAGAACAGTTATAATTTTATTAGAGGTTAGTTTGTTGCATGTAGTATGTACCTTGATTTTTTAATCTTGACTGTTGATTTTTACAGACCAAATCTGTCACTTTGGTACACAAGTTGTTTTATTTAATCTCCAGTCTTTAACGCAGCCTTCTGAAAGACGGACCTTTTTGAGTGCAAAGTTCGTTGTCATGTTGCTGGTGTGTGTTTCTGACCAGAATGCAAAGTAGCTTGAATCCATACATTCTTTTTTTCCTGTACCGGGATAGCTGCCAAATCTATGTCAGCGATTAACTTCTGAATGTGTCAGCTGTAACAAATACAGTTCATTGTTTCTTGACTAGTTAACAGCTAGTTTAAAAGGCAGGAACAGCCTCAAATGAAAGGGAAGTCCTGTACATTTTGTATCTAAAATCCTCAGCCTCTTAAAACCACCGAAAATAAAGAAAATTAAAAATCAGTTCTAGGAGGGATTTTTAGGTAGTTAAAAATAATTAGCCGATTCTTCAAGTCAAAATATGCCAAATAACTCCATTATCCAGTTATCCGACAAAATTATGGTCAGTCACAGGTAATTTTCAATAAAGGGTTATATCATTCAATATCTGAGCTTCTGTTTCACTCGTGTGTAAAGCAAAACACCAACACCCCTTTTCCTCCTTCCCACTCTCCCCCCCCAAAAAAAAAATCCTACAAGAAATCTCTCTTGAACTGTTAGAATAATATTTGAGATACTGGTAAGAAAACAGGTATCACAAGAAAGAAAAAAAATTTAAAAATAAAACTTATTTTGAGAACCTGAGAGTGTGGGGATTGTCTAAAATTAAGTGCAAAATCAGTTTAGAGGAGTGAGATAATAATACTCTTTCTCCTCACAGACATGCATGTTCTAATTATTAATGTTTGGCATTTCTTAAGTTTGCAGGCTGTTTGCACAAAGTTACACTTATGTAATATTAATGTTTTGCCTATATAGTTTTTGGTAAATTTTCCTCTGCAAGTGAAATGTGAATGGTTTGCTGTGAACATTTAAAACCCACTGTGTATTTAATTAGTTCTTTAAGCTTCATGTAGACCTCTTCTTTTCCAAGTTTTAAATCAGTTGTCCCAGCAGAAACGTTTTGCTATTCAAAGTGCAATTTTAGTATGCGTATGATATTTTTTGCTTTAATTTCCTCTTAAAAGGTGTATTTTTGTATTTCTGTCTTGTTGAGCCCAGCATGAAGATACTGATAGTAAATGAAGACACAAGGGATTGTTGTAACAGGTGTCATATTCAATTTCTTGCATAAGAGGGCAGATTCAGTTTTTTTTCTTACAGTGGTGACAAGCTATAAAGCTTTGCTGAGATGCAGAATTATTTTGTTTTACTAGTTCGTTTGAGCACTGTTATTTTTAGATTGCAGCAAGTGAAAGGTTTGGATGTCCGATTAGGCAGAGCAGAGACAGAGGAAGCCATGCAACAACAGGAGGAAATCTATGCTGTTATACCTCTATAAAAACCCAGCCTGACAGAAACAACCTCTGGAAAACACAAATTGGGATTGTGCTGAACAGGTGATTCGAGTAAGTGGTTGGAGCAAGCTAGACTGCTAGGTGAATTTTTAAATGCAAGGAAAGTTGTGGAAGAGTCTACCATTTCTTAACTTCTGTAAAATAAGTTATGTATGTTAAGAGAGTGAAGTAGGGAGGGAAAAGGTCTTTGCACAGCTAGAAATTCTAGACTTTCAGCATAGATTTGTGGAATGAAATGTTACCTCTCAACAGCCTATGCAGAGAGGAGTACTCACATGTAATGTGCAGACTGTGAATCCCAGACCCCAGCACTTGCTCCTCCTGCTCTGTGCCACCCCCTTCTTGTGTAGTTTCCTTCTTACACAAGAGTGCTGTTTCATTCCAAAAGACTTCAGGCAGTGCTTCCCCCCATGCACGAGTCAGAATGTTTTATCTCTGTGATGCATGATTATCTGTATCTGTAGAACAGTGGTTGTACTCACTAGCAGGATTTGTTTGTCCTTTTGTCCTTATTTGTTTATCCTTAATGTGCATGGTAGAAAACAAGAGTGGTACCCTCTCCCTCCACCCCCTCCTTTCTCTTCTCTCCCTTCTGGTGGGAGACCTGTAAGCCTTAGAAAAAAAGCCAATTTCAGATACCTAAATAAAAAAATCTAGTAATTCCCATCTGATATGCAAACCATCTTTAACTCAAGTTATACACTTACAGCTCAGATCTTTCTGAAGTCTCAACCACTCCCACCATAATTTCCTGCTGTTACTTTTAGTAACTCTTCTTGAGCTTGCTAGTGATGGTAGAACACATTCTGAGTTGATCCTATGCATTCTTGAATCCAAGATCTTTTCAATTCATTATCATAATGCCAAGATTTTGTAAGGAGGCGAAGGAGGTATTAAAAAGGGCAAAGAAAAACTGATGGCAAGGGGTAATGATAGGAAGATTTTTGAATTGCATGTGGAAGCCAAAATGAATGAGCAGGTAATTTCCATCCCATGATCTTAAGTGAAACTGAGGATTTACTGGCAAATTCTGTATTTTTGTTTAAAAGGTAAAAGATGTCTGGCCAGTACAGGTTTGCTGCTCTTGCACAAGGCTGTATGTGTAAATATAGCCTATAGTCTCATATACCAGAAAAATATAAATAATTTTATTTAGTTACACCGTTTTCCCATATTCCAGTGAAATCTGTTGTTTTAATATTGTGTTCAATTCATTTTTAGGAATAAGTGTTCATGCAAGATGAGAAGGGGTATTAGAACATGTGAGCAAGTGGGTTTGTTTACTCCAGACTGGAGAGGGGATGTATTTGGAGTCTTTAACAATTTAAGAGTGGCAAGTGGAAGGAGAGAGTATTATTCTTTAAAGCATGTGCTTGGTGAAGGAAAATGAGTTTGAGCTGACTAAACAGCTTTAGTCTGAAAATGTAAAGATTACTTCTGTCCATAACAGCAAAGAAAACTGGAACAGCCTTTAAAAAATATCTGTATAAAATTAAGTGATTTTAAGAGGGTAAAGGGATTTGAGGATGATGTTGTAATGCTGTGCCTACAGAAGGACACTAGAATCTTTTATCCCAAAAGTGCTGTTCTCCTGATTTTTTGGTTAAGTTATTTTTGGAATTAAACCCTGAAATTTCTTCTGTAAGTCTGTATTTGGTAAATTAAAAAGTACATTGAAATTAACTATTTAATACTTAAAATAATCCATTATAATGATGAACATCTATTCAGTAATTTTCCAGAATTTCAGGTGTGTAAAATCTATGCAATGATTTATCATGTAATGAGAATCATCTCAGTTTTCACTTATTTCATGTTCTCATTATGGATTAGTGATAATTAAGTACAAAATTTGAGGTAAAAAATAGGTAGCGGTTCACAAGTACTTTGAAATATGACTGTAGAGTCCACTCTTGTACACCAAAATAAATAGTTTATAAATTCTTTGACTTCACAAAATAAGTAGCAATTCTCAAACAGTGGAAAAAATAGAAATTATGGCCATTAGAAAAACAGAAGCATTAACTTTTTTGTGGAACTGACAAAAACTGTTCTGCATATGTTTAAAGAAGAATCTGGTATTTAGAGAAGTCATAGCCAAGTAAGTTTTGCCATACTGTAACTGAAAACATGAAATGATCGGTATTTCTACTCTCCCCAGGAGAGATCTTAAAAAATAACTCTTCTTGAAGAGAAGAATTTTACTTGTGACTTTAGTGTATGTTTTTAAATAATTGATGATAAGACAAATTTCTGCTTTTTTCCTGTGGTTGTGTCATTCATTTCTTCAATGTAGCTGTTTTTTCTGGCCTTTCCAGTCAGCAAAGAAGGCTGGATACACATAAGAGAGGAAAATGTTCTCCTAAATGTGCTCTGTTTATGTTTTCAATTAATCCTGTAGAAGCAACTTTGCCTAAGAAAAAAAAGAGAATCATAGTTCCAGCAAATAGCTTACATTCAACATGTCAAAGTCTGCGTATCACACATTCCTTGAAAAGAAAGGACAAATGGAAAGAGCGTGGAATGTTTCATATCCTCTCTTATGAAACAGCATTATCGTTGGCAGGATATACTTCCAAATTTTGTAACTTAACAAATGTTTTTTTCTTTTATTTGTAAGTACTCTGCTATTTAAATCAAAGTTGGTTAGGCTTTGTTTAAAATTATATTGCTCTGTCATTTAGATGATAAGATTTACCACAAAAAAAAAAAAAACAATCACACAATATTGGTCATCGGATACATCTGGTGAATATCAATGAAATCATTGGGGGAAAGAAACTTATGCTCAGTTCATATGATTCAGAAGCATATCAAAATATCCAAGTCAAAGTACATAATTTATTTGTAGTTATAGTTTGTGGAAGATAATGTTTTCCAGTCATTTATTCCCAATTCTGTTAAATCCTGTTTGCCTCCTAATAATTGCTTGAATGTGTTTTGTTTGATCATAAACCTTGGACCCTTGTATTCCATCAGAAAACATGGATAAGCACTTTGTGATGTACATGAGCTCACACAGGTTTAGAAGATGCTAATTTCTTCCTGCTTCCAGGTAACTGCTCTTGCAACTTTTTACACATATTATTCTAGTATCTAATACAGCCTGATTGTTACCAAGTTTTTGGAAACACCTCGTTTCTATTTCTGGTCCATGTTCAAATGCTCTTCCAGGCTCATATTAAATCATTAAATGGCACAATAACTCCAATTTAATGTGTCCTTAGTTGATACAACCCATCAAGGATTCCATACAGGAACACAATCTTTAGCTTTTTGCGAAACACTAACCACAGGATTTCCACCTGTGTTCCCTAAACAGGTTTGGCTAGGTGCAATTCAGTGAGAGGCTTGTAATTTAGAGATGAAGCATTGCTTTTAAAAACACCTCTGAAACAACCTTCACTTTGCTACTTTATTCTTCATTTTTTGACATATTAAATCTTGTGTCAGAGGAATATAAATGAATTAACTTTAAATACTTGTGGTATGTTTTTTCTTTGCTTGCAATGTCTTAATTCTGTGTTTTAAAAAAAGGTAAAGTATAATAAAAAGACTTCATATCTCTCATGATATCAATATATTTTATACGTTTCTCTCTAACTAGAGACGAAATTCTATGTCACAAATTAAATCAAAAAGAATACTCTCAAATACATACTATGAAAAATTAAAAGAATTTAAAGCAGGGGTTTCTAAGGTAATTTCATATGGAGATGACATTATTTTTTTAAGGTACTGAAGGACTAAGCCAAATCAAAAGTGCAATGAAGAACAGGGCATGACATTCAAGATCTGAAGAAAATAATCTCTACTTTTAGTTCTTGTGAATACTAAAGATCTGAAAAATTATGTAGGTCTACAGACAGAGACATAAAATTAACAGGGCTTTTTCCCAGGGGAAACCATCTTTGCGATGGAATTTGTAGTAAAGCTAAATTGGAAGTTTGGCGCTTGCAATTTTGTTTTGACATGCAGCCAATTATGAACTTCTCCACCAACCTAGCTCCAGATAATCTTCCTGATTGTGAATCTACTGCTGTCTGCCCTTGGAAGTGGGTGAAGTTTACTTAGAAGATGTGTTTTAGGTACTGCAATGTCTTTGGCTGGAGACGGCTGGAGAGTCAAGTGATGGATGAAGCAGTGCCTTCCTTGTTTCTCAACCTTCTTTTCTCCCTCATCTATATCCAGCAAGGACTTAAGGGTGAAAGAAAACTTGTTCTTCCAGTTATCTAAAGCAGGGAGGTGCTTATGAGTGGATTGCACTGCTAGTGTAGAACATGGAAAGGGTGGGATGACTACTACATCATCCACATGTTGTATTCGCTTATATCTGTTTTCTAAAGCTGTTTGTATTTCCCTTAAAATACACATTGCATTGTGAAGAAACACAGTGCAAGGGGCATGACAGACCCTAAAGGAAATAATGTGCTGTTCCCATAATCTGCCTCTGAAGAGAGCAGGCATGTATTGTCTCCGACAGTCACATTTTTTACTGCTATCGCTTAAACTTATGTGTCTGGTATCTGTGGGATATATTCAAGAAGCAGAAGTTCTGTGTAACTGATCTGCTGACCCAGCTGCCTCAAATTACTTTGTCTTTTGTTTGTGTTAAGAAGTTATTCGCATACACACACTGGTGAAAGAGTGTAATGCTGCAGGCTTCTATTTGAACTGGTTCTCTGGTTGGGTGACTCCTGCTGAGCCTTTGTAATGAATTTCTGTATGAATTTCTGAATTTCTAAGATCAAATCTGTGAGGATTTTTCAGAATATTTTTTATCAAGTTTTGGCCTTCTCTCTATGTTAATGTTAGGGGTAGATACAAAGTATGTGTCCCAGTTAAGCAGTTAATTCAGGGATTTTCTTCTTTCTTTTTTTTTTTTCTTTTTTTGTTCATTGGTTAATTTACAGTAACAATTTTATATTATGAAGTTCCTCCCACTGTCTCTGTGCATAAATATGTTTCTTATTAAATTATCTCCACCTGGTGGCAGCATGTCATAGCTAGCAAGGGAGTACCAAGCCGAACTGGAGCATTTTTTAATTTAACAGAAACATAACATCAAAGCTAGTTAAATCAGATGAGTCATTTATTGCTTAAAAAGCCCTGTAAATATGCATGAAATATTTTATAGCTGAATGTGGTGTCTTGTATGTAATTGGATCTCTAACTGGTAAGTATCCCATGCCTTCAGAATGCAAGTTGATTGCCATGAGTTCTGTTGGCACAATTGTATTAATGTCTGCATTGCTTCCCTTAGGAAGAACAATGCAGGTATTTGGGTGGGGGAAGCCAACATTCCAGAGTGTTTAGCATATATATTCTGCTTATTCTTGTAGCTATAAAATATGGATTAGGCTGTGCAGCGTTTGCATAATGTGTTTTCTTGGAGCATGTTTTTGTAAGTCAGTTGCAAGTAAATGCTCTTTGGTGAAGTGCTGAATTTCCAGTTTTCCTCAGTGAAGAAAGGAAACATTTTCAGAACAATAAGCGCAGTATCAACAGTATCTTATGAAAAGTCTTGAGGTAAATTCTTAAAAATAGATTTTAATATCACAGTTGTCCAAACAAGGTTTATATTGGAAGCACTATGCAAACAATTCCATATGATTTCAAAAAAAATCCTATGTATGATTAAGATTTTTACAGAAGTACATAATTACTTGTTTATCCACAATTGAATGGTCTTTTTTGTTTTACAAATAAGATAATCTCTTAAATCTTACACATTTACATTTCCATCTTACATTTGAAGAGTGTCCCAGAGTGATTCTGAAGGTTCAATTGGAAAGAAATTAGAGATTATTGTGTATTTTCAAAAAATTTCTAAAACTTAAGGAAGCTACAGCATGCCTGGATGGTGTAAAGTGCTTTGACCAGCTTAAATCTTGTATGAAAGATGCCTTTAACATCAGGGGAGATTTTTAAAGTAGCGGTTATGTCTTTTTTGTGTGGAAAATATTTAGAATTGAGGTTAAAAAAAAAAAAATAGCAAGCATGAGTTTAGTTACTATAGCCTGAAACTACAATGATCATAAAAAGATTTACCTCAATTTTTTTTCCGCTAACTAAAAAGTAAGTCATAATGTCAAAACAGTTTGATAGGAGCCAGTTAACATCTGACAACTTGTAATAAATCATGTGGTTTTGATTTAAAGCTTCTACATATATTTGTTTATATGTAGTGTCATTTGACATCTGTTACATTAACAAACTTTTAATCAAATACCCCAATTTATGGTTTGGTTGTTTTTTTTTTTTAATAGACCTTTGGGTTCCTTTGAAAATGAATATTTAGCCATTTTATTACCGAGTTTAAATTTAACATGTTACTTTCTTGAACAGTGTAATTATTTTGATATAACTATTTACAACATATGCTGGCTTATGAGTTCTTTAGTGGTTTAAACACAACTATAAAAAACTTAAAGCTTGAGAACCTCCTGTGGAAAAGCTAAAAACTGGTTTGGTTTTGGTTGCTTTTTTTCTTTGGCTGGGTTTTTTTTTTGAGGAGAAAATTAAAAAGCAAAGAATAGGCTGACACCAAATGAAAGGAAGTTTGTATCTTTGTGGCGAAATCCATGCTCTGTTCTCAGATCTTTACTTGATATGTGTCTGTATGTTTGTGGGGTCTTTTTTATAGTGAAAATACTGCTCATATAGTCCTTCCAGGTGAGAACTACAGAATTTACCTTTGCTGAAGTCCTCTTAGGATTAATGGGCCACAGAAATTGTTACCTGTAAGCACTGAATAGCAAAAAACAAGGGACACAAGGAGTTAATGCATCACTTCTGTGCATTGAGTCTTAAAATTCTTAAAAGTCTTAAAAAGGTTGTTCTCACCTGGCTTTTCTGTCGTGTGAGGTGTGTAAAATATGAATTCAGGGAAGGAAGGGGAAAGGAAAAGAATCCCAACCAAGCAAATTATATTTACATAGCTGAACAACCAATCTCTCTTACCAGCCATAAATATGGGAATATTACATTGATTTGTCATACTGCATTAATCTAATAAAATTGGCTGAGGCAAAGTTTCTATTAGGGTATTTTTTTCTTTATATATTGAGCTTTTGTGTGGAAAAAGGATTCCATTTTTCTTTGATCCATCAAGCAGTTTCAAGGCTGAAAATATATTTCTGAATTTAATAACAAATTTCTAGTTTTTACTTAAGAGCTATAAAACTGAAATTCACCTAAAAAGGAGATTAGATGCTAGTTTAATCTTCTTTCTTGGTTTATTTTGTAGTAGATTTCAGCCTGCAGGTGTTGAGCTGACCAGTTCTGATGAGACCAGGTAGTATAAGCTGCAGGGTAACTAATTTGAAAAATCTCATTAAAGAAAGTGAAATTTAAGCAGTGAAGAATTTCCTGCTTTACTGATTGCAATTTTTTTTTTTTTATTATAGAAAGCTATCACTACTTTTAGCTTTTTCAATCTTACAATATTGATAAGATGAGAAACATTGAAATTTTGGTGAAAGGTCTGATTTGCCTTACAGAACTCTAGCTGGAAATTTTGTGTTCAGACCATGTACTAAGATGTTTTCATACTGCTTCAGAGATTCAGACCACAAGTTGCTGATTTTCTCTCAAGAAGATTATACCATTTGTAGGTTCCATGATTTTTGTTGTCCTTCTGGGAAAGCCAAGAAAGCTTCTCCCATTGCTCTTTGCTCTTGTCCCTCACCTTGGGCAGAAGGGACATAGCCCAGTATAGCTGCCTTCTCTCTTGTTGTGCATTAGCAGGATTAAAGACCCAGGACTAGAGGAGTGGGAACTTCCTGTTGGGGAAAACAGGATGTCAAGCCCCTGTCTGATATGATCTGTGCCGGTCTAGACACTCTTGGAAATTTTATCCCCATTGGCATTTCTTTAAGCAGACACGAAGGGTGCAGTTTAGATGTCATTGTATGCCTTCAATGTGTATAGCAAAAACGAATGTTTTGGTAAGTGTTTTAACTGATGCAGGTGACGTCCAGATTTCAGGGGGATGAAATGTTCGGGCCTTGATGAGCTTGAAAAGAGGGTTACATCGCTGAGGTATTTTAGAGGGTAGAACAATGTGATGAGCAGAACATCCATTTCTGAGTGGGCAGCTCACCGCATCGATTAGGCTGGGCTTTGGTGTCTGCCAGGCTTTGCAGCTTGGCCTGATGGGCACAGGCTGTATATGGTGGGAGCTGCCCTTGGCCTGTGCTGTCAGGAGACGCTCAACTGCAAGGACTTGGGTAATAGGAACATGTTCTTCCCCCAGAGGATGGTCAGGCACTGGAACAGGCTCCCCAGCGAGTGGTCACAGCCCCAAGGCTGCCAGAACTCAAGGAGCATTTGAGCAACGCTCTCAGGGACAGGGTGGGGTTGTTGGAGTGTCCAGAGATCTCTGTACTCGGAGATCCTTGGGGGTCCCTTCCAACTCAGCGTATTCTGTGATTTCTTACAGGAAGCCTGTGGCTGCCTTGTTTCTTCTGCACAGGTCCTTACCTTGAGCCACATTCATGGCTTGGTAGAGTTTATTTTGGTAGAATCAATGTTGTGTGGCATTGTTTAGTGTGCAGAATTTGTTTGGTTGGTGATTTGGGGAGTGGTTGGTAGGGTGTTTGTGTGTGTGTGTGAATTCACAGTACCAAGACTTCTTTGGATTTAATTTTGCTGCTTGCTATGTTGAGGAAAGAAAACCAAGGAGATTTTGAAAGGACAGTTGTCGAAGGGGACTCAATAATAGAGTCACTGAGATATTTGAAAATTTTGGTAATGTAAGCCAAACAATTATTAGGTTAATACTTGGAAAAAAAAAAGGTAGCAAATAAATACATATTCTGAAGTACTTCTAACTTATCCCTTCTTAAAATTTGACTAGAAGTGTGTTCTTTCAGTTGTTACGACATCTGAAATAGTTGAGTAAAAGAGTATTTAAATTCCTTTCTTTACCATAGATGCGAACCTTTCAAATAGTGTGCATTTTAGAGCTTATGAAGTACTTATGAAACAAGAAAAGAAAAAAAAAATAACCCTTCTGGAGCTGGCTTGGGAATCATTATGTAGTACTTCAGTAGCTATATACTTTAATACCTTTGGCCACTTCTTTCTCTTTTTGACTCTAATATCTGCTATAAATTGCACCGAATTACCTGCTCTTTTCTTAGCAATTTTGTTGCTGTTTAGAGTGAAAGTGACTTTTGCAAAGTCTTTTTTTAGTGATTTTTTTCTTGAAGTACCTTATTTTTAAATTATTTTTCATTTTCCCTTTCAACTATTTTAATCTGAACTAATCTGTGAAAAAGGGGCAGGCCTCTGAAAACAAGGAATTTTTTTAGGGTAAGAAAAACAAATATAATCAAACAACTGTGTTGCTTGAAGTCATGTTCTTGCTTCTCCTATACAGGGAATATGCATTCAACTGAGTTGTAATGGAACTTACTCTACAAACTGACCTCTAAGCCCTAAAAATGTTTATTTAAATGCTCTAAGTAGGCTGTGAACATATGGATACTCTTTTTAGAGGTCTGCTTAGAATGACCTTTAATAAATTTCCTATGATGTGACATGGAATTTTGTTTCTCCATATTGCTATTCATTTCAATATTGAAGAAATTAAAAAAAATCCTAACAGCTGAGTGTTTATAAGGTGATACATCTTTACCTACACACTTGCTACTACCTCCAAAAGAGCTGTATAATCAAATTTTGTTCAAGATATGTTAGGGTGGTATATCATATGGTTTAGCAGTTATAAGATATTACTACATCCCTGTTGATATTTAAGGAATTAATTCTTCTCATACAGTAATTAAGGCTGATTCATAGGCTGGTGCTAATAAAGGAAATGTGCAAAATATAAGTGCAGGAACCAAATCCCCTTTTTTTTTCTTTTGTATTTCTTACCATGCCATATCCTGTCTGGCAGTCTTTGTATATATCCCAGACTAAATGTAATGTTTTTAGGATAATTATGGTTATATAGCACCAATTTAAAAATACATTGAATTTTTCATATCTTTCTCTGGCCTTTATGTCAAAATGGGGCAATGAGGTAAAATTTTACATTTCCATTTATTTACTGACAGAGTAAAACTAGGACTGCTGGTTTATTGCTGAGGTTGCTAGGACATTTTCATCTGGGGGGACTGAATCCATACTATGTCAGAAAGACAGATGAACTGTTAAACACTCAATTGCTTTTCTGGTGGCTCTCAATCTTGGAGTTCATCCAAGTGTATTTCATGGTGTGTCTCAATATAGTGCTGACACTTGGGTGCTTTGAGTTGAAACCAAGTTTTCTTTACTCCCTGTAATAACACCACTATTAATGTGAAGCACTGGGGGTTTTGTTCCTAATT
This sequence comes from Dicrurus megarhynchus, assembly GCA_013399195.1. Taxonomy (NCBI): domain Eukaryota; kingdom Metazoa; phylum Chordata; class Aves; order Passeriformes; family Dicruridae; genus Dicrurus; species Dicrurus megarhynchus. Next base: position 213,017 of record VXAD01004216.1, read on the forward strand.
TTATATTCTTAAAGAGGCATATAAACTTTTGTTTTGTCAGAGTTCATTAAGAATATATCCAGTGTTGAAATTTAGCAGCTACCCTATTTTAGAGAAGTAAATGTGTACCCTTAATAAGACTGACATTTCAACTGCCTAAGCCATTATGCACTTCTGGAAAAGTTAGAAACTGTTGCTTTTTTAACAAAAGTCAGTGACGTGAAACTTCTCAATTTAAATGGATATTTTGGGGATTACGCTGAATACCTAAGGCTCATGTTTGTGTTCCATGTTCATTTTGAAATCCTCTCTTCATTGCTTACATATGTGAAGCTGCTGTTTGACTTTGTTCTGCTTTTGCTTCTGTGTACCAATTGTAGTCTAATTTGTGATGTAGGAAATCTAAGCGTTAGAGTCCAGAATGCAGAGAACAACTATGTGCAAGCTAAGACTGAAGGTCCTATTCTTTACAGTGCCTAGCAAAGGGTATTAAAATTCCCTCATCAGGGGAATAATAATTGAGGCATGAAACCTGACAACTAAGAACGGCTTAAAATTAAAGCTGCAGCTCAGTGTGCACCATTTTATCACTAACTGAAATTCCATGTAGTCTTGTGGGATATGTGGTGTAGGTGTGGGGGGTTTTGTTTGGGGGTTTTTTGGGGTTTTTTTTAAGGTACATACAAAAGAGTTCTTCTACATTGTAGTGATATGAAGGTTTTAGAAATGAAATAATTTGATTTTTGGATCTTTGATTCCAACATGAGTAATTCAAAAGTGTGATACTGGGATCATCTGAGGATTATTGTGTGCACATACTGTAATGTTTAGGACTTCTTACCTACATCCAGTAAGTAAAGCATATGCTACTTTATAAATCTGTGATCAAATTGAGCTAGTTATGCTCTTATTCACTCGGCAAAAAAGCTAAATTTCTGAGTTCCAGCTCTCTGTAAATTTTCACTGCATGCAGAGAAAGAAGAATTCTTATCTTTCCCAATAATAGGAAGTCATTAAATTTCCAGTCTGTTTGCATGATCAGATTGAGGATGAAAAATATCCATATACCCATTTCTAGTTTGGAAATAAGCAGCAGTCAGTTCAATATTTGAATAAGATCTTTCTTTAATGTACTCAAAGTGTTTTAATCTTCGTCAGTCACAATAATGGAAAAATAGCCAAAGAGGAAATAATGGAAAAAGGTCTGAGAGTACAAAGTATGGTAGTTTTTTGTATCTCTGGATAGATTTTAGGGAATATAGCTAAAAGATATTTCTAGACTCAACAGAAGCCTTTTCAGCACAGAAAATAATTTTGTAGTGTGTCACAAATATGAGGTTTAGCTGTATAGAAAGGACAAAAAAATCTCTACCTGGAAGGTATTCAAATCCCCAGGGTTAAGTAAATTTTCTTTCAAAATGAGACCTTTGTTAACTTGTTGTTACAGATTGGATGTTTTCTTTGGTTTTTTGTTAGTTTGTGGGTTTTTTTGTTTTTTAATTAAGTCTTTCCTTACTGTCATGGAGCTTACCACTGATTTTTGTCATAAACTGTAGTAATAATAAATTTTTTAAATGTTCAGTTCCAAGATTCCATATATGGATGCTACTAGTTGCATCTATAGAGCTCTTAGGACTTGCAGTGATGGTTCTTTTTTAACATATTTTTAATTATATAAAATTGGATATGTGTATGTCTGAGCAGAAATTATCAGGAAAGGGACTGAGAAAAAGATGTGTGACACTGTACTGCATTTATACAGTTCCTGTTTCACTGTAAAACATTCTTGAAGGCTTTGGATGGATGTCCATAATTTACATAAGAGATTTACATAATTCTTAAATGTTTTTATGTATTAAGGTGGAGTCTGTAATGGTACCCAAAATAAAAGCAATTCCTGAGAGTTCAGATTTCCAGTTTCTCAGACTGGATTCCATAAATCAAACAAGCCACATATGTTTTAGGGCCAATCCATTTAATGAGAGAATTTATCTTCTCAAGGAAGGAAAACAGATTTTTACTTTCTCATCCTCATATGGGTCAAAAAAACACTTCTCTTAGTTGTTTGAACTTCTGTTTACAACTGTGAGACATCAGCCACTTCCTACAAGAATTCAGATAACTTGGAAAGGTCCTTGTTTTCTTATCTAGGAAGCATCTTCAGTGGTAGAACAGCTTCTCTACATGTTATTCTTCTACCATTTCTCACCGAATCTGACCACAATTAAACAGCAGAGTCTATTTGGTGATTTTGTTAGTAATATAATTTCAGGGTAAAGAGAGAAACATTCGTTCTTTCCACCAGCTTCAGGGACACTATCAAATATTAAGTTTGGTTCTGTGTGATCTTCAGATGGAGAAAATTCAGCTGTGTATTCTAAAATTTCATCTGATCATAAAGAACTTGAGATCAAATAAATGTCAATAGGGAATAGAGGAATAAGAGCATACATATCTAAAAGTTCTAGTGTGAAAAGAGAGCTGCTGAATGAAGGTGTTATTAGGAAATTATATTAATTGACCGTAATTTTACTGAAAATGAAGTGTTGAGCAGTAGCATGTATTAGGAACACTTTGATTGAAGTGTCTGTAAGAACTGCCTGTAAGTGTCAGTGTGGTTTGGGTTGGAAGGGACCTTAAAGATCATCTCGTTCCCACCCCCTGCCATGGGCAGGGACACCAGTAGACCGGGTTATTCAGAGCCCCATCCAACCTGGCTTTGAACACTTTCAGGGATGGATCAGCCACAGCTTCTCTGGGCAACCTTTGCCAGTGCCTCACCACACTCACAGTAAAGAATTTTTTCCTACTATCTAATCCAAACCTATTCTCTGTCAGTTTGAAGCCATTCCCGCTGGTTCTGTCACTGCAGGCCCTTGTAAATAGTCTCTCTCCATCTTTCCCGTGGGCTCCCTTCAGGCACTGGAAGGCACTAATTAGGTCACCCCAAAGCCTTCTCTATTCCAGGCTGAACAATCCCAATTCTCCCAGCCTTTCCTCACAGCAGAGCTGCTCCATCCCTCTGATCACCTTGCTGGCCTCCTCTGGCCTGGCTCCAGCAGGTCCCTGTCCTTGCTGTGCTGGGACCCCAGCGCTGGATGCAGCACTGCAGGTGGGGTCTCAGCAGAGCGGGGCAGAGGGGCAGAATCCCTTCCCTCAACCTGCTTATGAGGCTTAATTGGGGATTAAAAAAAATTTTTTTTTTCTTTTTTTTTTGTTATTCAGTGACTGGAGAAGGATCTGGAAAGGAGGGAGCCTGGATGGTAGATTGTATTATAGTAATGAACACTAAGCAGAACAACAGACTAATGAGAAACTATTAGAAACTCTTAAATCCTTAAACTGAAAATAGTGATTTGTATAAGAATGTTCCTTATTGCTTTCCTTTAAATCCTGGGCTCTAGGGTATCCTCTAGCTATGCTTTTAAAGTTTTTAATAAAAATATGAAAAAAATAAATGCAAAGAGCATGGAAAAGAAAAGTTTCTTACACTGCTGAAATTCAAGGCTGTGTTATTGGGAAATCTCCACCTGCTCTTTTTTTTTTTTTTTTTTTTCACTGATGGGATGACCCAGAGTAGTTTTGCTTCTTTTTCTTTGCATTTATTTTTTTGTGCTTTGGTGGAATGGAGAGGTATCTGTCAGAGGAGTTCCCTGCCTGTTCTGCTTGAAGTGCTGCTCTAGAGACAGCCTTACTCTCTGTCTCTCAATGCAGTAGGAGGCCCAAATATGGAAGTACAAGTTTACTCTCCTTCTATAAATTAATAGGCCTCCAAACGTTTTAATTTTATGGTGTCTTTAGTGTAATTAGTTAAGAGAACAACATCACAGTGGTTTACACTGGACTACATGTTGTAGCTGAGACAAATGTGAATGAAAATAAACTTAGGAAATTTTTAATACCCAAGATAATTTACACACCATAAGGTTTTTTTCCATATGTCCAGAGCAAGTATTTAGTTCTAAAATTTATGCAATGTTTTTGTAGCACTTTTTATGATTGGAATGTTACAGCTTTTCTTTTGGATCCTGTAACTCTGCAAGGATTAAAATGTAAGAAAAATACTATGCTCCCTTAAGGATTCTGTTTGCTGGTTTTTTTTCTTGTGTGACCGATGTATTCACAGGTATGCTGAACTTCTACTTTAGCTCTTTGCAAATTAAAAACGTTGTGATGAAATCAGCAGAGGACTTGCATGGCATTCACAGAGCCATAGCAAATAATTTATTTTTTTCTTGGATACTTTCTCAGCAAAAAAGTGAAATTCCATCAAAAGACGTGATTTCAGTGACAGAAATATGGTCTTTGGATTGACTGTTCCTGAAATGTAATTTTGTGTATCAAGAAAATGTCAAAAGAAATAAAAGTTACATTCGGTCTAGACTTAACTTTTGACAGTAGTTTCAGAATAAATCTTTGAGATGAGTTACAAATTCCCACCCCACCTAATGCTGACACATGAAATTGAAGAAGTATATTCATTAATAAATCTTTTTTATTTTTTGCGTTGCTGTAGAACATCAGTTGTGGTAATGTGATCATAAAATGTATATAACAGGCTTTTCTCTTTTATTTTCTTCTGTGGGGAGCTGTCTCAAAATGTGGATATAAGACTTAGGTAATAAAATGTCACTTCAACCTTTGTGCATGATCTCAGCAGGGTCAGATTTGCTGACTTATTGAATAGTAAGTATATTTTTTAAATTTGTTTAATGCAGAAAAAATTTTCCTTTTGATAACTTGACTTCTATGATAATTTATTACACTTAAAAATTATAACTATAACAAACTTTTTTGATTTCATCTAAATCAATGCACTACTGCATGTCCAGTGTTATAAAATGTTTCCGATAATTTTTTTTATAAAAAATGAAAAGGTCTCTATAACTTGATATTGACCATCTGTACTTTGTCTACTGAATTTGAATTTTTATATTTATAATTCGCCCATTAAAAGGATCATACAAATGAAAATAATTGCTTTTTTCTAAATAAAAGTAGAAAATGCAGATGGTGCAAAGTGAATTTGCAGGATCAGCAGTAATAAAGAAGCAGGACTTGATTAGAAATGAGTATAAGAACATGCCAAGCAGTTTGAAATGGAATATCCTAATTCCATTTGTATTCTAATTCCAAGCTACTCTCATCTTCTCTCTCTTCCCCTTGGTCAAGCATTTGAATCTGCCATTTTTTTGAATGTGATATGATCTGTCTTTAGTATTTAGCTCCATTCATCTAGAAAGCTGATTAGAAAATTTTAACTCTTGAATAAAGTTAGACAGTTTTCTAGGGAACTTACCTACTGGTGAACTGAAACCCTTTTTGATTGAAATTATGAGAAGACCTGTTTGCAAATATAGAGGATTTTCCTGTCTTTAGCTGGATCTTGAGGTTCGTTCATCTTTAGGAAACTTTTGCTCCTTACTAAGATATTTTCCTTGACCATGGGATGAATGGGATGGATGGGAGCCCTGTCTGGGTTCCTGGGTTCTTTACTCGAGTGTTCAGAGCTTGTAGTCACCTCAGGGTCTCCTACTGATGTCAGTGGTCCCCACGTGAATAATTATCAAAGAGAAGTGGCCTTGGAAGTAGATGAGCCTCAGCAATCTCTGCTGTGTCACGGATACTAATCCTGGGAAAGCAAGTCCAGGGGCCAGGTCAGGATGTGGGTAACTGTCACTCACAGGAGTTGTCCCTCATGGGACCCATCAGTTCTGCTTTTTTGGCACTATTTGCTTCATTGCTCAGGTCTGGCCAGTCCAAGTGCCTTCCAAATAGAACTTGTTCCAACTTTCCTGTTGCCAGGGCTGATCCTGTACCTGTCAAGCAACCAAACCTATGCAAGCCTTATCTTTGAAGTTTTTTCAGCCTACCTCAGTCCATATTCTGATGTATTCTGTGTTTTTTGTCACAAAGAGATTATGTGATGGATTAAATATTTATTACTGAGATTGAACAAATTCATATAAACATTATGAAAGTGTCCTGATTTTGTCTGGGATAGAGTTATTTTTTTCTTTGTAGCTGGTACAGTGCTGTGTTTTGGATTCAGTGTGAGAATGAGGTTGATAACACACTGATTGTTTTGTTTGTTGCTAAATAGTGCTTACCCTAAATCAAGGATTTTCCATGTCAGATGCTCTGCTACTGAGGAAATGCACAAAAATCTTGAAGGGAAAAAGGCCTATTCACCTGACCTGAACTGCCCAAAGGGATATTCCACACCACAGAATGTCATACTCACATATCAAATGTGGGAGTTACCTGGGGAGAGGCTGGGCATTGGTCAGTGGGTGGAGAGCCATTTTATTGTGCATCTCTGGTCTTTGTTGGGTTTCATCTGTCCCTCTCCCTTTTATTACTATCATTATTACTATTATTTTTATGATGATATTTTACTTTGTTTCCATTATTAAACTGATTTTATATCAACCCATGACTTTTAGTTTTGTTTTCCTTGTCCTCCACCCCCATTCCACTGGTGGGGTGGAGGGGCAGGTGAGTGAGTGACTGCAGGGTATGTCATTGTTGTCCTTTTTGACCCCCAATATGTGGGGATCAAAGGGTTGAGATAAAGACAGATCTGACCAGAGCGTGTTAGAACAAATTTGTAGTAAGCATTCTTTGTGTAGGTTTAGTAGTTTTTGGTCACAATGTTGATTTGCTATCAGAGTTGTGCTTGTTCTCAGGGTTAAGACTTGCTCTGTGTGCTCCCTGTGGTGATGTTTATCCTCCATGGGGCCTGAGCTAAGGGTTATCATTTTGTACTTTGTAGTAGAAAACAGTGATGTGAAGGGCTTATGATATGATAGCATTTCTGGGCATGAAACTACTCTGGTACATGTGTTCAGTGTATCAGGAGTTGCCTGTTGGGAGCTATTAATAATAACACTTTTTGCCTTTTCTCCTTGGAGAGTCAACCTATGGGGGAGATATGTCCCTTTTTGCCTCCAGGCTGATTAAAGTAGCTTTTGAGAATTTTAAAGATTTTTTTAATATCCTTGAAACAAACCTGGTCCTTTTTCTAGGAACTAGCACATTACTACAAATGATTCTGTTTTTTTTAAGGTTAAAGAACTAATTAAGAACATCAGCCAGAGATCTGCCCTGAGGCTGGATATTTATGAGTAGCAAGGTCTGTGGGATAGTATGAGGAAGTACTTAGGACAGTGGGTGTCCCCAGTGTTTTGGAACTTTGTACCTGAATAAGTCCAGAATTTGGAATAACTAGCAAAATACTTGGAAAAAGTGAATCTGGCAATTTCAGATACACACACAAATCTCTGCAATGTGCTGGGGTCTGGCCCAGGCCTGCTGAGCCTTGCTCAATGCTGCTCAGTACCTTCCAAGGGAAGAGAAGGTCTCTGGAGCTGGTAACAGGACAGCAGGCCCTGTAGCGACTCCAACCCCAGTGAGAGTCCCTGGAGCTGAGCCACAGAACCAGCATGTTCTGCTGTCAGAGCAGGGACATGTTATGTCCCTATAAACAACGGGAAATGCAAAAAAACATAATCTTGTTTAGTAATGGAGAACAAGGAGGGCAAAGAAGGAACAGGAGGAAGAGACAGAACAAGGACTAAACACCACTCCCTGTCCCTGGGTGAGCTGCGGGATATACAAAAGATTTCGGCTGTCATCCCAGTGAACACGTTACCACCTGGCTGCTCCAATGCTCGGATATTTGGGCTAGCAGTTTGGAATTAGATGGTAGAGAAGACAAACACCTGGAATCATTTTCTAGTGAAGCAGGCATTGACAAAGTAATTGGAGAAGTGACTCAAGTCCTTAACCTCTGGAAGTGATCCTATCAATCATGAGGGAAAGGTTTCCCTCCAAGGAAGATATTATGTGTTGCCCAGGAAAATGTACTGCACAGAGAAAGGTATCCAATAACTAGGGGAATTAGCCCTGTGAGAGATGGCTTATTATGGCCTGAACAACACACAGCCACAGATCCAGATGAAGTCCAATCCATGTGATCCATGTGGCAGAAGTTTGTACGGAGTGCCCCATTGTCGCACACCAACCCCCTAGCTACATCAGTCTGGAAAGACGGTGTGGCAGCAACAGGGGATGAAGCCATTCACCAACTTAAAGGAATATGAATGTATGACAGTATTTCTTCCTCCCTCATCTCAACTGTGGAGAAACTGTGTGATAAACTGTCCTGTGAGTTCCAGCAATTCAGAGGAAATATGTCCAGCTCCCCACCTGTATGGGCTCATACCTCAGTGATTGACTGCAGATGTCCTTCGGCTCAAAAGATGATACACAAGGTACTGCCACAGGGTACCCCATGGTTTTACTTGTGGGACCACTGACAGGATGTGAGGAATTGAGATGGAAAGCCTACTTCAACCCTAGAGGCACAAGTACATGAATTACAGGGAAAAACAAAAGCAAGTCGAAGATCTTTGTGGAAAGTTCCTGCTCCAGTGGACAGTTTCTCAGGCAGTGTGGAAAGGCTGATTTTAGTTCTGATTCTATGGAGAGAAGTTTTAATCCACTTTTACAAGAAATAAGTGGAGAATCCTGTGAGATCAGTATTAGAGGGGCCCTGCCTGGTGGAGGAGATGGACACCCAGATTTACTGGACTGTGTGGATCCCATGGCCTGGAATGTTGGACCTGCAGGAGTATAAGGCTCTGGTCAATACTGGTGCACAGTGAACCCTAATGCCATCAAGCTGTGCAGGGGCAGAGCCCAACTGTATTTCTGGAGTGACAGGGATCCCAACAGCAGACTCAGCTGGAGATTAAAATCAGCCTGCCCATGAATGAGTGGCTGAAACATCCTATAGTGACTGGCCTAGAGACTGTGTATCCTTGCCAGAGACTGCCTCAGGAGAGGGTGTGTCAAGGTCCCAAAAAGGCATTGCTGGGGTTTTTTTGCTGCCTTGGAGATGGAGGAAGTTAAACAGCTGCCTACCTTTGCCTGGTGTCTCAGAGAGCCCTTCTCTTGTGGGGTTGTTGAGGATCGAAGAACAACTTGTGTTGATCCCTACCACAGTGGTGCACCGACAGCAATATCACACCAACTGAGACTCCCTCATTCCCACCCTGCAGCTGATTCTTTGACTGGAGAGCCAAGGAGAGATCAGCAGTTATTTCATTTTATATCTGGAAGGCTTGCTGATAGTATGAAAGATATGGTCCTGGTTTATCACTGAAATAGCTTCAGGCATTTTCAAAAGTTTACACATTTAATGTATAAATATAATAATAAGGAAAAAATGTCAACCTGACTTTTGAAAATTTTGGATTACTTGTTCACATTAGGATTTGCAACTTCTTTAATTTAAATGCCAAAAATCCTGTTTCAAGGGATGTTTCACAGTAGTGAATTTTCATGTATGAGTAGCTATTCTAAAAACTAAGAAGGATGTTGAAGGGATTTTGGGACTTCTCTTACAGGAGTAATGAGAAGCTGTCTACCATTAAAAAAAAACCCAACACCCAACAACAAAACAACAAACAACACACCCCCACAAATAATCCCCTTCTAATGAAAAAAGCAAACCAAGCTGAACTAAACAAAAGCTACCCAATACCAATTGGTGGTGAAAAAATGCATGTAAAATCTTAGAAAAAAATGGAGAAGGTATTACATAATCACAGAGTGGATCAGGTTGGAAGGCACCACAGTGGGTCATCTAGTCCCACCTCCCTGCTCAAGCAGGGTCATCCCAGAGCACATGGCACAGGATTGTGTCCAGATGGTTCTGGAATATCTCCAGTGAGGGAGACTCCACACCCTCTCTGGGTGATCTGTTCCAGTGCTCAGTCACTGCACAGGAAAGAAGTTCCTCCTCATGTTCAGGTGGAACTTCCTGTTCATTAAGTTGCCTCTTGCATTTTTCTGAAATTAGAGAAAAGTTCAATGAATATAAATGAAAATCTGAAAATATCTGAAAATCTGTCTTTTTTTTTTTTAATATACACCGTAGCAGGCTTGGATTTTAATTTTGATATTTAGACTAATTTGCAGCAGAATGCTATTATTTCAGTTTGAGTTATCTCATGACTGGAGTTTCCTGAAGGATAGAAAATTCATGCGAGAACTCACAGAGTAATTATCGCAGGGGGGTCTGATGCTGGTCAGCACCAGTATGCCACGACCTTCCTAGAGAGAGCATTCTGCAAAGAACAACTCTTCCAGGGGCAGGGCAAGCCTCCCTGGACAGTGAGTGATTTCAGCAAATGTAGCGATTGCTCAGCTACAAGTGATTCCAGCTCTTGTGATTCAGCTCTTTGTGAAATCACCCGAGGCGAGCTCGGGGACAGAGAGACAGGAGCTCTGTATGGCAGTTCCACAGGTAGCTTTTATTGTCCAGCAGTCCCTGGGAAGGGGAGGCCAGGGACAGAGGCTCCCTGGTTTTGGGGCACACTCAGGGCCTTTTTATGGGAAAGGCAGGGGGTGGGGTAGAAACCATTTAGCCAACTGGGTACAAGGTATTACCATAAGGAAGCAAGGCATGCTGGGGGTGGTTCACTTGGTCACCTGAAGTAAGTTGCTTATCTCTGGAGAGAGCCCTTTTGTACTCAGCCCTCTCACCTCCAAGGAAGTGCCAAGGGCTCACATCCCTCCACAAGTAATGAAGATGATAAATTTACTTAACTGAAAATATGTTCATACTGAGTGTCTGTCATTACAAATGGTGTATGACTGATCTGAAGTCTGTCACAACATCTATTCAGAAATACGCATGAACTGGAAGATTCAGTATACTTAAGCATTTGGCATGATCTAAACAAAGAGATGAGTACAAAATAGGATCACCTTAACTCATTGTGTTATATTAATGTTGTATTCCTTTGTCTTTTCTGGTCTCTTGAAGGAAACCAAACTTTATCTTTGCATGCCAAATGATATAATTTGAGTTCTTGAAGAAATTTTCTGGTTGGAGATAAAGATGAATTTCCTTCTTCAGTCCTTAGTGACAAGCTGATCATTACCTGGTTTTAGGTTTTAATTACAAACACAGGATTTCATAACCTGAATGCCTACCTAGGCAGTGGTTTTACTGACCAAGCCAGTTGGAAATGTGCAACTAAGATATGTTACTTGAAGCATGGCAAATCTATTGCAAAAAACTGACTCTTGATTTGGTTTTAGCAGAGGGAGGCTATAGAAAGTAAGTATTGATTTTACTGAGAACATTCTTTGAATTTTGTTATTATGGTAGTTACTGAATTTGATGGAATAAACTAATTGGTGAGGGTTTGTGGTCTGTCAGTTTTGCAGTCTCCCGTGCAACTGTAATATTTATTTTTAAGGCCAGGCAGTCGACTATTTCCTAAGAGGTGTAGTACAGCTCCTTGCCTTGTGACAATAATGTGGGGAAAATACATGTCATTATGTAAGAACTCTTTGTTTCAAAGAAAAAAAAAAAGCAAATACATGAAGTTTCTGGGCAACTGGCTGTAGGTGGCCCTGTTATGTTATAGCATGGAGGCTGGACAAAATGACCTCCAGAGGTCACTTCCACTTGAAAATAGGCAGTGATTTGTAAGGAAAAATGTCTTTAATAACAGTGGTATACCCCCCCCCACCAGACGCTTTACAAAAAAAATTGAAATAATGATAATAATTAGAAAGAAAATGTGCATTTCAAAGGAATCTACTTTCTCTTCAGAGAATGCTCACATTTTAATGCATTTGTCAACTCTCTGTGTTAATGTGTTGAGATGATATTGTAGTTCTGCCTAGCAGCTCCTTCTGGTGTCTTGAGGACATGGTCGTGCACATCATAACACATTGTTAGAGAGAGTGGAGATGTCAGGGCGGTCCTTGGCTGTTTAAGCTTTCATTTGTACTCTGTTAATCACGGAGTCTAGAAGTACATAATAAGTACACAAGCTGCCTGCATAGGAAGACATAAAAGTTATTTTCCACTTTCCCTTCAGCTCACTAACCTTTATCAAAAATAACAGCAGCAATAAAAAATAGTTTTCATGAAAGAAAACGTTTGTATCAAATTCCCTGAGCAAATACTGTAATAGGTGCAAGTTGCTTGCACAATCCTGAATTGAATGCGATTGACCCCATGTATTCTCAGGCTGTGAAAAGATTTAAAACCAGAACAGATAATTACAGGGTCAAGTTATGGGCTTTATTTAGATTGTGTTATAGCACCTTTCAATCATGAAGCTGAATATTGTAATGTGTGCAGTGCCTGAAGTCTTGAAAGTATTCAAGCCTTTGTTCTGCACTGCATCCTTGGAGACTAACAAAGGCATAAAACCCTGATGTAATGCCAAAAAGTGCAGCTGGGAAGCTGTTTGTTATTGGTGGACATAAAGGTGTTAAGAAAAAGATCTCTTGCTTTTGTTCTGTTCTACAGATGAAATTGCAAAAGGTGAGAAGGGGAGAAGCAAAAGATGAAGGGCAGCTTTTGATGCATCTGACAATACCAGAAGATGCTCTTAATGGCTCTTCCTTTTCATCTTCATAGAAGCTGCAGACTTCATAGGTCAGAAACAGAAAAGAAAGAAGGGGGGTGGGGGGTTGGTGAAAGTGAGGCTGATACCCAGTGATTGTTATTCTGCTGTTCAGTTAGTGCTGACTCCTGTTTGCTTCACTTAAGTCAGGATGTACCATACAATTTCTGTCCATATAGCAAGACGTTCCGTAGGCAGAAAGCTTGCCACAACAGGTATGTTTTGTTCCTGAAGTCTGCAATTTACCTGGCTATAAAAGTGTCCAGTAGGTTTCTGAAATTCATCTTAGTTTATTTACGTTCAGTGGTGCTTCTTGTTTAAGAGAGACTGGCTTCAAGAGAACTTCATCACTGTGGTTTTGTTTTGACAGAGAATTTAAAATCTAATGGCCAGCACATAGTATATAATAAGAGGTTAGTTAATTAATTAATCAGAAAATTAATTTAAAATATTTATTCTTTCCACAGTATCTCTGTTAGTCTTTTTAGGCTCTTAGTTAGCATAGCATCAATATTTATGGGTAGAAGTATGTGCATAATAGAAAAAAATGCATGATATATTTGCATATCCAAAATTTCTTAAACTATGCCGCTGTTGGCATCTTAAACATACCCAACAGCAATTCCTGTATGAATATAGTCTTGCACTAAACAGTCTTTTTCTATTTCTCTTGCCAGCAGAAATTGTATTAGTTGTATCATTCAATGAAATAGGAGCCTTAATGTAAGCATACGTTTTGTGTTGGTGTGCCCTAGTGACACATATTTGACAAATAAAGGTTATTTTTTACAGGATAAAAAAATAATTGTGGAACCAGAGTGGTGGAAAGAGGGTCTCATCATCTCCCTTATTTTCCTTCATTTTGGATTGTTTACAATCAATAAGCCCAAAGTAAACAAACCTTGTGAATAGTGTTGTATTCACAAACCCTCAGTGCCATTTGAAAAACACGAGCTAAATCATAAATTGTCATGCATCAAATTCCAAGGAAGCATACACTTGTGATCAGCAGCATGTTTGAGAAATAAAGGCTAAAAGAAGGGTAGGTTTTTAGTAAATTTTCATGCACAGAGGGTAAAAATTGAATTAAACTAAATCTGTGAATTGAGGGATGACTAATAATTATAGTATTCTTGGGCATAGTATTTTTTGGAAAAAAACTCTAGGTGCATTTAAATATATGGAGGTGAAACTTGATTTTGAAATATTGTGTGAATATTGTGAATTTAGAATTATTTGTGAGATTTGGTAATATGAGTAATGAAATAAAAATGAGTCATAAATCTGGAAATAAGTGGTTTGATGCCCATGTGGAATAGGCTGCCAAAATTAATAACAAAATATAAAAATTAAAAATCAAAAGCTAATTTGAGAATTTTTTATTCATTCTAAAAGTTAGAATCATTAAAAACCTGGGGTTTATTTCCAAATATTACATCATAATGAAATTTTGCATCATCTTTGCATAGTAACTTTTTAAATCTTAATATTAAGATGAAAAACTGAAGAGAGATTTGTTGAAAAGCTCAACACTTTCTCAAGTCTTAGTGATTTTTTGATAGTGTTAGTGATTTAGAGTAGTTATAATTAGGAGAACTAATCTGAATGACCACTCTAGAAACTCTCCCATGCATTGAAAGTTTCCCTTTAGAATTCCCATTTGAGTGGAATAAATTACAAAATGTCTATCGTCTTATTTTTTAAAGAAACTGACTCAGAGTTATTTAATTTGCTTTCTTAAAAATATTTTAAACTACTGTGCAAGCATCCTATGAAAGTTTAAGTAAATTAATTTAACCATTTTAAATTCTCTAACTATATGTAGACTTTCAGATCCTCTAAAAAAGAGCTCAGATGAGATCCACTGGCTGACATTAGTAAAAATTAGGCAATAATCTGCTGAGAGGAGCATATTGCTTTGGAATGATCTGATTGATGGGTCTATAAATACTTTTCAGATCGTAGAGTGCTGCAGTCCTGTGGAGCTTTCTAGGATCCCAATAGGTATGGAAAGGTAATAGAAACCCTAAGAACTACTCCTTAACCACTTTTTGTAAATGTCCTTATTGTGAGTTATGTGATGACCTTAAAACAGCTGCTACAAAACAAATCACTAAACAGCAGTATTTTAAAAATCATGTTACCACTATGATTATCAGGGCTTGACTACACCACCTCTTCTGACTTTTTCCCCATGATAATTTTATGAAAACTTCTGTGTGATTATTGATAGTTCTATGACAGTGAGAAACCATTCGATGTTTTGAGAATAATTTAATTATTTTTAATTAAATCACTCCTGACAGAATAAAATTGCATTAGACTGAAGTATACTCTATTTTCCATGACTGACACTAGAGTTTTGTGGTTTAATCCTGACTCTGAGCAAGTGCTGCTCAGCAGTAACACATCCCTGTGTTATCAACACTGTTCTCAGCACAAATACAACACACAGCCCCCTTTAAGCCAATGTGAAGAAAATTAAATTTATCTCAGCCAGAATTGGTACATTCAGACATAACCAAAGAATACTAGTAAAAAGGGTGAGGAATATTTAAGTAGTTCCTCCCTCTGTAAGATAAAAGTGGTTGTTATGAGTGGTAACTATGTTGTTATTAGTGTAGTTTAGTGAAATCTCATCATCACGAACTGTGCTTCCAAGCTGGCTGTTGTCCAAGAACCTTTTCCAAGATGCTGGGAAGGACATACTCTTTTGCTTCTGCTACATATTGTGCTATTACTTCATGCAGTACATTAGGTTTGAAATTCAGTGCTGTGTCAGAGTGCTGTGCAGTATTACAGTTTTAAATATTTTGAAAGTATTTTTCTAATGAATTAAGTAGGGATAGGGTCAGACATTTAGCACAATATGTATATTTAAACTATGTAGTAAACAGTGGCATAGAGTCCTAAAAACCAGCAGATAACATTGGCCATTGCAAGGGAGAATGAATTACTGTTTTGTATCTCATCACGCCATGTCATTTGTGAATTCTCCCAGGAATCTCTAGTGAATGCTGTCTTGTCCTGACAAATTCTTTGGGACAATTTAATGTTTTATTTCTTCAATAGCTTCTTTTAAAACTTTTATTTCAGAGGCATCCAATGGCATGTTGCCTGAATAATAAGATTGTAACATAGGGAACTTCCCAGATTGTATGTATCTCCAAGAACTGGTTGGTTTTTTTCTTTTTTGTATCTGCTGTAGCCTTGTCTCTTCTGAGTGTTCCTTTTCTACCAAGGTCCTGTGTTCAGATTCTCTCTGTAGTCTTGACTTCTCAGGTAAAGGGATATAATTTAAATGTTTTGCCTCTTGTGCTTTCATGCTTACCTTTCTGGAAGCTTTCCTTTTCCCCTTTTTTGTTTCTTTTTCCTCTACCCACACTCCTCTTTTCTTTTTCTTTTCCTTCTTTTTTCCCCTTTAATTTTTATGTGGACACAACTCATGTTTTTTGAAACACTCTTATTTGGCTTCAGTAAATCTTCTTTTCCCTATGATTCAGTCATTTTAGTCCAGAGCTTCATGGAAACCATGGGGAAGCAGGAAAAAAGTCAGTTAAAGCAACAAATCCAGTTACCGTGTGTCACCTTGTAGTAGTAGCATTTTTCACTCATCATGTGTTTTTGTCATTGCTCTTTTTGAACAGTACGTGTGAAAGACTCGATTGTTTTTGGAAAGACTTGTCATGGTAGTCATGTTCCCTGGCACCTGGCTGATAGTTGCATTCATTTGTATTAAAAGCTTGAAATAAATTCTCCCCTTTCTTCTTTTTTGGGATGACATATTTATTCACCCATGAAGCTTCTGGTGAAAATAGGTGAAAAATGTCAGATTTAGAATATTTAACTTTTCTATATCATTGCAGCATCTGCATCACTGTGTAATCACAGAATCATTTAGGTGGAGAAGACTTAAATATCAAGTCCAACATTTGACAGATCACCACCTTGTCGAATAAACTGCAGCGCTAAGTGCCACATCCACTCATTTCTTGAATATCTCCAGGGATGGTGAGCCCACCTTGCTGGGAAGCCTGTTCCAATACTTCACAACCCTTTCCATGAACAAATTGTTCATGATGTTCAAGCTGAATCTCCCCTGGTGCATCTTGAGGCCATATACTGTTGTCCTGTCACTACTTGGCCGAGAGAAGAGGCTGATCCCCACCTGGCTCCACCCTCCTTGCAGGGAGTTGTAGAGGGTGAGAAGGTCTCCCCTGAGCCTCCTTTTCTCCAGACTGAGCCCCCCCAGCTCCCTCAGCTGCTTCTCGTCAGACTTGTACTCCAGACCCTTCCCCAGCTCTGGACACACTTTAATGCCTTTCTTGCCATGAGAGCCCAAAACTGGACACAGGATTCAAGGTGTGGCCTCACCAGTGCCCAGCACAGGAAGAAAGTTCCGGCCCTGGTCCTGCTGCCACACAATTGCTGATGAAAGCCAGAATGCCATTGGGCACCTTGCCCACCTGCCTTCATGTTCAGCTCCTGTTGACCAACACCCCTTACTAGGTTTCAGGTAGTTTTGAGGGGAGGAGAGGAATATTTTTATCAGTATTTGGAAGCTCTTGGAGTTTTCTGAGTTTCTGTTGTCTTTTTTTTTTTTTTAATACGTCCTTGTATAGGGTTTGTGTAGGAGAATGTTTTATCTAACAACTCTTAGACATATACTTCTTGCTGAGAGTGATAACAAAGGGCTTGTGAATATATTAGTGTTTGTTTAAAATTATGGATAACCTTTACTTTCTAATGTCAGTAATAGTTTTTATGTAATCAAAACCCCTTATGGTTGGGAGGAGTAGTTTGAATAATTTTTGGTAAAGCTTTTATAGTTGCTGTTATTTCATATTCATTTGGAATAACAAGAATTACTTTTTTCCCAATGAAAAGCAATTGGTGTGTGTACGGTTTCCTGCTATTTGGTGATTATCTGAATCCACTAAAGTGTTTCTGACTGTTCTGACTGTTCTGACTTGATTCTAATCCTTTAAAAAATACATTTATTTATTCTGGCACTTGTATTCTAGACAGTAGATTTTGAAAAACCCCTCTCAAAAATCTAAACTGTTTGAGTTGGATGAGAGTTCAGAAAGCAGAAAACTTAATTAAACCAGTGAGATAGATTATCAACTGCTGTTTCATAAAAAATAGGATCATCTTGGTTAAATGGAGAACTCCAAATAGTGTTTTGGGACCCTGTGTGGTATAAGTCATCTTTATAAGACTGCAAGGGTGGGATATCTGAAGTAGTTTAAGTTGCTCTGTTTAAGCAACAGAATCACACTGAGGCTGGGGTGTGTGTGTGTGTATATATATATATATATATACACCCTAAAGAATTCTCTAATATATTGTAAAAAATGACTGTACCTATTAGAATCACAGAATGGCCTGGGTTGGAGGGGATCTTGCAGATCATCCAGTCACAACCCCCTGCCATGGGCAGAGACACCTTCCACTAGACTGGGTTGCTCAGAGCCCCGTCCAACCTGACCTTGAACACTTCCAGGGATGGGGCAGCCACAGCTTCTCTGGGCAACCTGTGCCAGTGCCTCAGCACCCTAACAGGGAAGAATTTCTTCCTAATATTTAATCCTACTCTCAGCTGCTTTGGATGCAGTCCAGCACATGGGACGTTTCTCCAAAGTCCTTCTCTGCAGGTCTGCTCTCAACTAGAATGGGCGTGGAAATGGAAAAGGGGAATGTAACACTGGATTTCTAGAAGTAACAGAACAACAGAGCCAAACTGACCCGGCACACAACCTATAAACATCTAAATGCAGTGACAAAATGGTTTAACTGAACAGGAAGAACATAAAGTGTGCTTGTCTTAGCTTTGAAAGTAGTGGTGTCCTTGTTAGCTGAAGGAATGTGAAAATAATATTTATGTACCTTAATTTACAATGGATTGGTTGGCAAGAACATATAATAGATGGTATTGCTGTGCATGTAGTGGATTGCAGTTTGAAGATTTGACCTTTTTCAAAGACTTTTGTAGTAAGGCATAGGAGGAGAGGATATTATGTACAGCTCATATTCATCCTCACTCACAAGGATGCAATAAAATTACTGTTTTCCTCATGGGTTTACAATAATATAGTGCCAGAATAGTTTTAAATATCTAATCTCAATATCAACACTGCACAAGAGCAGCAGGAAGACATGAAGAATTCATAAGGAATGGAAGAAATAGTGTTGTGTCTCATGATGCTGAAATAGAGAGGAATCGGGTTCCTGCAATGAGTAATGAGATGCAGGCCCTCAATCCCTAATTTAAAGGAATTCAGATCCTGTAAACTCCCTTAACAGTGAAAACTTACAGGATATGCTGAGTGAGGGGGAGGTAGGATGAAGAAACCCTCTATTATTGCCTTTCTTTATTTTTAGGAACATTTTTTTATTATTTTCTTTACACTTTTAACAGATCCTAGTGGTCTCATGAAACTTCCTTTGAAGACAGTTGCCCTTGCCTTTTTCTATTATTCATATTTATTCAGGTGGAAACTTAAGACGGATCTGAACAACACTGCCCTCCTACTCAAGGGATGATCACTGATGCTGATTGGAAAATAAATGCATTTTACTAACAATAAGCAGAATAAGCTAGTTTTTGGATAGATAGTAGACAACATTAGGAAACCTTATACATATGAAATAGTTTTTGTCCAGACAAAGGAAAATTCACAGCACAAAATGGTTAATTTGATTCCTACCAGTAGATAAAAATTATTTAGAAATTGGATCTATTTTCTATTAAACCTATTAAAATAGGATTAGATATGATGCTACAATGCATATTCATGCATTTAATGACTATTAATGAGTAACAGACATTAGAAAATCTTCTATTTTTATAATTATTAGATAAAGTATCTAATAATTTGGTTGTTTATGAGAAAAACACCCAGATTTTTACAATTGCTTTTCAGGATTAATCCTTCACTTGTATTTGACCTACAGTTTATTTTATACCTGTTAAATTGTTCATATATGCAAACTGCTCTTTAAAAGCATTTAAAAGTTGATTCTTTCCGTTTAATGTTGGAACATACCAAAATAAAATAATTTTACTATTAACACTGTTTTAACACTGAATTAATTATAGATACCCACTGTTACCATAAAATATGATCTGTCACTTTTAAACTGCAAAATACAATATACTTAATCTGTAATTGATTTATCTGCATAGAGATAAACCGTAAAGTGTAGTGTCAGAGGTTTTGTGCTGTGAATAGCTATCATTAGTTGATTTTTATTTTTTCAGTCTTCCAAGCAATAGCTTCTCTCTACACTAAATCTACAACTTAACTCAAAGAGACTCCTATATTTCAAATTAAGACTCAAATTCTCACTCAAATAAACCCTATTTCAAATGTATATTTCGTGTCCTTCTCTTTGGAAGTCTGGGTGGCAAAGATCATTTTAAATTTCTCCTTTCTGCAGAAAAACTGATCATGGGGGAGAACACAAAGTAAATGTTATTTTATAATATTTTTCCTCTAGTTAAACTTGGTTTTGACACTATCTGGGATTTTTTTTTAGGGTATTCAGAATGCTAAGCTTTTGCTGCTTGCTGTCAGTAACCCCAAACACAGGATATCTATGTGATGAGTGATATTTTAGGAATAATCCCACTGCTTTTCATGCTACTTTTTCCTCATTGAGATACATAGGGTGTAATTAAATACCAGTATAAGAGTACTCTAGTATAGGCTGAACTCACATCTCTTTAGGATTACTTTTCCTGAAGATGTCATTCATGGATCCTTGAAGTTCTGTTAGTTCATTTTTCAGTGAAACACAGAGGATGGGTGAAAGTTACCAACCAACAACTTTAAAAGTGTTCACCTGCATATAAATTACACACTAGGGTTATGATCTTAAAAGTTCTTCCACATTCATATTGGAAACTTGGGTAGGGAGGGGAAGAGCATTTTATTATTATTACTAATTGTTTCTGATTAGTCTTAAAGGCCTCTGGTTTGGGCTCCTATGAGCCAGAGTATGGAAAAGCTGTATTGGAGTTGTGTATGAGAGTACTGTCATGTATCCTATAGTGTGATTATTCATTCTTTTAAACCACATTATCTCATGCCTTAATTTTTTTTTGCTGTTTGGAGATGTTAAAAAAGTAAATGTTTATTGTTTTAAGTGTGAATGTGAGAAGATTTTTAAGATCCTTTTTTCCTTTGTAGAACTTTCTTCTAAGTCTTCAGCTGGCACTTTTCTATTACAGGCCTTGGTCTGTAAGGGGTACCTTGAAAAAAAAAATCCTTTAAAAGAAGTAATAGCTGGATGTGCAGAGTTCTTGTTTAGCTCAAAACCTTTTCAAAGGCAATTTCAAAGAGGAAAGATTTCAAAAAACAGACTTCAAGAAGGTTTCTGAAGATCAAAAGTAGCGTGCTGTGGCATAAGAATGTGTTTAGTGTAAGTGGCAAAGTTTTAATAGTGGAAGGGGGCCCTGTGGGGGTGGCTTTAGTGAGAAGAATGGACAGGACACAGTGATCCCATCAACAAAGTTGGTGGTGCACCCATGAAAATGTGTATAAGAAAGGAGAAAACACTGCAAAAGCAGTGAGGAGGGAGAAAAATGTGGGTATTCCCTGAAGAAACTCACGGACTTTCCTCATCTCATGTAGCATCTGTGCTGGAGGAGGTTCTCCTGACAGGCTCTGTGCACCATGAGTACCTGTTCTGGAGCAGGTGTTGGCTCTGAAGGACCTGCTGCCTGTGCAGAGGACCCGTGCTGGAGCAGCCTTGTCCTGAAGGACTGCAGGCTCTGGGGAAAAACACACTCTGGATCAAGGGAAAAGCAGGAGGAGGAGGGAACCTCAGCCAGGAGCTGTTCCGGACTAACCACCACTCATTTTGCATACCCCTCTACTGCTCAGGGTGGGAGGGCAGGTGGAGAAGCCAGGAATGGAGGAGGGAAGTTCAGCCTGGGACAAGCTCTTTGCAACTGTCCAAAAGGAGGGAGTAGCAGGGTGGGGGTTGGCCTCTTCCCAGGTAAATAGCAACAGGATGAGAGGACACAGCATCAAACTGTGCCAGGGGAGGCCCAGGTAGGACATCAGGAACAATTTCTTAGTGGAAAGGTTGGTCAAGCATTGGAATGGGCTGCATAGGGAGGTGGTGAAGTCACCAACCCTGGAAGTGTTCAAGAAATGACTGGACATGGCACTCAGTGCTCTGGTCTAGTGACAAGGTGAAAATCAGTCAAAGGTTGAAGATCTTTTCCAGCCCAAATGATTTCCTTGAATGGAAAAAAGTTTGGTTTTGGTTTAATTTTTCTTTTTTTTTTTTTTTTTTTTTAAACTTGACTGGCAGTAAGTCAAAATAATTTTTCCCAAGTTCAGTCTGCTTTGCTTTTGACAATCATTAATGAGTGATCTCCCTGTCTTTTTCTGAACAAGCTTTTTCAGTGTTTAACAGCTAAAGAGGTTGCCCAGAGAGGCTTTGGTCTCCATCTTTGGAGATACTAAAAATCTTACTGGCCGTGATCCTGAGCAACCTGCTCTGCCTACCCTCATCTGAGCAGGGGCTGGACTCTCTGATCCTTCCCCTTTCAGCTGGCCTCTGATTCTGTTCTGTGGAGTGCTCCTGTGGTCCAGTGGTGGCAATGAGCCCCATTTTGCTGATGTGCACACTCAGAGTTTGTATCAATATATGCTGTTATGAGTCCATCTTTTTTGCTTCATTTTTTTGGTTTTTTTCCTGTTGTGACAAGTTTTTTGATGCTTTTAGTGCACCGCAAGTAGTTTAGCAAGACCAAATTCTATATGAAAAGTTGTATAAAATTTTGCTCCATAACTCAGAAAAACTGCAGAATGTTAGAAATTGTGAAGGGTGATATTTCCACTCAAGCTTTGTGATGCTCAGTTTTTGCTGCAGTTGTGGGTTTAGGGTTTTTTGTGTTTTGTTTGGGTGTTCTTTGGTTAGTTGTTTTTAGTTGGGAGGAGGGGTGGTTGCTTGTTTGTTTGGGCTTTTTGTTTGTTGTTTTGTGTTGTTTTTTTCTTTTCTCCCACCATATAGTGCTGACTATTACTGTATATAGCAGGCAGCTTTACATGAATTTATTGCGAAGCAAGACCATAAAAAGGGTCAAGGCCTATTCATTGTAAATGGAGCTTTTGCTATCTTCATTGAGGCAAATTTAAAGTACACTTAACTTTTAAAATTATTGTGTAACGTGGCTTTGTTAGATATTAAAACACCTAATCTTACCTCTTATCTATTTTTAATACCTTTCTGTTCATTTGCCTATGTGTGGGAATTACATCAAAGGAACATTTGGCAAGAGGAAGAGGTGGGAGATATTCCCAAACTCACTCTTTTGAACTTTTTTTTACTGCGCCCTCATTAATAATTGCTTTTCTAATCTAATATATGTTCTGTTGATAGAGCCTAATGAGGCCTGTTCAGTCATTCCAGTACATGTAACTCAAAGGGAATATCAAGTGTATGTGTATATTTAAATATATGTATAATATATATTTTTGTATGATATATATATATAAATTCTATGTCAGCACAAGGACCATGACTTCAAGTAACAAAGCAGAGAAAGGCTGAATCCTGCTCCTTTCATTTCACCTTAGAGAAAAGTTTATGTGGTCTTTATAAGTCTACAAGATGCCACCCTTCTGTTACTTTCATAGGAATGTTATCTTAGCTTTTGGTGATAAAAGCATCTTGTCAGTACTTGAACTTGCACACTCATTGATATTTTTTAACACAGCCGTTACCCTGGAGTGGTATCTATGATAAAACCTTATGGTATGGTCAAACATTAAGTATTTCAAATAATGTTTTAATCTGTGAAGGGTCAAAACCATTTGGTATCTTCTGCAGGGTCTTGTTTTAAGAGAGTTCTAATCTTTCAGATGCTACAATGTGATCCCTTTTAAAAAAACCCCAAGCATTTGTAAACAAAAAGCAAATTCACTACAAGGAGTTTGTTATAGATTAGAATCTTCTGTAATACCATCAGATGGAGATTTGTGACATTTAGTCTAATAAAAGTTCATGCACTGAATCATTCCTTATGATCATTCTTCCTGCTTGCTGGTTGGGTTTGTTTTGTTTTGTTTTCCCCATTTCAGTTCATGCTTTAGTTCTGCCTCTAAGGTGGATATAAACTTCCTTTTTCCACTGCAGCATTTTCATACATCCAAATCTCAAGCTCTCAATCTGGAGGCTAAGAAGCAGAGATTTTCTTGACCTGAGCAGCTTCATGCTTTTTAAAAGCTCAGTCCTGATCACACAGGAGGAAAAAGGGATATGCTGACACGACACTGAAAGTCTGTGTTTTCTATTGTGATTATTTAGTGATTCAGACACTAACAAAAAAAATAGCTTGAGAAACTGAAAACATTGATTTGGTAAACTGAATTTACTCCTAACTCTACATACCTCTGCTGTATTTGTATTATGAATCCTTTTCCTTATTTAAAACCTCTGCGAGACTTTCAAAATTACTTTTTGTGTCCTCACTCAACATTTTATTCTGTATGACTAATAATTTTTTGTCTTAATTTTTCTTGTGTGAGTACCCAAATATTATCTAATTGTTTTGTTTTATCGTGTCTCAAACCTTCACAAAATTCGTGATACAATTGCAACATTAGGGGGGAAAAAATCCTTTTCTGTGGTGTGGATCAAAGAGAAGCTGCATGTCCAAGCTTGCTGATCTCATCGATCTACTTGGCTTGTTCTTTCCATCTTGCAGAGAAGGAAAACGGGTGATGTGAAGTTGGCAGTGTCAGAGCTGGCAGTGATGTACATAAATTCCCCACCTCACCTTCAGCTTCCTGGTGCAGATTTCTCAAATGTTTCTCTTTGAATGTGGGTGTTACAGTGTGTCTGTCACTTGTGGCTGGTAGCTGCTGCCACGTTTTCTCTGGAGTACATCACTAAATGTATTGCCCAGCTGCTAGGTTTAATGAGAAACACATTCTTCTGATTTCATGTCATTATTACTGAATTCTATTTTCACTTAGGCTCTAAAAATTAAAAAGGAAATTATCTGGAGTGATATTATACACATTAATATTATTAGATATAATCCTAATACTTATTAATACTATTCATTATGTTGTTTTTTTTTTTTTTTTTAAGTCAGGATCTTATGAAGATCAGGACTTAATTAGCTTGGCATATTGTTGAGCAAGGGGGTTTTGAAAACTCTCAAAGCTACTATGGAAATCTAATTGCAACTATGCACCTTTGCTTCTCACACAGCTTCCTACTTAGAAGCCGGTTCCTGTTGCATGGCTGTTAGTCTGGTGCTGAATCTATTATGAGCACTGTTGTCAAATGCTCCTTGAAAATCTAACCACGCAATATTCACTGAATTTTCTTTATTTTTAATTAAAAAAATTGTTTTCAAAGAGCTTCAGAAGGTCACTTAAGCATGACCTCCTCTGTCTGAATCCATATCTACTGTCAGTAATCAAACTGCACTTCACTGTGGTTTTTTTACCACACTGCTAAAGGTAATTTCTAAAGTTATTCCTGTGTGACAAAAGTTTCCTGCTTTGCATCATTATGTCTTAATATTTTCTTTCTTTCTTTCCTAAGAGTATTCGTGGTGGTGAGTTCTGAGGAGTCATCTCTTTGACACATAGGCATTTTCCTATACGTCTTCAGAACATAAAGACATTACTTGTGTGATCACTTGTGCTCGGTTACTGGCTATATTACTGGAATACTTCTTCTCATGAAAAAAGTGTTGGATGTAAGTTGGATAAAAATATCTGTAACTGGTTCTGAACAAGCGTATATAGCTCATGGACAACTCGTACATCACTCTAGAGAACTCTTCTTTATACCTAGAAGTGAAAATACTTCCTTACATTCCAGTTTATTTAGCATTCATCTGTAGCTCAGTAGAGGAAAAGGAAAAAAAAACCCTCAAACCTTTGATGTGAGCACTACACATATAATTGCTAATTATTAGTATAGAAAAATACATATTTTTGGCAATTAGAGTTATGTAAATCCGTAATGTTCTGGTATGATTTTGGGTTATATTTTGATACAAGTTTATTATTTGAAACTGCAAATCTTTCTATATAATTGTATTTTCAACTTGCTTATGGAAGACTGAGGCTAGGAAACTAATATAGTGAATAATTAATTCATAAAATAGGAGATTGCAGGATATACTTTTCTCCTTAGTGTCTGCAGTGCTTTATAGAAAAGATCTATTAGAAACAGATTGTTTGAGAGACAAATATCTCTAAAATTAATTTTTACCATCTTACTACTTAAAATAATCAAGTATTTTGGTGCCCAATAGTTCCGTGAAAGCCTTTGAAGGGTCTCACTCTGATTTGGTCTGTGATCTGGGTTTTTAAATTTTTACTGGGTTTTTTTTTGTAAATTATCACTGATGAGACTTCATCTGGAACCCTGGGCTCAAACCCAGTTATCATGTTAAAGATATCTGATAGGTTTAATAAGTTAAAAACAGATTTAAAAGAGGAAAGTCACTAGAAAAAAAAGAGTAGTAGGGGACATGTCATATGAGAAAAGTCTCAAGTGGTGTGTGTGTGAGCGTGTTTAAGTTTGTGGCTTCATGCCAGCGTACGAGCTCAGGCAGAACACTCGAATCCAATGTGCCTTCATCTTTTAGAACCCCCTCAATTTGGTTCACATCCAGCTAGACACAGTGGGGGGCCCCCAGCTAGCACAGCCTTCTCAGGTAGATAATCACTGTGTGCTTTTAGCTCAGCAAGATGAATATTATGTTTAAATATGATTCTTCCTTATGACAGAAAGGAAGACAAAATTTGATGATAAGGTTGCTAGTTCCCAAGAATTAATTTGCCTGAAAATTGGAAGGCAGGATGCTAATTGGTAACCACATCAGAATCTAAAACAGACTTTCAGTGAAAATATTGCTGGGGGATGGAGAGGGGGGATAGATCTTGGCTAATTTATTGTTACAGTTACATTAATGAGGAAATTTTCTGTGAAAATGCAGTATGGTCCTCTCATTTCTTTTATTTAAAATACAGTAACTTCTGAAAATATTCTTTTTGTCTTTTTACATGTCTTTGTAATACGGGTCAATATTTCACAAGGAAGAAACCTAAATATGAGGCATTTAGTCAGGATCATTATCATAACATCATGAAGTTTCAAAATGATACTGCTGTAGGAGATAAAAGATTATTATAGAGCATTAATTGTTGACTTACATAGAAGGCATATACATCAACACAAAGAATTAAAAGTAATTATTTGCCTTTTCAACTGTACTTCTTACTTACTCACTGCAAATTGATTTTACCTCCAGTCCTATTATTCCATCCTGCTATGGAAATTTATCTTTTTTTTTTTTTTTGTTACTTCTAGTTCCATTATCAAAAGATTTAATCCCTTCTGTCTCTTCTTTCATTAAGTCTTTTCTCTTTTGTTTTGTTGTTTTTCCTAAGATATGGTATCTTCCAGAAAATATATTGTTCTGGACTTCATCCCATAGTCTTGACTTTTATAATTTTAAAATGCAAGCTTTTTGGGGCCAGTCTATGTGTACACTTCTGTAAGGAAATTAAGAGAACCCTTGCTCACTGATGTTCACTGAAAGGTGTACATACAGGTTTCTAAGGCCTTCATTGACTGCTACGTTCTATCCCAACAAGCCTGAAAGAAATACTTTGTTAAATTTTGTTGACCCTTTTTCACCAATCATGTGTTTGTTGTAGTGTAGCATATTAATCTCGTAATTATGTATCTGTAATATTTTTTTACAGGTGAGAGGATGTTCCTTTCTGAGTACCTCATATTTTTGTTCTGACTTGAGAGCATATCATATTTTTGTATATTGGCTGACCTTGGGAGTGAGAACAAAAGTACTTCTTCTTCTTTGTGAACAACTTAAGCTTTCTTGTTCTGGCCCTGCCACCTCAGCCCTGTGTGAATGTAGAGGGTGGGAGAGGGCAGACGGAAGTCAATTTTTTGCTGCATTGGCTGGAGAGATTTCTTTACAGCAGATCTTTTTTTAGGTATATTTTACCTAAAAAATATACACATATTACCTTTTAAGAGCAGATCTGGGGAAATGTGGCACCTGAATATAACAATATTTTCATTCTAGATCATTAAATTACCGCAGAATGTACAATAAATGACTTCTGAATTTCTTTGAAGTCTGAATTTCGTAGGCTTTGTTGCTTTGTGTATTTAGGACTGCGTCTGTATTACTGTCCACTGGGACTGTTGCATACAGCTTCCATTACTGCTGATGGCAACTCACTGCATAAATTCTCATTCACGAGGATGACGATATATTTCTTTTCATTATTTTAGCAGGCATCAGTGAAACTTCTTTAAGAAATGTGTTCAGGAAAATTGAGTCCTAGTAATTTAACAAATGAGCATAAGCTTTCATAAATTACATTTAAGATGTTAACATCAAAGTTAACATTCTTGCTGCAAATGTAGTGCCTTTAATTTCTTTTTTCTCCTAGTTAATTGCTGTTCAACTCAGCTTTAATTTATAATAAAAGAATAGTTTTAGCTTTATAGCCTTAAGACATCCACAGAGAGAATAAATTTACCTCTCTTTTGTTCAGCACTAACTACATTAGTTTGTTAGTGCTTCCCCTTGGATCCAGTTGGAAGAAGAAATAAGGTGACACTGGGTTGCACAAAGACTTGACCTTATTCTTGCAAGGTTAAACTAGGGAACATCCTCAGTTTTGAAAGATGGGAATATTTGGTTTCATAGTTTTGATTCCCCTTTAGGCATGCCTTTCTATACTGTCTGTACAGGCAGCCTAAGTGGATTAACTGTTTTATTTTCACTTCTTCCCTTCTCAAGCTGTGCTTAATCTCCAGAACTTCAGGAAGGATATAGGTGACATTAGCTGACTTTCGTATAATTTTCTCTGACACATAAGGGAGCAAAATATGGGTATTCAGGGTGTTGACTATGAAAAACAGTATTTGAATTGAAAAAAAAAAAAAAAAGAACTGAATGTAAAATTTTCTAGGAGCATGTATTTTCAAAAGCTATTTTACACAGTGGGAGGCATTTGCTGATTTGCTTTGGAAAATTGGTAACTGTTATATATATGTGTTTTAATTCGTGCTTATAAGGTTTATATCTGTCTAATATTAAACGTCTGTATGGGATATGAATGCTTAAAAATCCAAAACTACAGGGAGACTGCATTTTACTGAGAAACAGTTCCAGGAAGGGTAAAGGAANCGCAAAAAAGTGAGCACACATCTCATTTTTTATGAAAAATAGAAGGTACAGAAGAGAAGAATATAAGGTATAAAGTTATATAACTTTTATATGGCTCTGTCTTAAGAATGTTGTAGAACAGTATTTCTATAGAAGCTGCTTTTTATAGTACTGTGGTCTCTGAAGACTTATGAGCAAGCAGTCATAGCTGTTCATTCAAATAGAACAATTGATGATTAAATTTGAAATTATTAAAATCAGACTCTAGTGACTCTTTCACAACAAATGGTATTATGTTGTAAAACTCTGCTGTCAGCAAGAAATTCTTGCCAGCAGGCAAAAGCAATATTTAATGAGAAACTAGAAGTAAGTGGTAAGTATTATTATTATTATTACTGTCTTCTTCCATCTACCTTATAGACTATGATTTTGGTGTTTATATGTTTTCACAGGGAGTAATTTTTTTCAGGTCTTTATAACTTGTAGACTAGTTGTGATTATATATCGGTCCTTATTCAGCAAAAAAATTTTTAGTGCAAAAGTATCATTCAGGAAACATTAACATTTTAATCTCTCATTAGAATTTTTTTTTTCTAATATTTTTGGTGTAGAGAAACAAGTGAGGGTGCTGCTTTCATTACTTTTTTTAAAGACTAGTGAAGTAGAAAAAGTTTTCTGAATGCTTTGAATATTCTGAAGTGTTTTGAAAAATACTATTTGCAGATTTTGCAAAAGGACTTTGAAAGAATGTTTGTTCATTATTAAAGAGCTGATATTACTGCATCTAATTCAGAAGTGATATATAAAATTTCACAAGGTTTATTTGTATCATGAAATTGGAAATAATGGAAGTTCCTAGAGTAAAACCTGTTAAGGTTAATTTTCTTATTCTCAAAAGAGAATAAGAAACAACATTGTTGTAAGTTATTAAAGGTTGAGTTTAGTCACTTGTGGTCATCTAAGGTGAGCAATCTCAAAGGACTTGTTTTTCCATAACTCCATGTTTGTAATTTTCTGAGTATGCCTTTTGAATATCCAATAGTATATCCATTTGAATATCCAATAGCTGCATGTACAGCATTTTATGATCTTACCTGTTTTTAGTGCAAAAACCAATGTGAGCAGTATGCAGCTGTTTTGTCTTATTTCCAGTCTGAGACTGAAATTATCTAAAGGGCATATAAGTGAATTATATAAGAATAAACCTTGATGTTTCCTGAAATTTTAGTGGATGTGCATTTAAGTGAATCTGGTTTTTTTTGCAATGGTGTTAGCCTAGGAGATGCAGTCATTATTTCTAGACTAGCTTTTGCAGACTTTTATTCTAATGATAGATCCAGACCAAGAAGTTTTTGCAACTAGAAGAGTGTTTCATGACAAAAAGGTGTCTAGTTAATTTGAAGATGTTTTAAGATTTGCAGTTGTTTTGAAATGGGTATCACTGCTCTAAAGAAGTGACTCAGCGCCTTACATTTTGTTCTAAGTGCAAAAAGTAGCACTAGAATGTTTGTTTTTATCTCTAAGTCATTGCAGAAGTGGGGCAAAGGGTGAGAGGGGAAGGATGCTATCCATGCTCTGGTTACCAGGACTGAAATTAAACTTGATGAGCTTGAACAAAACACTTACTGTTCAGGGAGGAACAGAAGACAAACAAGTGCAAAATCAGATCTACCCAAGCTTGAAGAGAGTTGTTAAGAGGAGAGAATGGTAAAGTCCAATTAAGAGAGGAAATAGAAGAATCTGAAGATCTCTATGAACTTAAATTGGTACATAGGAGATCAGTAATTACAATTACGTCATGTTCCCTGAACTGAAGTTAAGTTTATGGAGAGAGCCTTTACTAAACAGCTTCGCTTTGACTTCTTTGACTGGTGTTTGTGTGGAAAGGGAACATTGTTGAGGTTTAGGGCATTTTTACTGTGACCTAGTTCAAAATGTCTCTCCATTAAACGTTATCTTGTCAGGTTGTCTAACTTCATTAGGTTTAATGTTTAATCTGCTTTTTTCTTTAATCATTAGTCAACCATTTGACTAAGGGGTTTTCTTAGGCCACAAGTAAGAAACAAGACTGATAATAACTGTAATCATCTCTTTATTATTATCAAACAGACAGGTCTTCATGGTTGTCGTTAAAAATTAGTACGTCCCTGTTGCTTTTAGAGGTTCATGACCATTTGTTCCTAAGGTTTTAAAGGGTTGTATTTTTCTAGCAGAAAAATAGTGTTTATGTGGGACGCCTTTTTGATACACTCTTCCTGTGTAACAGCATAATGAACCAGTCTTTAATGTAAAACTTTTAGGATATTTAACCACATAAACTGCACCCCAGGACTGAGAGCTTTGTCCTCATAAAATAAATCAATAGAATAAAAAGGTTTCAAATACACTTATTACCTAGTTCCATCTGAGTACTAGAACCATCCTTTAAAGTTAATAGAAGCTGTCTGAAAAAATTGGCTACATTAGCATAGAAAAGAAACCATATGGGTGCTCATTTTTTCAGGCGTCTGTGCACTTGCAGAGTTTTGTGCTGGTTTGTGTTCTCACTTTGTCCAATACTCATTTAATAAATTTAAAAAATATTTACGAATGGCCATGTTTTGATACTTGTAAATGATACTGAAATAAAATGGCCTGGAACACATCCAGGGATGGGTAATATACAACTCTGAGCAATCTGTTCCAGTGCCTCACTGTAGTCTGAGGAAAGAACTTCTTCCTAACATCTAATCCAAATTACTCCTGTTTTAATTTAAAACTAGCATGTGCTTGTTACATGAATCAAGAGAGGGTAACAGTGCCCTGCAAATGTCAGTGTCTTGACAGAGTTTAATGAAGTAAATTTATCCCTACCTCCAAGAGGTTGTTACGAAAATATTAAAGCCAACTCATGATAATTATTGTTTAATGCTAGTCATTAAAATAGATTCATGAAACCATTTTACTTAGTAAGACCACTGAATTTCAGTTCAACTTTTGAACCAATTTATTCAGAACTTAAAGTTTAACAGTCCACAGATGGCCTTGAATATCCTTATGACAAACATGAGGATGTTTTTCCCAGTTCTCTGTTGCTTGTTGCACAGGGATTGTTTAATTATTTTGTCCATTCTTCCTTTCTTCTTTCAAATATTTTGGAGTTAAAATCAGGATGTACCCAGCTGCCATCATGGAGAAAGGTAAGGAAGAGAACCATTACAAATATTGGAGTTGATATAAGTTCTTACATCAAGAGCATCTTTAGTGTTACACAGACTGGAATTCAAGATGTATGTGGAAAGGACTAGGGCATCACCCCTCTCCCCCACCATCTTCCCCAAAAAAAGGTTATTTTTATTCCTCTCTTCACCATCTCTCCTTTCATGTATGACTAGAAAACTTGTGGAAAGCTAATGCTGTAGCTGTGAAGTTGTATGCAAGTTATAACTTCATGGTCTGTAATGGTACACAAATCAGAGGGGAAAATCAGATTAAAAATCAGATTAAACAGGTAAGGGCTAATGGGTCCTACTGTATCAGAGCTCAGTAGCAGCTGCAGGGCTGTAATGACCTTTCCTAAGCACTCTCCTGTCTGGACGGGCTGGATGTAAGGGAATTATTTCTTGTGAGGATAGCCAGCAGTAGAACTGGGGGACGAGCAGTGCTATTTCCATCCTCAGTGTTTTTGAAGATTTTTCTGGATAAAACCCTGAGTAATCTGGTTTGTGGTCATAGTTGATCCTCCTTGAATCAGGAAGTTGGACTAGAGACAGCTAAGATCCCTTTCAACCTAGACTACTCTGTTATTCACTGATCATTGTCAGTAATCATCCTCCACCTGGAACTCAGAATAGTTCTTTCATTATGAGACAGAAGTTGAATTTTGTGTGTGGTTTAAAATTACACATGGGCAAAATGTTCTCCTTCACATAAAGGTTGAATAAAGAGAAGAGCTACCTCACAATCACTTGAATGAACAAATATACAGGGACACAAACATGAAATTTTCTTTTTCGAAATGAGGCCTCTTCCGAATGTTCTGCAAAATTTCAAGTACATGCCACAGAATTTGTTTCATATATATTTCTGCTATATTGATATAAAATTCAGTGGAACTTTTAGAAAAAAAGCTAATTCATAATTCTGTTTTATTCTACTAGTACAATTCTTGTTTATCTAAAGAAAATAGAATTGTTTTGTAGCATAGCTGCATTTTTAATGAGAAAACATGATTAAAATCCTAAGTAAATTCAATACTTGAACTTATTCAGAAATCAAAGGGAGTGAATATATTTGTCTTTCTTTTGTCATGAACCGAGCTCGGGTTACAAAGAGCTGGCAGAGAAAATTTTCAGTAACACTTTCATGTTAATTCCAAATTTTAACAGAATGTTGGTTTTCTTCCAGCGTGAAATGGGGTTTAATTTTTGCTTTTACGTAGTTTAACAAAAAAATGTGCATAACAGAAATGGGAGTTTTGTTACAAAGTTTCATGATTGAAATATTTAATTGACAAATAAAAGCTTCAAAGTGCTTTCCTATCAAATAAAATTTTCAGCAAAATATTTGTGTAGTAAAGCAATAGTTTCAGGTGTGAGCAGCAGTGGAAGCAGGCTGCTGACTCCAAGACTCCAAGACATGTTATGGTCATTTCGTACCAAAAAACCAGTATAAAATTGGAACTCAAACTGGCTGAAACGCAAGAATTTCATGACAACTCCTTCAGCTTTCTCAGTCTGACGTTTCATTTTACATAAACAGGTTTTTGTTTTGTTTTTTTTCCATGCTTGTTTTTCTCTGGCAGTCATTTGAGAGTAATTACATTCAAGTCAAACATGCTTGAGTCATGGGGTCGTCCTTCCTTAACACCTCATTAGTGCTGCGAGTGGTACCCGCACACAGTGAGCACCGCAGTGCTCCGCAGAGACAGGTACGTGTTCTGAAAGCAGGTGCTGTGAAGGCAGGGAAAGTTTGCTGAATATGGCTTAATCTGCTTTTTTCTTTAACAAGGTTCTTTGATTCAGCATTTTCCTTGCGTGGCTGCAGAGCCGCCCTCAGTGAGCACTAAGCTGCAGCAGACAGTTAACATGATTCATGCCTGAAGAGTAAGAAGTCTTCAGAGTTACAATCCTGCTACTAGAACAGTAACTACAGTAGTCCTGCAGTTGTTTTTCCAAAGGGAGTGTTGGTAAGCACAAATGGTTTTAATATGTACTGTAGCATATGAATTTCTAGATTTCAGCACTGTTATTACTTACATGAATAAAGACAAAAGAATAAAGGAAATACAATCCTTATACCTGAAAAAATAATGTGATATCTCCAGATATGTTCTGAGGTACCCCAGAATATTTTCTCTTTATGTTTGTGGGTGAAATGCTTCCAAATGCTTTGCTGAAAGAGCAATTACTGAGATACAGTTTTAGAGAGGATTTGAATTTCCTAGTTCAAAGTGAATATGGGATGTGTGCTACAAGCAAATCCTATGGAAAAGAACCCCTACACATTATTTTTGAATCCATAGAATGTATCATGTTGGTGCATTTTGAACTGGTTTTGTGTTTGCCGTATAACACCAAGACCAAAACAAGGTGCTGGTGAGTTGCTTTAACTATTGCCTTTTCCTTTTCCATGTCTGGTGAATGGAATATTCCACAACGTTATGAAAAAGATATATATCATGCTGTAACCTTAGAGCCCTAAAAATTGCTGTGTGCCATTGGAAGGGAAAAATGAAATAAAGCAGATGTGGTTCTGTCAGAAGCATTCTAGGGCTACAGAGATTTTAGCTGTACTTTTGCTTCATGCAATCCTAAGTGACTTAAGGAAAACCATCAATGAAACCAGCCAAACAAAATGTATTCACTGGGGAGGAGAAGGAAAGAAATGTGTGTCTGAGTTCTACAGAAAGTGAAGAATAGGAAGGTGAAGAGAAACAAGGAGGATTGAGAAGTGAAGGCAGGAATTTACCACCTGTCTGTTGAAATTCAATTCTTGAACTGAAAAATGGAAAACACATTCTGAAAATATTAATAAAAATTCTTCTTCAAATCACTTCATGATTTTGAGTTACAACTGATTATTATGAAAATGAATCAAAATAATATTTTCATTTCTGAAGTTTCTATGTACATCTCGTAAATGTTTGAATGAAGGTAAAGTATGGCAGTTTGTAGCAGGACTTGCACTTGTTTGCTGCATTAAATTTGCTGACGATAGTGCAAACCTGAATGATTGAAACTGTAATTAAAATCTGATCAAATATATTTTGCCATAGGACAGTAGTATTACAGTAATATTTAAATGTAAAAAGAAAATTCCAGTTTTTATTATAGATATGTGAAGGTAGTACATTGATGGATACAAAAGAAACAAGCTGCATAAGTATGTTACTTATTTTTTAAGTGTTGCATTAAGGGGAATATTAAAGAAAAATGTCTCCATTTCAAGAGCAGTACAGTTTTTAAATTAGCTTTTAATTTGGATCACACCAATATATGCCAAGATTCTGTTGGAAAGGCTCCTTTATAAATGTATATATATACTATTAGTTTTTATGACTTCTTTAATTCTGGAAAGAATTTCCACTGTCTGTACATGATAATAGATTGAAATTTACTGAAATTATCAGAATAACATTGTTAAATGTGATGGTATTATTTATGTGAGGTGTCCAAGATGATTGAAAGACTTAAAAGGAGGGCTATCTCCATAAATTTAACAGAGCCAAAGAATAACATTAATTTTTTTGTTCTTCCACTTCTTCCTGCCTGATGGTTTTCTTGCCTTTTTAATGTCGTCTCTAAGCAATTTTTATTACGCTTTCTCCATGTCAGGAAATAAAGAAGAGGGAGGGAGAAGAGAGAAACCAAAATTTAAGTGTCTTTAAGGACAAGTTTTAAAAAATGAGGTAAATGTCTCTTGAGGCTCTAGATCTTAGTTACTGAAATATCTTAGCCAAACAGGCTTTAAAGGTGGGATTGCTAAAGAGAACTGCAACTATTTAGACTTGTTCAATGTGCGTTTTTAGTGTATCATGCTTGGCATTGAGTGCAGCATTGATTCTCTACCTTGCAGAGTTGTCATTTTTATTGTGTACTTGCTAGGTTTTTATTTCCCTTGAAAATTATGGATTTGTAGTCTTTGAACGCCATCCTAACAGATTTTACTTATTGTTAGTGGCTATTTCTAGTGTCTGGTAGCACTGCTAGTGTGCAGGACTGCTCTTATACAACACATAGAGGTGGGAAATAGCTTGATAATACGTTAGAAAGTTCTCTACTCTTAACTATCATATATTTCTCTTTTAATCTTTTCTGTTGCCAAATACTCCCTGATTAGTTGTCAAACTATGTTGTATGGAAATATATTGACTGAATGAAACATAATAAAATTAATAAGCTGTTTACATTTGTAATCTCGGGAGAAAAATAAACTGAAAATAATGTAAATTATATGATTGCATTTATTTCAAGGAGGAGAACCACAATGTAATGTAACTCGCCATGATCCTCTGTATTCCCATCCGTCTCTCAGTCACAGTCTTTTTAACCATTTAAGCAGTATGAAGTGAGTATTTCTATAGTAGAGGAGAAGTCTGGGTGTGTTTATTGCTGGCAGAGAGGGGAGAAATGTGTAGCACTTTTTGCCTCTTAGAAAACTTGTCCTTGACTTAAATTGACATGCGACACAAATAACTTGTCAGAGAATGCAGAGAAGGAAAATGAAAAAGAAATTTCAAAGCTCCTCCTATTAACCTTCTCAACTTTCAAACAAGAACGGAGAAAATAAAAAAGCCAACTTGTGTATTTCTCAAGCCTATATGCATTTGTAGATAGAAATTCTGTTACAAGGTTGACTTTCCTTTCTTTCCAGTTGACCGTGACAGAGGTTGTTTGGGGTTTTTTTCTGGTTCTTCAATATACTTTTTACACTGACAGATATCCTTTCTAAATTCTTTCTGAGTAACACTGAAAACCCCCCAAGATTCTAAATAATCAGTGTGTTTTAGTACATTATCTTGTGCTGCTAAATCTATTAGTGTAAGTTCAGAAAAAATTCAGATTGCATCCCTTAAGAGAATAAAATTAAATATTAGTTAAATAGCTCACATTTTGTAAATTGGAAATAGTCGCTTTGTTCACTTGCATAGAGCAGCTTTAAACTTCTTATTCAGAGGTTTATTAGCCTCTTTTTAAGAATTACTATTTTAAAAATAATATGATCAGAGTAATTTTTCTAGCATTTACAATGATTTCTGTTCATATTTGATATATTAATGGATGGAATTTCTCTCTATATATTTTAATACATATTTGGAAAAAAGAGCACCGCTTCTTTACCAGTGGCAGATTTTTTAAAATTCCTCCTGAAAATAGATTTTCCAACTTTCCCTTGTGATTCATTTGCTTTGAAATGCTTTCAGTTTCTGTACTCTTATTTTATCTTTTAATGCCAGAATGGAAATTTTCCAGGATTGAAAGCTTCTTTCTCTCTCTCCCCTCACTGTTCCTCCTCTCCAATATACATGTTCTTTCATTTCTTTTTACCTGACAAGTTTTCTGTGTGGTAATTCTTCTGTTCTCAAACATATTTTTATAAACCAATGCTGAAATGCCTTTCAGTTAAAAACTGAAAAAATTTTTATCAGCTTGAAAAGGAGGTAGACTTCTGACAATAGTTTTCAGAGGGTTTTTTTTGTCCTGAAAAACATGTGACTGTGAGAAGGGCATTTGGGAATCTGGAACGTGAAGTGCAAGCCATTATTCTGTAGATTTTAGGTCACTTCCTCCAATAGATCGTTGTATGTCCCATGTTTGCAGCTACCTCCAGTTTAAAACTGAGTTTTTCTGTTTAACAGACTAAAAACTTTTAAGTGGCTCAGTGGATTTTTTTTGTTCTGTATCAGATGAAAAGCTCCTGTATCTCTATTACTCTCCCCAAGTAAAATACTACCTTTAAGGTTTTTTAGGAATTAGTCATAATTTCCCTCTTTGGATACTTCTGGTGAAAAGGGTTACTATTTCAACTTCAAGAAATGGGCTGGTACTTTACCTCATGTGTAAGAAATAGCTGACATAAAATGATAACATAAAATTTTGCAATAATGACATAAATGGACTGACAATAACAAGCATTAAGCAATCAGTGATGCTCTAATGCTTCCCTGACATACTGGCTAACTTTAATTATTGACTGAATTTTAATGAGGAAGCATGTGCTATTGATCTGTGCAGAGACAAAGCCTGAGAACTCATGGGTGTAAAGGAACTAAGGATGATGATCTAATGGTTCATGTTTACTTTGTCTGAAGACATTTATAATCCTCCTTATACAGAGATTCTGTATTCCAGCACTGCGTTGTTTTCTGAGATTTAAATATACATGTCCTTATATTCTTTCATTTTGATTACCACTACAGTGCTTTTCTGTTGTTTCTGGGAAAAGATACAAATTATTTTTTTCTTTGGAGATAAGCTTGTACACGTTTAAAGTTTCCAAGTCCATCTTGTTCACCTTAAGCCTGAATGACATGTGAACTCTGGCTATTGGGAAAACTGGTGGTCAAAATGGAATTCATTTAGGGTTTCATCAGTTGTTAAATCCACTGAAATTGCTGTAATTCCCATTAAATTTTCTAACAGGTATGTTGTTCAGATATTAATTTATTAATTAATATTTACAGACAGTAGAGTATGCTATTAAGCACCTCAGTGTCAATACTACTGTTTCTGTTACAAATTCCATACATTTGCATGCTCTGTTTTACTTTCTTGAACTGATTTAAATTCACATGCACATGAGCTAAATCAGGAGCCTCAGGTAACTGGTCCTTAAGAATTCTCTGATGATGATTTTACATTGCATTGCAAACTTTTAAGTCACTCACAGGCCCATTCTGCCTTTGTCACAGCTATCTGTGAGCTCTACCATGCTTCTTTTGAAACCATCTAGGTTTAACCTACTATTTTCATCCCCAGTTGTACTGAGTATCTTGTGTGATTATCAGAGATAGCCATGTCACAGAGTTTGCCTCTGACCAGGTCTTCCTCTCTTCAGTTGTCAGTAATCTGATCACCTGCCAAATCGAGTCCATAATTTCTGTGCTCACTGTCATAGATGGATGTTTCTCAGCTTGCAATACCTTTTAAGGCTGACAAATCCAATACCAAGATTTGTGTAGTTCTTAACAATAAAATGATGAAACCTTTGCCAAGCCTGTGACTCTACAAGCACATTCCATGACCACAGTTGGCATATTTATCAGAAACTGAACATCCACTGAAAATACCACAGTGAAAACTGGGCAGTTGTATTAACTTTACCATGCTTCTTGTTGGAGACAAATTTTCCTATGTTCTTAAATATCTTACTGATTTCTCCAAAACAAAAGCAAAGAAAAACCCAGTCCTGCTCATTTTAAGGGGGCTCTTACAGCACATTTTGCCAAGTATTCACTGCAATTGACTTCTCAGCATCTCAAATCTTGTCTCCAGTTCATTTTCATAGTGGGAGATATAATTTTAAGCCTTGTACAATATGGGAAAGCTTATTGTCTCAGGAGATCCAAAGATTTTAAATGCCTTGAAAATATTCAGGAACAGCGTGAATCAGCCTGATGTAGCTTTGTCTGGCTGACATCAGTTTTCATCTTCGCTCTTTGGCCAACATAAGCAGTTTTGTTTGAAGGTGCTAAGAAGGTAAATGCATATGTTATATTGGAGAGGGGATTTATCCTGTTCCTCACTTGGATTCTTGAAATACAATCTCTCCGCAAGAGGTGACAATGGATGCTAGGAAAGTGTTGGATGTTCTTGGGGTAAAAAACATTCAGCGTTTTCTCATTTTGTTACAGGACTGGTTTTTTTCGAGACTGTCAGCTGGCAGAAATTTCTGAAAAAGTCCAATTTATTACACATCAGAGTTCTACCCAGCTTTTTAAGTCCTGGAATAGGAATTTGTATTAGCATTTATCCAGAAAGCACCCAGATACTGTGAAATCACCTGTAGTGAGAGTAATTGATCAACTGAAGTCCTAGTATTTGGAATTACTCCAAAACTACTTTTATATCTTTAAGCTTGTTGGAAGTAGGAAGCATTATGGTATGTGGCATAAAGAGTTGATGAACCATACATCTGTGTTCTGAGGATGCACCACTGCTTTCAGAGTACCAGTATCCTGACAAAAATATTCATACGTGACCAGAAGTCTACATATCTTCACATTACCTGCAGACTCAGGGAATGGAAAATCAGTTACTGTGTTTGGTTTCCTGAGTGGCTGGCTTTGTTGGGTTCTACATTCCCAATATTAATTTAGAACCAATTGTTCTGTTGGATGCTGGAAAAAGAGTGGGGCAAGCCGGTAACATGCTTCCGAAATGAGGCAGTTGAGTTAAACCTAGTCAGCTATTTTAAAATTCCCTCCACCCCTCCTCCAGTCTGTCAGCAGAGTGGCCAGTGATTCATTTCCATTCATCTTGCTTGGTTTTTTGCTATGATATAGTAATTAATTGAATACTGACTGACCCAACCATCATCAGAGACTCAAAAAAACCCCAACTTCTAACATGGTTACCATTAATATAAATAATCATCATCAACTGACAAAATACTTCAACTTTATACTTAGTAAAACCCACCATTAAGGTGAAGGGTGTCTGTATTCAACCTCAGCAGCGCTTCAAATTTTAATTCTTTCAATGTTGTTGTTTCATCTTTCTATTTCCATTCTCTACCAATAACCCTGTTGCTGCTGATGTGATTTGACACCTCAGCAACAAAGAGGTGAAAACTGAGAGTAAACCCAAGCTACATATAAATGCTGTGACTGTAGCTATAACATTGAAAATTTGTTGCTTGTGTGGAGTTGCTACTAGTGACAAAAAACCTTTGTCTTTTTCAAGTCTTCTCATAATTACTCTTAGTTTGAAACATTTAACTTTATAAAACAGCCAGTGGCTCATGCTGTTTGTCTGCTAGTATGTTAAAGTCCTCTGAGTGTTTGATGTAAAGTCCCTTAACTCTGCTGACCAGAAGCTTTTGCCAGGCAATCCTCGCACCTCTAAGAATTTGCAGTAGCAAAATTGTGAAGTTTAAAATGAAGGGAGATTTTGCATGCACTGTAGACTGGGATGGGGTGTCAGGGTCTGTAATTATTCTTTGACCTTGATGTCCTGGTGTGCACAAAACTTCAAAAACATTGGTAAACCTAATGCAGAAGTGCCTGCAGAACCGTTTTTTGTCTAGGGAGTGGTGGCATGGCTCCTTTAATTGCAGGGTCGTATTTCTAAGTGGCTGCTGAACTGTCAGAAGCCACCAAGCCATGAAATGTGAAAGATCCTGTGACTGGTTCATGGAACTACACTCAGGTCTGAGTCTTTAATTCTGGATATTATGTTCTTCAGCTTGGCACTTAGTGCTCTGCTGATACGAACTCTAATCTCTGTGCCAAGGCTCCTGCATGTTTCCTTTCTGCAAGGAGTGCTAAAGCATGTACAATAATTATCTAAACGTTTCTGGGTCATAAATCACAGCATTTTAAAGCTACTTTAGTAGTACAGTACTGAAAGAATCGAAATATTACATAATATTCTCTCAAAAAACCCAGGAGGTAAAATTTCAAATGTTATAAAAATGTGTATGAGAACATTCATTTGCACCTTATCTCTTCCATGTGATAAATTAAAAAAAAATCATGATTATTTTCTAAGCAAGCTCATCTAGTTTAAAACACTGAGAGTTTTTTGTTTGATTTCATCTGCCATGGTAATTGCTACTACACTAAGGCCAAATTCTGGCCACTTA
This sequence comes from Dicrurus megarhynchus, assembly GCA_013399195.1. Lineage (NCBI taxonomy): Eukaryota > Metazoa > Chordata > Aves > Passeriformes > Dicruridae > Dicrurus > Dicrurus megarhynchus. The sequence continues at coordinate 254,420 of VXAD01004216.1, forward strand.
AAATGTTTTCTTTTAAAGCCAATATTTAAGCTGAAGAAAAGGTTTGAAATATTTTCTATATTTTGATTCTCCAATGCTTACTGTAATAACTGTATTATTTTATACAGAGCACTGAAGGCTCTGTATTGCCTTTGGAAGCTGTTGAGAAGCAGATGAGGATTTTACAGTTAATGCATAAAGTCTGAATATTACCCTCCTGGTTGGAGGTTTTAAATAGTGTTTTTCAGTTCAGCTGAAAATCTTAAATGCTGTTAAATTTCTAGGTACTTGAGGTTCTAGTAGCACGTGGTGATTGGAAGTGGAACTTAATCACTATATTTATATATTGTGATTTACATAATATAAGTTAAAATGCAAATAGCGTCTTTGTAAGTGCTCTTGCACTTAGCAAAGTAATTTAGTTATTTTAACTTGTAATGTTAAGCATGGAGAGATTTTGACTTTTCCAAGCCAATGTAGCAAAAGGCAGCAAAAACTGATCACCTGAAAACCCACCGAAGAAATAATGAGAGAGAAAAATATTCTTAAAGGGATTTTTTTAATATTTGTAATTTTTTTCTTAAAATAAATGAAAGGAAGAGCCTGTTTCAGTCTCTTTTTGGCAGAAAAGTTTTTAAAGAATTAAATGTGTTTGTGGGGAAAAATGTTTACTAATAAAAAATATAAAAATGAGTGTTAGGCTTTGTGCCTCAATTATTATTTCCCTGATGAGGGAATTTTATTATCTTTTGCTAGGTGCCATAAAAAAATAACACCTTCCATTTTCTTAGTTTGCATATAGTTATTTATTAAATCTTATCAGAGAAATGTAGCCCATAGCCGGGCATTAGACATAGCACAGAGCAAAGAATGCCAAGAATGGCTGCTTTATCTTGATAACACACTCTTTTAAAGGTAAATTATCCAATTAAAACTTAAAACGAAAGATATTTTCTTTTTTCTACCAATGCTCAATAATTCACTTTACCATGTTCACCGGAATTGCAGGTTTTTTTCATCCAATCATTCCAAACTACGTCTACAGCAGAATATGGAGGACTAGAAGAAGAAGAAGGTGGTCTAAAAGACAACTATTATCCTCCATTTTGAAGTTTTTTGCTTTTATCTATTTACTATATTAACAACCCTAAAAAGTCTAGATTTTTCACCCTGTGACAATCTTACATAATATCCCATCACCTAGTTCACACCAGTGTAAATTTTAATTCTTCCCAGAGAGTACATAGATTTCTCCATGGACAAAGGTCAGAAATGCTGATGTACAAGGGGGTTTTTATACTTAAAAACAGGCAGAGCAATATTTTCTGCATTCTGGACTCCAACAAATGAGGAACTACTAAATTTTAGTTTCAGTGTTTGATAATAACATGGAAAGAAAGGAAAGATCCACATGTACTATACTAGAAAATAAATGATCTTTTTCCCATGGATTTTCTGCAAGAGTTATTGAAAGACAAGACGTTAAGATCTAATCAGGTAATTTTTGATAAGATGTTATAGTATGATACCTTTGGCATTCTAATATACTTGACAATTTTATTTTCAAAGTATTTTCTTCTTTAAGAGCTGATAACGAGGTTCAGTTTTCAAAATAATTCATGCTTGGTTTGCTTGGTGTGCAAGTGGTTAAATGTAGAAAACATTCATATGATTAAATAATATTTTCATTGTCATCGTTTGTGACATTCTATTGAAATATGGAATAGTGATAACATATTGTTGGATAAAAAGTGGTTCATGCTGGTTTTTTTCCTAATATAGTCACTTAAGTGTATTTAACTTAATGGAATTCATGTACAATGCAGTTTTGCAAATACTTTAATTTTTCTGCTTTTCTACTTTAATTGTATTCTGCTTTTCACTGAAAGCAGAATACAATTAAAATAATACAGGAGCAATAGAGACAAAAAAATAATGAAGAAACAACAGAGTAATAAAAATTCTGTACCTTCCCCCTGTGTATTTGTTTCTGTCTAGGTTTCTTTCCCTTGCTTTGCCCCATTTTCATACCTTTGAGACTTTTTTTCCTCAAAAAATGTACTGTACCTGATTAAAAAGGGATTGTGACTCCACTTGCTGTATATGCAAATAAATTCAAAAGTTTAGGCATTTTTAAACCCATTAAACTATAACTAAAATATATGCCGTTGTTTGAAATCGTTTGACTTTGTTATCAAATCAAATTCATGTACGTTTGTCTGCCAGCAGTGGAGGGAATATATTTATAAAATATTTGGTGTAACCTACATGTCCTCACCCTCAGAAGGAGAAAAGCAAAAATGAAATGACTGATGAGACATGCATTTATCTGTGCACAGTGCAGGGCTGATGTAGATTTGTTTCGGAACGAGTATCTAATACCAGCAAAGTTATGAGTATATGTTGTACCCACTTTCTACTCAGCATTCAAACCAGAGCAGGGAGATTAAGGAGTGTCAGCCACCAACTGGCAAATTTGAAATTTCATTTGTTTGAAGTTTCAATAATAATAATTTAAAAAATTATAGAGATAATTTTGGACTTGTTTTTCATGATTCAGTGTACTTGGGATGCCTGGGCCAGCACCAGGATGCTGGCCTGTCTACAGGGTTTCAGTGTGGTGCCTTCCAGAGGTGCCAACTCCAGCTCAACATAATATATTTGTACTTGGTGGGTGGGGGAGGGAGGCAAAAATCAAACTAAGTTCCTCTGAGGAACAATTTTTGATTCTAGAGCTCACTTGTTCAATGCTAGTTTAAAGTCAAGAGAAAAAAGCAACAAGTTGTTGATTACGCTGGCAGATGGTGGGCAGTTGTGGTTTCCTTAGCAGTTCTGTTAATCCACTTTATATTTTATAAGGTGTTAAAATAAGCAAAACTTTTTTTTTTTTGACATTTCAATTATGAATAACAAGGCTGAAAACATACTATAAACATAGAAATACTTGAAAGATGAGGCACATCAGTCTTCTGAACTGGCCATGGCTTAATCAATGGCAAATAGATGAAAACATAAATTCATGCAGTTAAAGGGCTCTGTAGTGTCTGTGAAGGGAAAAGACACAATCTGAATTCCACTCAGTATGCCATGTTAATCGAGGAAAAAACAGATTTTATTGATACCCAACCAGAACTGGGCTTTTTTCCAATGTGGAGAAAGAAACAGGCAGGAAAAATATTTTTATTATGTACTTTAGTATTTATTCTGTAAAACAGATCTTTTTTGTAGGTGGAAAGAGTCCATCTTTAATCATAGAAAATAGAAGATATTTGGTTCAGCAGCACAGGTACTAGCACACATGCTCAGATAGCTAAGAGGCTGTTATTGGTGTAGTATCATGACATTGCTTAAAAATCATCTATCTGATTTGTTCCTTCCCTGTTTCTGGAGTGATTACATGGTGTTCACAATTAGACTGAACGAGGGAGCAAGGAGGAGGGGAAGGATAACCCTGGAAATGTAGAGGAGACTGAATGGAAACAATCAAAAATAGAATATGTTTGTGTGGGGTTTTTCTTAAGAGAAGTTATTGGCTTCTCCTGTAGTTTATCCATTCAGAAAATTTATTGCCCAGAATATGAAAAATTCACCTAACATGAATAGGTTTTATTAGAGAAAATGTACCTATAAACACAATTCTGAGATAGACTACTTTCAGAACAATTCCCTATTCTATCTCTCAACAGCCCCAATTATTTTTTTTTTTTTTCTGAGGTTGATTTGAGCTGACAGAGAAAAATCTGGTAAAGGAATTTGTCTGACTGGGCTTAGAATTAGGAACCACAAGAGAAATATTACTGGCATTTATCCTGACCATTACCTGGTTGTTGCCCAATGAATGAACTGTGAAAGCAATTAAAAAGTGATTTAAACTCACGGTTCCTGTTCTTTGTTCACAGTAGCAATCTCCTAACAAGCTGAGTGGTTAAGTAAAATCTGGAATGTAGAATGGATTCCTAACTTCCTTTCAGATAGTCAGGGTTTGACTTTTTTTTTCAGTAGTGTAAAGTGTCTATATTTTTTGTGGTGCTTCCAGCTTTTTCCTCCTTTCTTACTCCATATGCATATCCTTTTAGCCCATTGAATAGCTTTGAAAATATTCTTTTTGGTGATAAGTCTAAAATTAAAATGTGGATGTAATAGATACGCATCTGGAGACAAGTACAGTTGTTTATGGAAAGCATATTAAATTCTAAAAAATAGGTGAAAAGACTCCCATTTGATTCATAATTTAGTTTATTCACATATTTTGAAATACTGGATAATGGTAACTTCAGGCAGAATAATTTTTTTAGTAATTTTTTTTACATGTTTTTAAATATGTTTGCACAATTTTCAGTGAGAAAAATGCTCATTTACTATTATCTATTTGTTCAGGAGTGTATTTTAGTGGCACCTGTTATTCTTAGGATCTCCCTGCTCTTAAATGTGCTGAAGATATATTCAGTAACCAATGCAGAAAAATGTAAGATCTAGTTAAGGCTGAATTTGGGGGTTAATTTTGTTGAATAAGGCAAACCTTTTCCTACTAGTGCTAGAAGAGGTTATTCATATAAAAATTAGAACCAGAAATATGCCTTGGGTTTTCTGAAATATATCTGGAAGTTATATTAATAGTAGAATTTCAGCAAGTAGTTGCTTTGTGCCTCAGGCCCAAATCATATGAGAGATTATACTAGTAGTTTGCATTATTTAAAAATTATTCTAAGTGTGTAGATGAGAGCGATGATTTCCTATAGAGGGAATGAAGGGATGTCAACATGGAAAAGTGCAGATAGCATTTTCTGTGTGTATCTCCCAGATGAATAAATTGATAAAAAGTAATTTCTAGTAGAAAGAGTTATACCAATCTTTTATGTGGGAGTTTTTAAAATGGAGAATGAATCTCTGTAACAGAGCTAAAATATTCTTCTGTAGTTCGAACACTATGCTAGTTTTAAATATATGCTCATAACCACATGATAGCTTGTAGCTGCAGTCTTACATGAAGTCAAACATACCTGTTTTATGAAGGATTGGGGATGGAATAAGCCCCAGAAAAGCTGCAGTTGTCACATGACTTAACCACCGCAGCCAATATTAATGTAGAGGGAGAGAAAACTGGATTTACCACTTGCCAGCATATATCTGTAGCCACAGTGTGTCTTTAAATATTTTCTAAGCTACTCCATCTGCCTGCCAGCACAACTCATCAATATTTTTTGGTTTAAGGTAGGATATTTTCTTTACCCAAAGATTTCTATGTCTCTCTTTCAGTGGCCTTTCCCCAAGTACAGGGAGCATACAGCTCAAGTCACTGATATTTTTCCCACTAAAATGGAAAATCATGCTGTCTGCATACATTCTTATGGGTCAGAACTTCAGCCTTTCAGTATTTCAGTCTATTCAGTATATTATCAGTCTATGTAAAGACACTCTAAAGGAAGCATGGTTACCTATAGAATATTTTATGTGTATGGTAATTCAAATTGTAGAAATAGATGATGCGTAGTTCCGTGCAGGAAGATAAGCAAAATATCTTACTAAAAAAATGCTTACATTTCAGCATGTTGATGGTACTGTAAGTAGTACAGTGGGTCCATTTCTAAATATCTTATACTTCAGATTATGAAGTTTTAATTGTTGGTATCTGAGGCATTGAAGCCAGAGAAAAGCAAAACAAGTGCATATCTGTGGGACTTTCCTGCAGTAACCTCTTGAACACAAAGGTAAAAACAGAATGCTTAATATTCTACAAAACTTCCAGATAGACCTCTTATTAATTGTTCCCTGTGTGTTTGGATTATCAATGATCTCAATTTGGATGAGACAGCTGCTATTGTAACTTATTCAGCTCCTTTCAGTTTGATTGTCAGGAAAGTCTTCTACCTTAATTCTGAGACCCACCCATAATTTTCAGTTCACATCAAATTGGATGGAAAGTTAAATTATTTTGGTCTATCCATGGAAGAAAGTAAATTAAGTTGGTAGACTTTGATCACATGGTCAAATGTACTACTGTGTCTTAGGGCAGTGTTTGACAAGCAGAATTCAAATTGGCTTACCAGTAACAGGAACCCGACATAAGCTTTTTATCTTGAGGCATTTGTGGATATCAAACCAGCTAAAACTCAAAAAAAGTAGTACAGTCAGTGTGCTTCCCAGCGATTTTGAGATTTTTTGATTCAGATTTTTACAGTTATATACAATAGTTCAAGATCACAATTCTCTTTGACTGTTTTGTGTTGTTTGAATCTGCTCACATGAAAAACACTTTTCAAAAACATACTCAACTATATTAGTGTCTAAAGTTAGCTCTTATTTGTAATGGTTACCCTTTTTTATGTTAATTGAAATAATAGGACTTTTTTTGAAAAGAAGTTTCTGAGAGTTTATGAAAATGTCATATTAGGTCAAGAAATTTGGAGACCAGACTTATTTGAAAAAGCCTCTTCATAGCTGAAAGATTTCAGTTGGTATAGACGTTCCGTGAAATCTTCATACTCTTTGAAATTAATGGACTGAGTGTAAGGTCACAGCTCTGTTCTTTACAGAACTCTTGGAAAATTAACAGCATTCATTCACCTGGAAAACATGGTCATTTTATGTAAGTGAAACACAACATAAATTCCTAATAAAACAGCTAAGAATGTAGAGTGAGATAAAACCAGTCCAATGTAGACCTGTGTTTAATGAGTTCATATAAATATTTTATAATGTTATGTCTAAAAAATATACACTTTTTCCTGAACAGTGTAAAGCCTGGGTGGTAAGTAAGCTGTATGGAACCAAACCTCAGTAAAAAATACACTTTGTGGCCTATTTCCTCATCTGTCAACTGGAGGTCCTTTCTCTCTTATTTACCTGATTTCTTTAGACTATCTAGGATTGCCTCTTACTTTTAAAACATCCTGATTTTTCTGTGACTATAGCATAACTTGCATACTTTAAAATATTTTATTAGAAAATACATATTTCATAAAATTTAGTGTTATTTGTGTATCTTACCTATTTATCAAATCTGCGGTTTAATTAGAGAAGTTGTCACCAAACACTACTTGAAAATAATAATGCCTTGTTGGGGCAGTGGTGCTGCTATGAAATCCCCTGCAAAAAATTAAAATGTTAAAGAGTTCCCATGTAAGAATAGCAGCCTCAAAATGCCTATTCATTAACTATTTAGCTATGAAGGAAAGTAACTAATGAGTTTCCCTTAGTTTCTGCTATTTTTTTCTTTTTTTCTTTTTATCCATGGACATGGGCTTGATTTTGACTTGTAGATCTATTTGTTAGTTTGGTGAAACAATTAACTTTGAGTGATTGAAAACACTGATATAGGGAAAATAAAATATTTTTCCTGGAAAAAAAAAACCCAACAAAACAATACCTTGGTTTAGTAGAAATTTTGTTGAGTGTTAGTGATCAAATATTTTAGCCATTTTTAATTTTTTGTTATCTGTTCTGTCAATGATCTGTCCAGCTGATTGATGCCTTAGTCACTTGTTATTTCTTTTTTTTTCTTTTCCATCTCCTTTTTTTTTTTTAATCTCTCCCTCTCCCCCAGCTCTTACACCTTAATTCTTAGAAAAGGGTACTTCTCTTGGTTTTTATTAATTCTACACATGAACCTGTTAAAGTTCTTTTTGTAATTTTTAAGTTAACATCAGTTCTGTAGCATGCCATTTTTTTTCTCTCTGCCCTGCAAGTTCTTCCAATTTTCTTCCAACACTGTAAGAAAGATGTCAACTATTTTGAATAGTAATCATTTTTTTTGGTTTTTTGACCTAACTTCTGAAGAAGGAAAATACTTTTCCAGATTGCTGACTTCAAAGTACAGTTTGTCTCATACAATGAATGTAACTGTACTATGAAAAAAATTTTCATCTGAAAGGTTGATTTTCACTCACAGAATTGTGATTTAACGAGGCTTCCAGCCAAACAATTATTTTAGGTTTATACATATTATATATCCATATTCTCCAAAGAGATGTCATTAAAGCCTGGTAATTGTTAGGCTTTTGAAAAGAACATGCAGTTATGAATAAATGCTTTAGCATTAATTTTTGAGGAAAAAGCTCGGGGACTTATTTGTGTGGATTTCATTACTGGCATTTGAACAATGAAAACTCCCTGTGCTTTACATTGTAAACAACTTTCTGTGACTGGAGTTTAATTTCTGGTATTGGTCCCTATTATGAGCTAGATAATGCAAAACTTGGAAGAAGATCGTTCCCTGCTGTATGTGGTGCACGCTTTGCAAAGCCGGGGACATGTTGCAATGTCACAGGTGAAGAAAATATTAGACTGGGAGCTGGGGGATCAAACAACAAGTAAAGAAAAGTCGTGCTCTTTGTTGTTGGAACAGATGGTGCTTCCACAAATTTTGGCCATAATAGGGAAGGTCCTACTGAAACAGCCGGGTCTTGGCTGGTAGCCCTTGATTGTTTTCCCTGGTGGGTGTATCAGGCATCCAAGGTTATGCTCAGGAACAGCTGTTTTGCACAGATTGCAGCAAATTTGATGTCTGTCTCTCAGTTCCAGGAGAAATCCTGAAAGTGTTGTTGAGGAGTTAGGCTGCTCCAGAAGTGTCATAAGCAAAACATGCCCTGTGGTCCGGGGCACATCATCGTGAGTTAAGTGTGCTTATTAGTTGATTGTTAATCCACCTTTGGCCATTTCTGTCATTTTAAGTAGAGGTGCTGTTCTATTAAATTTTTCTCAGGAGTTTGGATGTAGATCATTTAAAATGTAATGTTTGTTCTTGATGTTAATCTCTATGGATTAATTCCTATTAAAAGGACAAAAATAGAAGAAATAGAAATGTCTCCTTCCGATAATAAAATGCAGAGCATTCAAAGTCATCACTGTCTTTGCTCATTTTCCTGTTCAGTTCTTGTTTCTCATTTCATTTTGAAATGAATCTGGGAAGAGTTTTGAACATGAAAAGAGTGTGACAGGACTGTAGCAACATGAGACACATAAATGTGTTTAAGGACATTTAGTATCAGACCAACTAATTTTTACATAAAACAGATTTACATGGGAATCTTAACTTAGAGTACAGACTGGATGTGGTTTTACTTTAAGGTCTTCTTCCATTAAAATTGTAGTGTTGCATGTGCATAAAAAGAGTTTTGATAAGTACATGTTTTAGAACAGCCATTAAACTGAATCTATTCTAGAATATATATGTAAAGGAAGTTTTGGAAAAAAAACCAGTCAATATATTATGTCCACTTCTACTTGCCAATACATTCTGATTTGCAGTTGATGGTTTTTGCATACTACATTTTACAGTTAGTTATCAGCTGTCCTCACTAAGTTGTCTCACTTGAGATGTGAAACACAAGCAATATTCCTTCCTCACAAGGTCCCACCATCCCACACTAACACACCTATGTTAACACAAACATGTCTAACCTGTTCAGAAAGACCTCTAATGCTGGTGGTTCTGCAGGCTGTAGAACTTGGGAGTTCATTTTTTTCCAACTATCTCATCACATCAGCAAATAATTCTCAAAGTATCGAAGAAAGAAAGGCCATGCAGTAAGAAATATTGTATCCGTTGATGATTTCTAAGAATGAATGTAGTCTAAGCCTAAAAAAAAAAAATAAAAGGGAAAATGAAAACTAGAAGAACTTCCTGAAAATGAGAAATGGCTGTGATGTACTGTCACCTGCTCAGTCTACTAGTCATTGCTAGCATTTTGTGCCAGGAAGCATTTATATTGCTTATAACCTGTTTTTTCAGAGTTCACTAGTTCTGTGATTGGCTGCCTCCTTAGTTGAGAGGAATTTTGATCAACTTCCACATAGAGAAAGTCTTCCAATCCTGGGCTTGACTTGGAAGGTTTTTTAGTTCATCTCTTCCTGGTGGTTCTGTGCTAAGACAGTTTTATGAAATTTAATCTAATTGTGGTTTAATCTGAATCTGGTTTGGTGAACATGGCTTATAGTATTTTACTAAGAAAACTGAAGAAGTGTGTTACCTAAGCAAAATTAGATGGGTAGGAACTGGCTTGGTGGATGCATTTCTTAATTTCATGCTGCTTTTTATTGTCATTTTAAAGACCTGCCAGATAAAATAGTATGCAGAAGTCTAAAGAAAATCAAAAGTGCAATAATTTGGCATGCTTTCTCAGTGACATTTTTGCCTACTGAGCAAGTTCAACGCATAACCTAGTGGAAAAAATGTATTTTCGCTCAGCATTAAAGTCAAATACAGAACAAAGTTAAAATTTTGTAGTCTGAAGTTTCTGACTTATATAACAACAAAATAAAAAATCCAGGTTAAGTTTTATTTATAAAGGCTATTCCAGAATATGCTAGGAATATTAATTAAATTATTAATTAGACTTTCTATGTAGTTGGATTTATTTGGAGATTAGAAAATTTTATTCCACTTTTCCTCTGTAAATAAAAACAAATGCAGTACTGGTGTTCAATCTTTTTCTGGCTGCAATGGGTTATTAGCAAGTGTACCAACATTCATCTTCATGTAGGAAATATCTCTGGGCTAGGAGCTACTTAAGAGGTAGCTTAGTCCCTGATCTTTCTGCTGCAGTTACTGTATGTGGGCTTTCCCAGAGAGGAGAAGGAGAAGTCCCTTTCACTTCTGAAAGACTGTTCATTACTGACAGGAAAGAAGGAAGAAAAAAAGGGAGATTCAGAGAAAACCTAAACTAAGACACTGAAGATACTTTAGTAATCAAAGGATGGGTGACTTATTTACTCAGGTCAAGTTTAAAACAATTGTTTTTGTCATTGCAGTGTGGAGTTTCTTTCGTTTGTGGCACTGAATACTATTATCCTTAATAGTTCTATAATTTAATGGTGGTAAAAAAGCAAAACAATCTTTGAATCACCACATTATGTTAAATTTGCAGGTGTTACAAAATTAACATAGATTGAAATGTAGCTGATTGTTTCACTGAATGTGCTTTTCTTGCTTGCTTTTAAGTTAATATATTGAGTCATTCATGGATTTTATTTCTCCCTAGGATTATGTTTTTCAAACCTTGCCATTTACCTAGGTAATTGTCCTGTTTTCATTTGCTGGTACATGCAGCTATATGAAAACAGGCAGATGACACTACTGACCCAGAACCTGCTCTACTGCTGCCCTTCAGCATTTTGCTTTCCAATTAGTCTATCCTAACCATCCTTGTATTTCTTAAGTTGCTGTGCACAGCTGAAGTCGAGGACTGGGCCTGTTTGAGACAAATTTGGAGGAAAATATCCTCTCATAGAAGGCAAGTTAGAACCACCCCTTCCCCACTAGGTTTGGGGGAAAAAAAATTTCCTCAGAGGAAAGTGAAAGGGAAAAAAGACCTATTTATTTAACAAACACATGGGAAAAGAATAATAATGCTAAATAATAAAACCTCTCACTGTGGAGAGAAACCTGGGAAGATTTCAGCCCGTTCTCTGGGCGTGGTCTCTCTCTATCTCTCTATCTCTCTCTCTCACTCTCTCTCTCTTCTCTGGAGCTGGGTGGAAAGCCACTGGGCCTCAGTGGAAAGCTCTCCCAGTGAATTCTGGTCTTCTCAACAGTTCCAGAAGAGAAGAAGAAGAAACCGAAGTCCCAGGGAAAAAAAAGTCACTTAACTCTCTGTCTCTGGAGAAAACTGAGCCGAAAGCTGGCTGAAAAGCAAGAAGGGTGCTTCCTCTGCTCTTCCTGCCGCAGCAGCAGGACGCAGAGCAGTCTGTATCCGTGTCCTTGAACAACTGCTTTCAAAAGTTCACTCGGTTTTTTCTCTCCCCCCTCTCGGGCTCAGTTTAAAGGCACAGAAAGGCACAAGATTCATTTCTGGGCATAGAGCAGTGACAGGGGATACACATTATAAAGTCCCCCCAAGACAAGGACAAAGTGGCCCAGTGTCTGTTTGTAGGTTTGATTATTGACTGTGCTAGGATTCTCAAGAAATTCCTGAGCTCCGATCTGTCCAGCATCCCATATCACATTTGCAGTGATAGCCAGAGTACTTTTTGGTGTTCCATGACATCTATATATCACGAAGGAAAGAATGAGAAAGAGAGCTTTAAAAACTCCTGTAGTCCTTAGAAGAACTTTTCTCCAGCCTGTGCCATTGTTTTGCACAAATACAAACATAACACCCCATGAAATGAAATAAATAAGAAAATGTGTTTAACTATAAATGATACATCACATTGTTGTCTTAAAAGCTCCTCCAACAGTTGTTTCTTCATCTCATGCAAATCAAACCATGTATCAAAAAAAATCATTGAAGAAATCTGAATTTTAAAAATTAAGTCTCAGCATAATGGAAACTAAGAATCAAAATGTTTTGTAAAATACACAGGCATTCATATATAGTTACCTTCTTGTCTTTGGAATAAATACGATCAGAGGAAAATAAAGATTCAAAGTCTGTTATTTCTAGGTGTTTTTTGTGCAGCTGGTACTGAAAACTTGTAAGCCAAAGCAAAATTCCTGTAAGAACATAAACCAGTTTGTTCTTAGTACAAGTGCGAAAATTCTGTGTCCTCTTTCTTCCAGAGATAGGTAAATAACCAAAAGAAACTATCCTAAAGTTTACCTTGTATATTTTGAAACTTGCCATTCTTTTAGTTGGAGATTCTTCTTCCTCTGCCTGTTTAGATTGCAATTAGTCTGCTTCAAGTGAGGTCAAGCTGTTGTGCAGAGAAAGGGGATGAGTCTGTACTTACCTGTCAGCCTGCTACAACCAGTTCTGCAGGTGCATATGCACCTAACTAGATACGTTGTAACTTCAAAATTTCATATATTACCTGTTTGTCGTGGTTTGACGCTGGCCCAGTGCCAGGCACCCATGAGAGCTGCTCGTTCTCTCTCCCCTGACACAGCTGGGCAGAGGAGAGAAAAAAAAATTAAGGAAGGGTTCATGAGTTGAGATAAGGACCAGGAGAAAACACCTCAAGGGCAAAACAGGCTTAACTTAAAGTTACAAAGTGAATTTATTGCTAACAGAATTAGAGGAGGATAATGAGAAGTAAAAACAGCCCTTAAAACACCTCTTCTTCCCCCAACCCCTCCCTCCTACCCACCGACAGTGCAGGGAGACAGAGCATGGGGGTTTGGTCAGTTCATCACCGAGATTTCCTTCCGCTGCTCCGGGAGAGGAGTCTTCCTCTGTGAGGCCATGGGGTCCCTCCCACAGGAGACAGTTCTCCGTGAACTTCACTGGCGTGGGTCCACTCTTACGAGCAGCAGCCATACTGCACCTGCTGCAGCGTGAGCCCTTCCCACGGGCACACAACCCTCCCAAAACTGCTGTGCCATGGGTCTCTCTTTCCAAGGGGTGCAGTGCTCCAAGGACAGGCTGCTCCAGCCTGGAAGCAGGGGACCTCTCTCCACTGGGTCTTCCACTGGATCACAGCCTCCTCCAGGCATCCACCCACTCCGGCATGGGCATCTCCCCCACAGGCTGTGGGTGGATCTCTGCATCCCCCGTGGATCCCCATGGGCTGTGGGTGGATCTCTGCATCCCATGTGGATCCCCACGGGCTGTGGGTGGATCTCTGCATCCCCCATGGACCCCATGGGCTGCAGGGGCACAGCTGCTTCACCATGGTCAGCACCATGGCCTGCAGAGGAATCTCGGTTCTGGTGTCTGGAGCACCTCGTCCCCCTCCTTCTCCACTGACCTTGATGTCTCAATGTTCTTTTCCCTCACACGTTCTCACCTTGTCCTCCTCCTCTTATCTGGCTAGAAGAAAAACTGTGTGTACTTTTGTTTTGATTTTCTTCTTAAATATGTTATCACAGAGGTGTTACCAACCTCTCTGTTTCTGGCCCAGTTTTGGCCACCATCATGTCCATCTTCAGATCCATCAGGGACTGGCTCTGCCAGACATGGTGGAAGCTTCCAGCAGCTTCCCACAGAAGCCACCTCTGTTGCTCCCCCACTACCAAAAAAACAGGCTGTACTAAACCAACACAGTGTTTTGTGCACATCCAGACTAGTTCAGACTGCTTCCTTGGGAAGCAATTGGGAACAGTCAGCTAACAAACAACCAAAATATGGCCTTTTTTTTTAGGGCACAAGTGGAAGTAGATATTTTAGTACCTCTCTTTTGTATAACACCTTAGAGATCGGAATGCTTTCCAAAAACATAGAGACAGTGGTTTCAAATCAGTCGGAGGAAATGGAAAAGGTGTCTTCTCCCTCTCAGCAGAAATAAAATGGCTCCTTAGATACATCAAGGATAACCATGTCTACATTGATGAGGTATTTGTATACACCATGTGCATGTTTCAAGTCTGGTGATACAGCATGGATTTTGTTCTACTACTGCTGGAAGATCTTGACTAAATGTTGGTAGGTAGATCTAAAAGAAACAGCATTTTCAATTTAAAAGCAGGAAAAAATGCTTACCTAATTTCTAAATCACAGAGTCATTAAGGTTGGAAAATACCTCTTAGGTCATCAAGTCCAACGTGTGACTGATTTCCACCTTGTCAAAAACACCAGGGCACTGAGTGCCATGTCCAGCTGTTTTTTGAACACTCCAGAGATGCTGACTCCACCACCACTTGGGGAAGCCCATTCCCATACTTAACAACCCTTCCCAAGATGAAATTCTTCATGATGTCCAACGTGAACCTCCCATGACACAGGGAGGCCATTTCCTCTTTTCCTGTTGCTTGTTACCTGGGAGAAGACACTGATCCCACCTGGCTACACCCTCCTCTTAGGTAGCTGTAGGCAACAATAAGGTGCCCCCTGAGCCTTCTTTTCTCCAGGCTCAATTACTTATGAAATAACAAAATACCAAGTAAATTCAAATTGAGACTTTTTATTTATGTATAAGAAGTAGATTTTTTGGGTTTTTTACATGGGACAATCTAGCCGTTAAAAATAATCACTATCTGTTGTAGTTAAGGTAGTCAGAAATCAATGCACTGCTTAAAAATGCTTGCAGTTCTGAATGTTGTTCTGAATGTTGTTCTGATATACATAGAGAAACGACACAAGTTTGAGGTTTTGGGGTTTTTTTTAATGGGTTTGGTTTAGTTGCGTTTTTTTAAGATTAAAAATATCTCATATGCTGAAGGTAAAATACAATTGCTAATCAGCTCAAGGCAATTTTTGAAGTGTACCAAGTGTTATCCTTCATTTGTGTATCATTCTCTGCCTTATGATCTGCATGCATACAAGGACGTGCATTTTTAGATGAGCTTCCTGTTTCTTGCTAATACAGTTGTTATGCTGAAGAGTTTTTAAAAGCCAGGTTAAATTTATACTTAGAATAGCAGCATGTAGAAAATGTTTTGAATAGATGTGTCTAAATACAAAATTGAATTTTACAGGAAACTGTAATATTTTATACAATCGTACATGATTTTCACTTCTTTTATCTATTTTATCCTTTTTGTGCATGTGAAAGACAGGTACTGAACTCGCCAAAAAGTAAATAAAAGACAAAAGGTCTTTTAGAAAAGAAAGGTCCTTTGTTTAATATACTTTGCTTCTTGTAAAATCATCCTGGAAATTAAACTCATACACAGGGAAACACACGCTGCAAGTTTGTTTTTCTTGTTTGGTGAGATTAATCACCAAGTTTACCTCTTGTCCTAGGAACATTCGGTTTCTAGAAAAGGAACTGAAGACTGTCTTTTCTCAGGTGGGAGTGTTTTCTGGGTTCTTTAAAAATTTTTTGTAAAGGTTTAGGTGAGCAAATATTAGCTACCTTTTATGCTTTTTTGGGACAGCCATTGAAGAATGGAAACAGTTATTATCAGGCAATACAGGTTGCTAACACAAAAATGGATTTGGTTTTGTACAAAGGAGGAGTGTTAGAGCTGGCACTACTTTATCAGAATTCAGAAAATAGGATTGTCAGCTTAACCAGGATCAGTGGCCAGCAGCTGTTTACCTGGAATGCACTTAACAGCATTTAAATTGTATTTTACCAACAGCTGTGGAACCTTGTGTTGGATTATAAGGACAGTCATATGCTGATTTGATTGGGATTTTTAAGTAGTCCATTAATACTCTGACTAGAATGAGAACTATGAAATGAAAATTAAAGCTGTAGAGTGTTTTATGAATTTTTTTGTGTATTTAACACAACGTGAAATGCTTACAAAATGCAATACCAAGAATTGTAGCTCAGTGAAATTCTAGTTTACTTAATAAATTGTCACAAGTATTTGATATGCTAGTTGTCTTTGATATAGGAGAAATTGATAGTGAAAATAAAACAATCTTGTCCTTTACCTGTGTAACTTCTAAGAGTGAAGTTCTTTCACTGTCTGAGAAATGAGACAAATGCTGAAATGTGAGTGTAACCAAGAGTTTTACATTTCCTCCCAGCCTATTCCCTACCTACTCAAGCCAGGGCTAGCCCTGCATGCCAGGTTTCCTCAGCATTGGCGCCCAGCAGAGGACATTGATATATTGATAGAAAATTCTTATTGAAAAGGCACGTTACTTGGCCAAGTAAATCACAAAAGGTGATACATATTAAAAAGGTGCTGTTGTTGCAGCATCCAAGGAGTAAAACTAGAATAATTTGTGCAGTTCATAAGCATTTTGCAAGCTGGTAAGGACTCATGAGTGTTTGGGTAAAAAAGATGGGAGTTACACAGGCTTGACTGTACATCTGGCAAAGCACAAGATCTAAAGGAAGTACCAGGTTGCATTTTGTCTATTTCTAAACTCTATACATGTGAGTCCAAAGAAGAGTCTTTTGGCTAAATGGCTTATGCTTTAATCCTAAAGTACAAATATAAGCATAGCAAAGTTTTTTAGATATTATCCTATATTGGAGGTGTTGCAAACCCTTTCGTCTTGATCATTTCTGATCAGATTATCAGAAAAATTGCAGTTTTCAGCACCATACCTGAACAACTTGGAGGCTTTCTTCTGGTTTTGTATTTATCCTTTTTTTTTTTTTTTTTTTTTTTCCTAAATTCTGAAGTCTTTGGAGTAGCCATGAATATCTTGCCTTTTAAATTGTATTTTAGAAAGCTGCAGTTCCCTCTAAATTAAGACAGTGGATTTTAGTGTAAGAAGGGTTGACAATTGTGGGTTAGAATCTTCATTTCACCTGGTCCAGGAAAATGAAGATTGATTTTCTTGGTGTTTATGAGGCAATGGTTAGTGCGGGGAGATACTTATTCAATTAGAGAAGCAGTTAGTCCTGAAAAGCAGGTTATTTATGTTGATGTTTAGAGGCACTTGTCTCTACAGAAAGGAAGAGTGTTAGCTGCTTTCTCTGTGTCTTTCCTTTGCCCATCTCCAGTACCTAGAGCTAAGTACTAGGTGACTACAAGTTTTTGCAGCTGCATTAGGCAGAAGAGAGAGAGAAGGGCAGTGAGTTTAAGAAGTCTAAAGTGGTCCCATACAGAAAAGACAAAAGACATCCTATAAGGGGAAGCTGGGGTTACACCCACACATCCACTTTCTTACTAAAATCCACGGCTTCTGTAAAACCCTGCTAGAGTCAGTGCAGTCTCACAAAAAATAAATTCTGCTTAATTATCTAAGAAGATGACTTATCTAAGAAGTCTCTGAAACAAAATTAAAACCCAAAGCTTGTTAAGAAGAAAGAAAGGGGAAAGGAGAATTCAGGATAAATTACTGGCAAAATGCTTATCGGTCATAGTGTTTTAAGGATGCTAAAGCTCTGCTCCTTGCTTTGTCAAAAAGCTGTTTGAGCTCTTGGACAAGATATATTTCTTCTTTGCACTTCACTTTACAAAGTAAAAGTCAAGATTCTCTAACCCCATTTCACCTTTCCTTAATCTTGCTCTAGATATATGTTGTTCATGTGCAGCTGCCTATATAAAATATTCTGAAAGGAGGGACTTGTTTGCAATTAACGGGATGAAAATAGTAATAAAATGCCACTTGAAAATGTTAATGACTTGATGTTCTAAACCTGCGATTCTCTTTTGTAACATTTTATGAGAAAAGAATAATGAGAATAGAAAAAGTCAATAGGGCCCCGTGTAGTTTAGCATTGTGTATGTTTCAGAGAGTATTACCTATTTAAATATTATAGTTACATTTAGATTTATGAAGAAGGCCTATTTAAAAACATCTTGATAATGTGAGTACTTGAAGAAATTTCATTTTGTGTCTTCTGTTCCCTGGTTACTGCTTTGAGCCCAGACAGCCAGAGGCACACTGGCACCAGGAGGCTTCTCAGACAGTTCAAGCATGGCCATGTTATAGCCAAGAGTGAAATAGGTGGAAATGAGTTAAATGAGGAGTCTGCCTTTTTTTTCAAGTGCTGATTATGTTCACTTTCATTTTTAAGTGAAAAAAAGTTCACATGATCATTTGAATAAGAACAGGGACGGTTGTTTTACCTTGGTGTCTGCTTCCCTGACTGAAGAAAGAGAAATATTTTCATCGAAACATGGAATGATTTGGATTTGAAAAGACCATTCAGATCATCAAGTCCAACTGTGAACATAACACTACCAGCTCCACTGCAGAACCATGCTCCTAAGTGCCATGTTCATTCATTTCACATCACGTTGAAGGGAGTAGTTACTCATTTAGACTAAAAATTGGGAACATAGACAAGACCTTAAAGGGATGTACATGGAAGTGGCTGGTGCTCCATTGGTTTGAGATGGTTAAGTTGCTTCATCTGTTGCCTTACCATATAATTTTAAAGTAATTTGTATGTCTCTCTAGAGTCTCATGTATTAAACAGATGCAGAAATTATTAAATAATGGGGTGACCATATTTAAACAGTAGTTCTGAGAGAATTATCTGTGTATTATGTGCGATGAGATGAAATGAGAACTATATTTTTAAGACACTATTATTTTAAATGCTATTCAGGAAACTCCTGTTGTCCACCAAAGAAATAAATACTTTTTCTCCTAGTTGGTCCTGACTAGGTTGCACTTGGAGTACCATATTTTTTTCAGTATTGCATTTTAAAATGACAAATTGAATCTTAACTGGCAAAGAGTTCAGAAAGTGAAGCCTGTAAGTGAAAAACAGTATACAGCCATCATAAAAGAAAACAAGAGGGAGAAAGGAAATTGATAGCATAGAGAAAGGCAAAGATTTCTAAATTGGATAAGATCCAGCTGTTGCTTCACAGTAGGAGCAGAGAAAGCAGGCACTTAATTGAAAGAGAAAATACTATCACTGAAATGTATGAAAATGTTAAGTCTCTAGGATGAACCAAGCATATCCTCCAGTTGCTTTTGTTAGAGGAAGATGTGTTTTTGTGGCAACTACCACCAAAGACTGATAAATAGAGACAATTTTTTAATTCATGTTTTATTAATGGCTTTATTATCAATATGATTCTTCAAGTAATGCTGCATCATAAGCCTAGACCTTTATTTTGTGACATTCTATCAAATATGTTTTATTACATTCAAAATGGTTTACTGAAGTAAGAGTAAGAATTTGTGTGGTTCTTAAGATACAATTCTTCCATTGGCTATTGACTGTCACTTTCACTTGAAGAATAGTTAAAAGGTTCATGTTTAATGCTGCAGTGTCACAATTGCAGGTGCCAAAGCGGTTGTTGCTGCCAGGGAGGACTGACAATTTCTGGAAACTTATTTGCAGTCACTCATTTGTACCTTATTGATTTTTGAAATACTGGTAGGTATGCAAAAATGTTAATGTCACCTAGTGTCAGAGATAATTCATTGGTTAGTTAATACCATGCTTTTCACGTTTCCTGAAAAAATTATCCATTTGGGGAGTGGCATCCTTTTCCTAGGCAATAAACTACTTAGATTTTGGAAACCTGCTAATCTACTTAAGTATGCATTGAAAAACATGTGAATCAGTACATTTCATGCCAAATGTGTCCTTCAATTATGTTTTCATTCATGTTATAATGCAGATTAACTCGATTAGTGGACACTTTTTTATCTTAAGACTCAATGTAGAAGCTGACAAACATCATTAAATCGAAGAAATAGTTTGAAAGCTGAGGAGGAGTGATTTATATTAGAAGACTACAGATTAAGCAAATAGCCTCAAGACACATTTCTGAGAGTTTTGAGAGTTGAATATTCACTCTGTTCTCTACATTATGGTGTGCAAAGTCTAAATGGCTAAAGGAGAAATGTTTTTGGGAGCTCTTCTGAAAAAATTTTGTCCCTGAAAGTTGCCATTATTAAATTATTGTAGACTTTTCTGGGAGATTAGTATTGGGTCTTAAATATATCTTTGGTTAGAATAGCTACAAGGACAAAATGTTGCAAATTTGGGCAGCAAGTCCTCTTGTTGAACTTTGGGATATAAAAAGATCTGGAAAGTATGTAAAGAAACAAGTGCTTTAATGGCAAGTGATCTAGGAAGGGAAAAAAATTCAGAACTCAAAAACAAATCTAGAAATTGCCAATCTTTCCTTTCTTTCAAGATAAATGTTAAATGTATTCCTATATCTCCCAGGCATTTTTATATATCTGCCTGGCCAGATGCTGATCAAATCTAAATGCAATTTATGCATAGATATCTCTGTACTTCTACAGCAATACTTTCTCCCATAATGCTTTTCTACATAAAGTTCAAGATATTACAGAGAGAAGATATTTAGTGAAAGAAATGGATATGATGTAACTATAAAGTTTAAATGAAATTTTACATAAAGTGGAAAAGTTGTTTTTTCTGTTTATATCTAAAAACCAATACAGTGGATTCATTCATTAGAGAGTCCAAGCAAAATGGAGATGTTCCTGTTGTTTGGACTAGATTACCTTTATTATGTCCCTTCCAAATCAAACTCCATGATTCTATGATTCCTAGTCCAGAGGAGAGTATAAGATTTGTATTATTGGTTATAAGAGTGTCCAGGTTATGTGCTACAAACATTAAGGATGGAATTAAGTACAATATCTATACAAATATTTTTTTGTTTCTGCTTCAGATGGGAAAGCTGTAAGTGAAATAAAACAGGTTAAATAGAAACCAAGGTATATAAATAGAGATAAAATCACCTATACTCTCATTTGCATGAGGCTTGCCAAGAAGGGAGGGGGAAAAAAATTAAAGGAGGAAAAGAAATAATTAATATATTGCTTTCCTTAATGGAACTCCACGTGCTCTACTTGATCTCATGGCAATTTAAATCTGTACCGAGATAGGTGTTTGAGGTATATAAATGTCTAATACGTTCTTGTTAAGTTACTATTCTTAAAATTGTTACTCCTAAAGTTACTTACCCTGAATTGATGTATTTAATCTATATAGTGAAAGAACATTTATAACTTGCATAATATGTATTTTGAGCTAAAATTATTCATAGGTAATCCTGTCAGAAGATCAGGGAAATTTTCATAAAGGCAAATCAGGATGCACATGTAAATTAACAGATTTGGACAAAGAGTCTGATGGAAGCCTTTGGTAAGGAGGACAACAGTTCATGCAGTAGTAAAATAAAATTACTCACTTTTAACAATAACCTGTAGCAAACATCTGTTAAGGAAATGTTTGGGAGAAATTCATCACTTAGCCTGTCAGGGGTGCAGTGTCTGTGGGCAGTAGATTAACTTTCAGGGATTTTGTAAACATAATGTTCCAGGCTGGAGTCTGATGCTTTCTCTGGGTTTGTGTGAGACCAATACCTCCTCCAGTGGCCATGAAACTGTCAAGAACATTACTGAAAGCAGAAGGGACTAATTTGGTGTGTTTGTGTTTGTCTTTTCATGCCTACAGCACAAAATTGCTTTAAGAAACTTCGCTGGAGGGGGGTGTATATGAGTGTATATATCTGTTTAACTGCTAGATAAGCTAAAAAGCTTTAAACAAGTGCTAACAGCAAGGTAAACTCTTGTTGAGTTCTTCTTTTCCCTGCTTGACTGTTCTTGAATTTTCTGCTCGGTTTTTTTCCTGTTATAAGGTTGAGAATGGAGCAGAAGTACACAAAAAAACTAATATACTTCTGTGAGAATTTCTTCTCTATACACCTAGTCCACCTCTATGATTTATTGCTTTTTGAAGATCTATGTTTTTGAAACAATACTTCTTTTATATTGTGTAACCTACAGAAAAGAGTAGAGACATAGACTGATAGACTGTGTTTGGATGAGCTAGTGATGTATGAGAGCACTATTTGCTAAAAATTACCTTGGGAGCGGTAATTCTGTGGTTTTGATGCAAAGATAAAATAGGTCTATGAATTTGAGACCATGAATTTGGGATCCAAGACTATCAAGTATTCCTTAACCCGAGATGCATTTCTCCTTTTAACTGTTAATGTTTATGTTTTTGTTAATTTACCTTTGAGGTTACTAAAGAGTTGGATGATTAATTGGAAGAACATTTTATAAATTAATTTAATTTGACCCATCATAACTAATATTATTAATGAAAGAAAAAAATCCAGCAAACTGTTTCGGTATGGTTTGAAGCCCAAGTTCTGGACTATACCTTGTATTCCTGCATAGAACAAGAACTAAAGACCAAAATGTGAGTGTTGGAACTAAGATTATTGAAAATAGTGTATTTCCACTGGAAATATTCTCGTATCCTGTGTTGTTTGTTGGCTTCACTGTCCTTCTTCATGCAATGTGCAGTTTGTGGTTTAGAGCTTTTAAATATTAACAGTTGTATTTTTTGGTTTTTAAAATGCAAATATTGTAGGAATAGTTGCAAGGATTTGGAAATGTCTTAATTGCTTGGTAACGTAAACTAAAATTTATTTTATGGAATACTTGGTACAGAAAAGTTGTTAGTCTTGTGCGGAGTGTGAGTATATGAATGCTTGCTGTGTATGTCACTATTTGTCACATTTTTGATTCTGTATTTGCAAATTAGGAAAAAATCAAGGTTTTAAAGATTAAGGGGTGTTAAAGTAGGAGACATTTCCTTCAGAAATAAGGCAGTTGGCTATTCATATACACGAAAAGCAATTAATAAAGAGATTACTATAAATAATAATTTGCATTTTTTATTTATATTAATTTAATTTTTTACTTTGTATTTAAATTAACTGTGTTGGTTTGTCTTCCAATGCATTTCAATATGGTTAATAATGTCCTAATGGTTACTGCAAATAGTTAAACTTATTTTTCTCTTCTGTAATGTAGATAAACTGTTGGACGTGAGGAATTAATAATTTTCCAATTCAACATGATTTTTTTGGTCTGGTTACTAAACAATGCATGTTCATTTGCTATTCAGAAATTCAATACAAGCTTATGAATCTTCCTTACACACCAGACAGAACAGGATGATCAGATCATTCCTGTTTGGATTGAAACCTTTTTTTTTCATATTGTCATAACAAAATAGCTGCTTGGTTTCATGATAATTATTATTATTTTTATCATCATCATCATCATCATCACCATCATCAGCATCATTCTATCCTCTGTTTTCCTTTGTAATTCACTACAGACATAATGTGCTGATTTAACTTCTGGTAACATCATAGAATTAGTACACAAAATCTCCCAGATCTACTTCTTTAATAATTGATATAATAATTTCAGCAACTTTAGTGTCCATATTAAGTTTCAGAGCAGCTTTTCTGCTCTTCCTTTTTTTAAGTAAAAGGAGGATGTGGACTGCTTTGGGGTTTTGGCACCAATGCATTCACCATATAATTCACAAATATCAACTGAACGCTATCTTTTTAAAAGAAATGCAGAAGTGTTTATAAATGACTGTTGTTATTGACTGCTGCAACCTTAAAATAGTTAAATTTTCTTTCCTTATTGTGTTGGTCAAAACACAATTGATTGATTGGAAAAGGTTTCCAATAAATGAGATTAACTTTACTACTAAACAATGTATCAGAATTCCTGTAATACTAAATAGTGCGTCATCTTCAAATTAATTTCTGATTAGACAATGTTTTTCCAATTTATTACAAAGTAAAATTATGCCAAATTCTTACTCAACAATATATTACTTCTCTTTTTTTGCTTATTTTTCTTAATTACTGAATTACTCCCTGTCAAAATATATTATGATGGTGTTTATAATGTAGTAGCTGTCTGTCAAACCATCATTTTTACCTCTGAAGGACTGTGCTTGTGGAGTTCTGATGAAAGAAACAAGCATTTAAAATGCTTTCCATATCTGTGACTCTGTATTCAAGGTCCACAGCTTGAAACAATATTTTTGATTAGCAATTTACTAGAGCCCACAATGCACAGTAAAAAAAAAAAAAAAAAAAAA
>VXAD01004216.1:278531-578802 GCA_013399195.1 Dicrurus megarhynchus
GAAAAAAAAAACCAAACACCCAAACTAAAAAGCCCAAACAACAACATAACAAAAATCCCAAACACAGAACAACAAAAAGCACATAAGAAGGCCAAAAGTATTAAGGCACTTTTGAATTTCTTATCAGCTAATTTATCAATTATCTTTACAAGTCTAAATCCAAGGAAATTGTGCCATGAAAGCTCAGCTCTCAATTCCTTTTTTAGTGAAAAGTGTTTCTATACAAAGTGTATTTTATTGGGTTTGATGTGGTATACAAGGACTTTGAACAGATTTAAGCATATCTAGTGTGATTAATTTGCTTGGATTTAGACGTCTATATCACAACTCATCAGTAAAGGGAAGTACTTAGAGAGACCCCATTGATTTATGTTCCTAAAGTACTTGTTTTTCCTAGAATGTAAGAGATTTGTCCTGATGAGTTTAGTCATTACAAGGACAAGGCATTAAATTCTCACTCCTAGTTCCAAATAAGAGTTGTTCTCATAGTGTTACATTTAAAAACCACAGAAAATTTATGTTATGTGCCTTGAATTTTGTACCAGTGACTGCTACTATCAGCCCCTTCTCTGATATCTGTAAGGAATTTCTGTGTGAAATCCTGCATATCTGAGTTTCTACAGCCCTTACCTGTAAACGTGGATGTGACAATATTGTGCTGTAAAATGCCACTTTCCAGACATCTGTTTTGAAGTTAGCTTTTCAAGTAGTTACTCAGAATGTAGCAATTTAAATATGCCTCTACTAGTTCAACATACAAATTTAATTTTCACTTAATGATGCCCTACTTCTTTCCAAGAAGATGGACAATGATGGGTTGGATTTGAAACTGAATAGTGGCCATCTGTACTTAGTGTGACATTTCTAATGGCCCTTCTGTGGAATGAAGAATTTTAACATCAGGAGACAGTACCTGTTTGAACAGAGTGATTGCCCTTTCAACAATAATACTGTTTGTCATAGCCTGTGGCCATTGGTTTTTAGTTGTGGTAAGATGAAGGAAGTCTTGCTGGGTTTTAACAAATATATGTCTTCATGGAGCTATTAGGGATGAATAGTTGTTCCCATTATAATTGTTTAAAATAAAAGATACAGCCCATTTGAATTATTGACCCCTGCCTATTATTTCCATTTGGAAAAGAATTATATCAACTGAAGGGTGGGCTTTTTTGGTTTTGTTTTTTTAATATTTGGTACACTTTAGGCTGAGATTTTTTACAGGACTTGAATTTTTTCTCTCTCAGAACGCCTTTTTGCCAGTTCTTGCTCAGTAGCAAATCTATTTCTACAGTCCTGCAATCTCAAGTATTCTCAAGATTTGTCTCTTTGGGTTCTGAAGTATCCATTTTCTATCGCAGGTTCTCAGAGTTCTATGAAACCTAGTGAGGCAGACAAAAGAGACTTGTCACTTCTTTTTGGCCAATAATTTCTCTATGTGTAAGAAATCAATTGCTGATACCTGGCATCATCCATCATAAGTGTCATCTCTGTATGATTGTTCCTCTAGTAACTCTGAATGTGAAATCAGAAAACTCCAAGCACAACCTCCCTCTCTTTTATGTGATGTCATTTATTTTACATGTACGTATTTGGGATACTTGAAATATGCAGATGGAAAATGGGGTAAATTTTGCCTTTTTTTTTTTCAAATTTCATTTCTGCATGATTCATTGGTCTTACAATTTAGTGGGATTTATGTTTGCTTAGTTTTTCTGACTATGCCAGGTAGGCTTTTATGAAGTTGATTTTAAATATTTGAACTTGAAAAGTTTGACTTTCCTTTTAAATGTAAAGGGTTCATTTGCCCTGTTTACTAGAACTGTGGCAGCCTATCTAAATGACAACTGCTTAATAATTGTTCAGTTTTGCTTTCAGATCAAAGTAAAAAATATTTTTAATATGTTTTTTGGGGGGTTGTGATTAAAAAATATTCTTTTTAAAAGATCAGTTTACATATTTTCAGTGACTTAAGTTCTTCTTGAACTCACAGTGGAATTTTCCAGAATAAGAAGGAAAATAAATGCTTCACATTTTAGGTCTGAATGCCATGAGGGCAGTGATATGGCAGTTTTGCAAAACACAAATTTATTTATACACACAATACCAAAACAGGTTATTAGAACCTATTCTGGAATAACTATTTTTAATTTGGAATAATTCCATTAGCAACACGGTGTTTCTGATGTCATACACAGCATAACCTGAGTGGAACAGAAATACCTTTCTGCTTCCAGAAATTTAATTTCACATCTAACCCAGAAACATTCATCCATCATTGTGACATTAAATGCAGATCACCTGTTTTTGAAAGCCGAAGTCGCTCCGTCTCCTGTCCTCGTAATCTTTTAGAGTGCCTGTTATTTGCATCCTACTTATGAAACTTGGATAAAGGTTGAGGGAGGGAGGGAACAGGATGCAGCCTAGAAAATGTGAATGAGCAGCTCAGCAGCTGATAGCTTAGGAAAAAACAGTTCATCTTTATCTAATATCTCTTCTCCTGGTGGAGATACTGAGTCAATAATAGCAGTACCAGGGCTTATAGTGGCATAGCTATTTATACCTATATAAGTGCACAGAAATATATATCTATATTTCTGTACAGTGCCTGTATTCTCTACTCCCAGAATTAACTTCTTTTAAGATGTAACTTTCAAGAGGAAAAAAAGATGAGGTCTTCTAAGAACAATATTTTTGGACTCCAACAACAGATTAAATTGAGGCGGTTAAATTCTCTGTAAATGTTGGCCTCTCAAACCAGAGAAAAGCTATTTATTTTTGGGAGCTGCTGCAGGACTGACTTCCTGTGGCATAGAGTGTAGTTATAAATCTCATTTGGCTGCTGTGTCCAGCCCTTTATAACCTACCACAGAAGCTACTATCATGCAGTTCGTGCTGATGGCCATGTCCCTTGATGTCACCCCATCAAGGGACATGACTCGAGACGTCACCAGGTGCAAGGGAAACCAGAACCACCAGGGTCCGTCTTCTTCCCATCATTCCTCTCCTGTTAATGACATCTTATGTTCCTTTCCCCTCCTCAAAAGGAGATGATCTCATCTATTCATGACATCATTGACATTTTTGGGCCAGGCATTCTTCTTGATTGTTCTGTGGGATTAGTGTGGTTCCATCAGACGTATCTCCTGCTTGTTCAGGGGGATTATTCTGTTGGTATCAACACCCTTCCCACCTTCCCTGCAGGATTATTTCATATTACAAAAAGTCGTTCTTGCTCTCTCTCTATAACCTTTGTTCTTGCCATACAGATTTTACTACTGGCACAGGTTTTTCTGTATCCAATTTGGAGAATGTCTCAGTCTCTGTAGATTAAGACATCAGTCTAAATTAAGAAGGCCGCAGAGATTTCTGCTGATGGAGGATCTAAGGAGGAAAAAAAACACAAAAAAACAAGACAAAATTAATGACTTGTCTTGACTTTACTTTTTAAGTTGGAAAATGTGACCAGTAATAATCATACAGCTTATTTTTTTAAGATATTTACTTTGTTCAAACAAGGAAAATATTATTTCGTGAAATAAACCCATAATTCTGGGTCATTTACCTATGAAGATAGCAGGCAACAAATACAGTTGTAGAATTAACCATTGGTCCCAATATGATTGCTTCTTCTTTAGATTAAGAGGGATAATTCAAGACAGAGTGCAGCTGAATTATATAGTGTTACATTTCACTTGAAGTTATTGGTGCTTGTTCACCTCAGAATACTAATACTTTGCTACTTCTGCTAGTTTTGTCGTATGTCTGAGTTGATTCTCTCTAAATGATGGATTTTAAATAGAATTAGCTCTGATTTTCTCCACTCTAGCAAAATTAATGCTTGGAATGTTTCTTCCTACATGGTATTCTTCTTTAGTATTTACTCCCTGTATTCTTTCATGTAAACTTCGTTTTTTTATCATCCAAGGTAATTCTAATAATCTGATTGTCCAGATGAATTCTCAGCCGAGTCCATTTTAAAGGTGTGTTCTAGGAGAGGTGCACTGTAAGAAAAAAAATATTTTGCAGAATTTCATACTGACTGAAAGCCAGGATAAAATCTGCACGAAAAACTGCCAAATATTTGTAGTGAGATGTTCTTGTACACTTTAAAATGATAGCGTAGCAGAGTTCCATAATAAATTAAAATAAAATGTGTTTTCTTTTTAGAATACTTAATTCTGTTAATTTTAAACCCATTTCTTCTGTCTAGGCTACATTTATAATAGATAAATTCTTGTCATGTAGAATGAGGATAAAAAATGAGGATTAGGAATTAAGTTACTTAGGAATGAATCCATGAGAGTCTCAAGGAGAATAATAATTTTCAAAGCCAATGACAGTGGGGTTTTCCTACTTACATACAACTTAATCAAGTCTGGTGGCTTAGAATTAGATTCCTCTCTTGATGGTTTCAACTTCAGTTAGTTTAATGACAACTTTGCAAAATACAATTCTCTAGGGGTGTTTTAGGTTTTCTCCTTTGGGAAAACCTTTTCCTCCTCCTCTCTAGACATATAACTGTGTCTTTTCAGGCACTGTAGTTTGTGTTTGTGCGTGTGTGAGTTACACATGCAATTCTGAACCAATCTATTTAAATACAGGCCAAAATATACTAAACTATGTAGGATTATTCAACTTTTTGGTGTGGTGCAGTGTTTTGTCACTCAATTCCACACTGTTGTAAACAGAAATTATGTGCATCTGCTGAAAAAGATGAAACTCCGTTCAACAGAGGAATTAATGTAATGGAAATTAAATTGGCAGATACATAAAAGCAATCCATTGGCATATAGTGTGTTTTATTTACACTACGCCATGTGTTTAAATCCAGAAGAATTGAGGAGACATTTTGAAATATTCTTCAAACAGCACTAAAGACGAGCAAATATTTGCAATTATGATCAAATTATGCAGCTATCAAATACAATTTTCTGTAATTAGTGGGTAAGCAGAAGTTGTTGACTTTGTAATTACATGACAATTCTAAAGGAAGCTCCCCTTTAATTTGTCTTAGTAAACACCTCCAATGCAGTCAAAATTGAAATGCAACACAGTTGTGCTTCGATTTGTCAGCTGTAAGGCTCCTTAAGCTACAGGAGGAAAGATAGCAGGAGGCAGAATTTTCTGCCTTTGAGACAGTCATATGTTGCAAAAATTTTTACCTAAGGATTATCTGGAATTTTGTCCTACCAAAACTGAAGCAGTGGCTGACTCAAAATATCTCTGAGACAGTCAGTGCTAAGGGGAAAAGGTATTAAAGAAAGAAGAAAGGTAGTAATTGCAATGTAGATCTCCAGAGGAATGCAGACAATTGTTAAAGCCTGAAGGGAAATGAGTGATGAGCAAAGTAGGAAAAATATGTTGCCCAGAAAAAGAATTGGGAATAACAGGAAATAAAAAGGAATTGCTTACAAGCTGTGGCATTTTAAAGCAAAGCAAACAAAAGGTAAGATAATCAAAAAAGGATGTAAACTCAAGTCTGTGTTGCACTGAGAAAGAAAAGTCTCAGTAAGTTTTAAAATGTGAAACAAACCTACAAAGAATAGATTCACTGGAAGGGTGACTGAATTTTCGGTAGTTTTTCTGCAGGAAATGGAATAATGAAATAGAGAAATAATCAAAACTGTAAACTGAATGTAAAAATATCTTATTCTTAAATATTTCAGAAAAGACAACTAGAGATTGCTGGGTCAATTGTAATGGAATAACTTAACAACAGATCCTGGGGGAAAATCTTTTTAGGTCATTGCAAAAAAAATGTAAGCAGAATGCTAGAAATTATACCGAGACAGATGCACTGCTTGTTGTCTCTTGTGTATTTTCATATTTCTTCCAGTGAAACAAAAGACTCTTCTGTCAACAGACAGTTGTGGTCAAGAAATGACTGGATGTGGCACTCAGTGCCATGGTCTGGTTGACAAGGTGGTGATCAGTCAAAAGTTGGACTCGATCTCGGGGGTCTTTTCCAACCTTAATGATTCTGTGATTCACTGAAATGGAGAACACTGCCATTTTGTTTTGTTGTCCAACAGGCAAGTGAATTGTGCACCCTTGAAAATGTTAGAAGTAGTATAGATGACCAGTGGATAATTTTCTTGCACATAGCATAGGCAAAGTATATCGCCAGTGTTTTGTATTAATTTGATTAATTTTTGCAAAATAAGTTACGTAATTTATGCTGCTTTTGAAAATCCAGTTTATATATGGTTTTCAATTTATCAGTGATATATCATCTTGAGACTTTCTCAGATTATACATAGCCATACCTCTGAGATATTGGTAGATGTATTGCATCATGTAATTTTGGCCAGAAATACTGTCTCTGTTTTCTATCAGAGAAAAAGGGGAAGTTTTAAAGGATTTGTAATTTGTTGATTAAATATAATTGGATAAGGCAATCATGCAGTTATAATTTCATTTTTTAAAATTTATTGCTATTGGAAGTGTATCCACTACTGCATATGTCAAATAAGAATTGTATTATCTGAAATTAACTACTCTGAAGTCCAAGGCAATAAAAGTAGGCAAGAGGAATGTATAAATTCATACAGAGAGCTGAAATTTGACACGCACGTGTGACTTCAGATTCTCCTATCATCTTCCATACAAAGAGGCTGGAAAAGCGCTCATGCAGGTGTGCATAACTCTGAACTCTCTTTTTACTTTCATTACTAGTGGAGAGCAATTCCACCAGATAGAAAATTTCTTTTTTCCCCTATTTGACTAGCACCAAATTTATTTTGTGTTATTAAATTAAATGTTCATGTCCAGTTGTCCAAATTAATGTAGTAGAGTCAATGTCTGTGTATGGCTCAAGCACACTTGTCTCAGAAACTACAAGCTGTTCTTATTTTCATAATTCAGGATCATGTAGGAAATCTGGCAAAGGATTAGAGTTCTCCATGGCTTACTGTGCTCCTTACAACTGATAGGACAGCTGCAGTCCCTAAGAAATTTTTAGAGATGGTTTTGGAAGCTTTTTGGTATAAGTAAATCCCAGAAGTGTGGTCTAAAAGACAGTCTGAATTAATTGAATTAAGAGGGAGATCTTCAGTGGAGATTTGATTCACTTGGTAGTGTCTTAAGCCATGCACATATGTAAAAAAACAAAATAATGAGAAAGGGACAAGGATAGGGAAAGAAGACTGTGTCAGAAAATTAATTTAAAATCAGTCAGTAAGTCATGCTGCATTTTTTAGCGTGATTCTTGAGACAGTCTGTCGTGAGGGGTGTTTGGTTTGTGATCCTTAAGGTTGTTAATTGTATCTTTACAAGGTGCACATAATGCTAATTTTTATCCTAATATTATGAGGGGAAATGCATTACTCACTTGAAATAAGAAGGCTGGCTTGGGTTTAGCTACAAAAAGTAAATAAAATTGGAGTTTTTTAACATGGGTCAGGCTTCCAAAACAATTACACATTTTGTATTCCTGGTAATCTAATTGAAACTCTAATTAAACGGTATTGTCTTTTTTATTAAAAGACTGTCCAGGCAACAACTGCCCCAAGGATTTCCTAAATAGCAGAGAAATTGAGAAACAATCAATTTTGGATACCTTCTTATCTTGCTTTTCTCCCTGCTAGTCTATATATAGCTTTTGGCAACACAACAGGCAGTCAGATTTCTTCTTATTCTCAGCTCAACCATACACTTAAAGTGAATTCCTGCAGTGGTGAATATACGAGAGCTACTGAAAATTGCCCCCAAGTCTCCAAGTTGTTCTCATAGTTCCAAGTTGTTGGATATGTGGTTGAATTTGTGAGAGCATTTTAAAACCAAAACTTTTTACTACATGTGAGGAAAAGCGTTCTTTTTTTTCTCACTATGTATTGTACTTTATCTCTTTGATCCTTGTAGTGCCTCCTGTTACTGTCAGTCCTAAGAGCTGTAATACCATCCTAAAAACAGGGCACATTTATGAACCCAATGTGTAGGAAATCCAAATTTCTGTGTAAATAAAAATACAATGCATATATATACAATATATATTATATATGTAATACAAAAATGTGTAATATTGTAGTAATCACCAGCTGCATATAGCAAAATATTAATAATAATAAAAAAGTAATACTATATTGCATCAACTTAGTGAAAGTTTACATTCTCCAATTACATGAGGAATTTAGGTGGGGATGAAGTGAAAGAGAGGGAGGAGGCTTACGTTCTAATACTTTGAAAGACAATTTTGCCAAATTTTCAAGTTCATTTGTCTTGAAAATGTCTTGACATTATTACTACAGTTCACTTGTGCTATGCTCCTCAGCAGAAGAGCTCTTAAAGATTTAGTGGAATGGGTATGTATTATTTTATTCACTTTCTAGCTGTGAGAATGAACTAGACCTAGCCCCATTGAATCTGCAGGACTTGAAAATATTCAATAGTCTGGCTGTGCAATGCACTGCTGTCCTGTCAGAATTATGCATTCCACAGTTTTCAATTCATACCAGCAAAATGTCACTATGACTGCAGTTTTTATTCCAATTTCTCTGGGCTGTCATACCTGCAACTTTCCACATGAATTTTCACAATTATTCACCTATTACTTTTTCTACTCCTAGAATCATCCTCACAGTGAAAATATGTTTAAGTTCTTAAACTGACATCTGCTCTACCTCAGAGCTTTTGTTTTGTATACATCTAAATTCATTGAAACATCTCTTTTTGGGATATTTTGCCTTCTTTGCTGTTGCTTTTCCCTTTGCAAAAGAAAGTTCAAAGTGGTGGCAGAAAGGAAAAAGAGATAAAATTGGAATCACTTAATATAACTCCTGGACCTTCAGTTATGTTTTATGATTGTCCATGAGTAATGTTCCATTATTTCGATTTTCGGTGGGTGTTTTGTTAAGAAAATTTTTGTATTACTTTTTAAATGTCTAATTATATGCAACTTTAGAGGACAGTTATATCTTAGGTATTTTGAGGGCACCCTATACATGTTTATTATTTGTGTATAGAACATGGAGTTATTGGTGAACTTTCAAATAAGTGTAGTTTTTTGTGGTTTTATTTTTTTTTTAAAGAATACCCAATGTTCACATGATTCATATTCAAACAAGTTTTCACTTACTTTGAGATCTTAATCACTGGATAAATGCTCTTTCCTCACTACAAACTGGTTTGTAGTGCCACAGGCTTCCTTAAGCTATTCATGACTAGCTCAAGTGACAAGACCAGAGAGAAATACTGACATGAACTATTTACTGAGGAGAGGAAGTTAATGAACTACTGCTTTTCTAGTACTTGATATTTGATAATGGCTAAAGTGAAGTTCAACTGAAACTACATAAAAAAAAAAGTTTTGCATTCAGAATGAAGAGAATAAATTTTTAAGTATTCCTACTTTTTAAGCTGTGAACATTGAAGCTTTGGAAGTATCAGCTTTACAAGGATGTGCAATGACTGACTGGCAGGCATTACAAAGATGATTGATAAGTGACTGTTCTTCTGTTTTGAGGAGACTGGTTCAGAAGTTGAACTTTGAAAGAAACACTGCCTTTGAAGCAAAAAAATTCCTAACTATGATCAGCAGAGTGGGATTTTTGGCATTCCATTCGAACATTTGTTCTTTCTTTAAGAAGAGCTGATGTCGACCTCAAGCAAACTTTTTGTCCTCCTGATTAACAAATTTAAAGCCTTTGTAAAGGCTGTGTGTTTTCCTCCCCGTGTCATTACATAGATGTCATCCACGGAGCATTGGTTATGATAATATAATCACAGAAATGGAGAGATCTGCATCACAGATCTGTTTGTCTTTAAGTAGGGGTGGCATGGTTTTTTCATTGTGATTCAGATGCTGAGATGATGAGAACTAGAACTGTTGACCATGACCTTGCATTACAGTAG
Source organism: Dicrurus megarhynchus (assembly GCA_013399195.1). Taxonomy (NCBI): domain Eukaryota; kingdom Metazoa; phylum Chordata; class Aves; order Passeriformes; family Dicruridae; genus Dicrurus; species Dicrurus megarhynchus. The sequence goes on from VXAD01004216.1 coordinate 288,381, forward strand.
AATTATACAATAGTAGCTCCACATATAAAGATAATAAAGTAGTTGTGACACCACATTAAGATAATAATAAAAAAGGAATAGTAATACCTGTAGATTATTTGTTAATGTGACAGCATTAACATACAATCGCTTAAAAACATTGCTGTTAAAGTTAAATTTTAAGGTTAATCCTGCTCATCTTTCTACAGTTATAAAACCCATACTTGCAAATTGCTAGGAAATACAAAGTAGCTGTTTCACCTAGCCCTAGTTGTACTCTAGTTAATTTTCAACTTCCACTTGAGTGAACTAGAGTACAATTGAATTTTCTGAGCTGAAAACATGACATTCAAAGTCAGAATGCTATGTAAAAAATTGGGAAAAGAAAATGGGGAGAGCTTTTTTTTTCCAGTTTTATAGCAAAAGTAATATTAATCAGTGCCACATAATGTATGCAAGAATCAGGTGCTTAATGTTCTAGTTACGTGGTTTTGTGTTTGTTTTTTTGTAAATAAAATCCTGCTGGGTACAAGCCACTGTGAGTTCATGTGCCATGACAACTTTCAAAATAAGTTGTTTCTGAATTCTTGCATTAAAAGACAATTTTGTGGAAACTTCTCTAGTTTATCCAGGGTTATAAACCATCATAAAATTGAGCACTTTTAGTCTTAAATTTGAGATGATGAAGTTAAGCAGATGAGATGATGAAGCTAAGCAAAAATACTTCTTACATTAATTTCTTATTTTAATCTCAATAAAAATACTTCATTTCTGAAAGTAATATATTTTACAGGGAAGGAGAGAAATTCTGAATTTCTTTATTGATGATATAGAATATCTAAAACTGACTATAACACGCATGGGGATAGCGCTTCTCAGATTAGTGAACTACATATCTGAATGGATCAGGTGAAATTTCCTGACCTTATTATTAAAAAAAAAAAATACAGTGATCTGGAACTCTGAATAATGTTCAAAACCAGGCAAAAATATGATCTTGACTGTCTCTAACATTTCAGCCATGTAATGTTTGCCTTTAAAGAGCTTTGAGAGAATTTGGGAGTGTACTCAGAATAACCATGCTAAGGAAAAGTGAGATCCATTTTCTCTTTGAAAATAAGAATGAATGAGTCCTTTGTGGCAAAGTTTATAACTATAAATAAGCAATTATATTTTCTAAATTTCTGAGAAAAGGTTTTGATGTCTCCAAATGCCATATGTTTCTTGTGACTGAATGACTTTCTGTCACACAAGTATGATCAATAATCTTACATTCTCATTTATTATATTTTGCTAATTCTTGTTATACATTCATACTATGCAATCTGGTGGCCTTGCAGAAAGGTAGTACTATTAAGTGTTATCATTATTATTAATCATGTTTGTTTTCATGTTGTCTCCCTAGAGAAGTATGATGAGATGTTTTGTTTCTTTGTTTTCCATTATTTCTAGTTCATGTGCATGCAGACACAGTACACAGGTACTCTGGTGTATATATTTTTAGGAGAATCAAGCCTAGAGATGTGTACCTAGATATGGAAACTAAGGAAAAGGGTTTTTAGGAAGCTCTTGTTTTCTGGTCTTGATCCAAGCCCATGAAGTCTGCTTAGTGTACAGTCTCCTGGTTATCTCGCTAGCAGGACTTTCATAACCCAGAGGAGTAAACTTGCCAACTGCCAATTTAAACTAGAGCTTTAAATCTATCTTTTAGTTTGTAAGACTGTTTTAAGTCAGAGAAGTTTTACATGTTCTTCAGGAATCACTGAAAAACAATCTTTAAAATGACAGCACTAGAGGAGCATAATAATGACAGCTTCGTGTACATTTAGGGCTTTAACATGTGTGGGTTTGGGTTTGTTTTTCTAGTGAAGGCAGTGTCTTGGATTAATTACCTATCATGGTGGTTGGGCCAACCACCACCAAGAATTAGAAGAAAAAGTGAAACAGGTGTTCAGCACCTGTGGCAATGGGAACTTTTGTGACTTTAAATCAGGCCTTTAGAAATATGGACTATCATATCTGCTCTGTTATAACCTATGAAGAGGCAGTATGTTTGCATAAAGTTTTGTAAACCATAATAAAAGAAGTCACAATTTAGGTGTTAGAAATATTTTAGATAAAGAGTGCTAAGTAGTAATTAAATCCATGCATATGTGAGTATTATTCTGAAATATAGAATGGCCTTCTAATTTGATCTATTCAAAGTAGCAGATCACTAAATAGTTGAAACAATATTTCACAATTTAAAAGAACATGGAACCTTTTGTCTAAAAACAAACAAGCAAACAAAAAACCAACTAAGCAGCCCATTTGTGTTGGTTGGTGGGCCAAGAGAGTAGCCATCACAGAACTGAAGGAGTGGTGGTACCTTGGATGTTATATGCCTCTCACAATCAGACACCTTTTCAAGATATTCTGACTGTATCAGAGTGTGGGGGTTCTTCCATATCTTGGTCAATTCCTTTGTTTTGCATTTGAAGCTGTTCTAGCTTATATTAATATGTAATACTAAGAATAAGCTACATTTTCAGCAGTTTCCAGTAGAGTGTTTTTTTTTCCTCCAGGTCTTCATATTCTTACAGCTTATCACATTGTACTGCTGTTTGCTCTTGTTTGCTTTTGCAGGGAAAATTAAAAATCATGTTCATGCATAACAGGTAATTGTACATGAAATAGTCTTGACACAGACTCAGCACTTCCAACCCCTCAGCACTCAGACTGAGAAAAATAAATGATCAGCCTGTCACTTTGAGGATGTAAAATCACGAAATCATGTGGATTTCTTATCTGAACAGGATAAGAAAGAAACAGGATGTTTATCATTGTGAATGTCACTATCACACATTATACAAGCCAGTAAAAAAACCCAAAGCCACACAACCTACGACTCAAGGAGAATATCATTATAAAAATTAAAAATAGATGAGTTTGGTATTAGTTGCCATTTTAAATGAGAAGAGAAGGACATGGGAGCTGGAAGTAGAATTAAAATCAGTGCGGGAACAGATGTGGTATCAATGAGAGAGAGAAGGATTTAGAAGCTTGGATTGTAAATTATTCTGATATATGTACAAATATGATTTATAGTAAGAAGCTAAGAAATTGAAATACCTTTTCAGAAAATATTCACATAGCATATCTGCTGTATAACTCCAATGATCCAATTCCACACTTTTCCTTGAAAAGGGAAACAAAACAATCAAAACATATAGTGTAAAAAAACATAAAACTTATAGTGTCTAGAAAATACACAGAACAATTGAAATGTTTTATAATAACAGTATCTGTGGCTTTAAATAATTCATTAACACAATAAAGGAAAAAAAAATGGAAGAGAAATTGTAATCTAATAAGCCTAGCTATCTGAGTGGATGATCAAAATAAATCTTCTAGTTCTCAGAGTTCAAATATAAGGAGCTTGTAATTTTAGGACAAAGGACTCAAGGATTGGTTTGTGTGACTTGTGTGTGGATTTCAGACTAAATCACATTCTATTGTTTTATGCAACTGTGTTTCAAAAGTTCTCAACTTTGAAACATGAACGATTTCCAGGGTTTTGCAATTAGTTATTCACACATGTGAAAAATTGTGAACCAGTGGCAGGCAAGGACTTTGCCATGTAGATGTTTTCATTGCAGAAGAAAAATTCTTCCATTTTTTTAATTACAAAACTAGTAGACACCACAGAGTTGAAATGAGGAGTGGGCATATACACATCCTTTCCAAACTTTCATATAGTGATGAAAAATCTGGTAGTTTATGCAATTAGAAGATTTTCTACTTTAATAAAAAAATCCTTCTTGGGTCACATCTCTGAAATTTTGGGTTGTCTTTTTGAGAGCAATGTAATATTTATTTACTAATTTATTTATGATGTTCTATCATGAAGAATTTATGTCATTAGAATGTCATCATGTCCTTGTATTATTGGAACAATGCCTGATCATGAGGTATCATTATAGAATTAATTTAAAGCATACTGGAGCCTATTTCAAGAAAATAAAATCTAGGTGTAGTCACTGACTTGCTTAATTACTTCCTTAGCTAATATTTTTCTTTCTCTTTTCTTCTCCTTTCTCCTCTGTATAAATAATTTTCTCTTTCAAACTGGCATAGACTGAAACCTGTTACTTGCTGGCTTTTGTTAGGAAAAAAAGGAGAAATGTTAAGGATTGCTGCTCTTGGAAACTACATCTGAAATTCAGTTTAATATTGAGCAATTAAGGACTTGCATTAAGCAGTTTTCTGAAAGTCCTGTTAACCTTCATTTTGCTGATTGCAGAGCTTTTTGCTAGCTCTCACATTGCGGGAATCAAGTAATAAAGCTTCAATTGATTGTAATGATGCAAGGGTAGTGCCTAAGTTGGGAAACAGTAAATGTAACTGGAAACTTGCATGCTTTTAAATGATTTTTTTTTTTTAATCCCTGCTCTGAGCTTCTTCTGAGGGCTTTCTTGCTATAAGTACTTTTATCTTCTGTTTGTATAAATATAAATATGTCACATCCCCTTGAGTATTTTTACTACATATATATTTCATCTTTTTGATGGTAATGTGGTTTAACCCCAGAAACACCTTCGATCCACAGAGCTGCTTATCCTACCCAGCAGAGTGAGGGAGGGAATTGGAAGGGCAAAAAGGAGAAAACTCATGAATTGTGATAAAAAAGAGTTTAAGAAGTGAAGCAAAAGCTTGCTGTGCAAGCACAGCAAAGTAACATTGATTCCCTTCTCCCCACCAACAGGCAGGTGCTTCCCCTTCCAGGGAAGCAGGTCCTCAGCACGCATTATGGTTGCTTGGGAGGAGAGATGCCAACAACCCTCCTTCCTCTTCCTGGCCTTGAGCTTGTCATGCTGAGCATGATATTGTGGGCTGTGTAATATTTCTGTGATCAGTTGAGGTCCACTCTCCCTACTGTGTCCCCTCTCAATCCTTTGTCCAACTCCAACCAGCCTGCTGGGGGGGACAGAGGGAGACCCCCGAGGCTGTGTAGGCATTTCTCAGTGACTGCCAAAGCACTAGTGACTTATCCACAAGTTCAAAGCACAGCACTGCCTAGGCTGCTATAAAGTAAAAGCAAACATTTACAATTTTGTTAATTCTATATTTTTTGAACATTAATATGGCCATTAACATGGCCAGTACAGAAGTTATGTGTCACAATTTTATGGTTTCCTTGTGTTCCTGGAACCCAGTTTTTAAGATGTGTATAATGTTCGCTACTTTTCAGTCTTTTGGTGTCAAGAAAGAGGTATTTTGAGAAAGAGGTTATGAGTAGCAGTTATTAGATGAGTTGTTTCATCCTGAGTCTCTTCTGACCTTTCCTGCATAGTCCTCAGTTTAGGTGCTTCCTTCTTGCTCACTCTGTTGATTTGTTCATAACTCCTTTCACTGGTGCTCTGATTTGAGACAAATTCTTTGATGGTTTTTTTTTTGATTTTTTTTTCTAGCTGCTCCTGGTCTATTGTTACTTTAGACCTTGCAAGTTTTCTGATTATTTCTATCTGGGGGCAGCTTCAGCTTTTAAAAGTAATCTTTATTCCCACATTAGCTGTGCTGTTTCATTTAGTCTTTCTCAAGTCTCTCTTGCAAAGGGGAGAGAGAGGAGTATGAATTTGTCTTTGGAAGAGTTTGACTTAATAGTCTCCATGCTACTGAAAAAATATCAATTCCTTACCCATCTTTTTAGTTTCTTTTCATCACACTTGGTTATTTTTCATTCCTTGTATTGTATTTCAGGCAATATACAGTCTACTGTGTATTGCAGCATTTCATGCAGTTTTTACACTTTGGTGACACCAGATACGAGAGGATGAGACATTCATTTTGTTTTAGTGGGAGGGAGAAATCATTCATTTGGAAGAGGAGAGGAGAGCAAGAAAGCAGTAGAAAAAGAGATATTTGGAACAAAATTCATCTAGAAAGACACTTGTTCCATTTTTGAAAAATAAGACAGCCTTTATGGGCTCCTTGTCTAATGAAGCTTTTGGATAACTCATGTAGACCAAATCATTCAAATGGATTGGTTATTCCTTCCTCATTTTAAAGGCAATATGCTAACTTCTTTTAAAAATACAGCCCAAGGGAAAGTTGTCAAAAAAAAAAAAAAATCTTTTTATGCTTTCTGCCACTTCCTGTAAAAATGCCTCACTGAGAAAGAGCTACTGCTTTACAATCTGCACATTTTTTATAAAGAAGCATCTAAATATTTTTCCTCTACTCCCCATTATCCTAAAATTCTGTATTTAAAATCAAAATATTATTTCTTGAGATGTAGGCAAAATTTGAAAGCTAATATGGCAAACAATTAAGATTTTTTTTTGCATTTTGGTTGTAAGAAAAGCTTTCCCTGTCATAATGACTTAATGCTGTAGATGTTTATTGTTGTTTGAAATAGCTCTGGTTTGAGCACCTGCAGCTATAGGAAGTTGGCCTGTTGGAACTTTCAGTGAAGACCCAGTGTCCTTACTCAACCAAAGTTCCTGTTGACTGCCATGTTTCTTTTCCTGAGGTGTTTCAGTACAGGATCTAGAGAGCAAGACACCTTCAGATCAAAAGAAGCAAAAAAAAGAAAAATAGTCACTTGTGATTGCTTAAATACCAACTGTGATTTTAATGAGTTGCTCCCAAAGAGAAAAAGACTAGTGAGTAAGATATATAGTTTTTATGGAACTATTCCATTTTCTAATGCCCTTTTACTATATCATATTCTGAAAAAGCTAATTTGGGGGGATGAGGAGGGGAAAGATTTCAATAAATATGATGTACTAGTTAAATACAGAAATGTAATGTTTGACTCACTATCATTTTCATAGTAAATCACCAGCCTAAATGCCATTTTCTGAATTTCTACCGTAGAAGAATCCTTAAAATAGATATTTGTCATCTGTGATGTTCAAATATTTTGCTGTGATAATAATACTGTTCTTAAACTTTTATTGAAAATATCTTCAAAGTGAGTTGATGAAAATTGTTTTAGAGTGTTCTAAAATGCATTTTAAATTGTGACAACATTATGTATTGTAATCACCTTTCATTTTTTATAGAAATTTAATGATCCCTTTCTTTACTATGTAGGTAATGACATATCAAGTTCACTATTTTCATTCCAAGAACGCTTTGCATATATAAACCTATCCTCAGGTGTTTAATCCTATGTGCTTATTGTATGCACAGCAAAATAGAGATGTGCTTCTCTTTGAGTACATGGTTTAATTAGGAACCACTTCCAGCACAGGTGTAAAAAAGCACAGCTTCTTGGTAGGCATAGAAATGCACCCGAGGATTGGTGCAACATAAATAATCCTGTTCTTGTACTAAAAGCAAGTTTGTTTTCCCATCACACCGACAATTTGATCCTGAGAAGCTGTTAAGCTTAATAGCATTTTGGAATGCTTTGTTCAAAGTTATGTAAGACACTTGCTGTTCCTTTTTTCTTTTTTAATATCAGTTGATGCATGACACAATTTACCGTCTTTTCTTTGCTGCGAACACAGAGGATGTAAACGGGCGGATATGTAGAGCTGGTGCTGTTTGAACTGTGGCAGACAAAGCACAGTAAGGCACAGCAACATAATCTTTTTTGCCTCCAATTTAGCCTTTCATGTGGTTAATCTGTAAGCTAATTGAGCACAACTGTATTGAGCTTCTCAATTTTCCTCTTCTCTGTGTACAAGAAATGAGTTATAATAAATAGATTAAATAATGAGCCAAGCAGCCAGGAAACCAAAGGATGTTCTGTTACTTCTGATAATGAGGCTGGTTTGGTAGTTCACTTGCTGTTGTTTGTAGCCTGTTTTTTCAGCAGAACTTTCATTTAAACAGAAGATTAAAATAATGTAATTACACTTTTAAGTTTGCTATTAGCATCAGTCACAATTTCATTTTTAAAAAATGAAAAAAAAAAGAAAATAAAGAAAAAGTTGTTTATGAAATAGAATTTGCTCTCTGACACAGATGCAGAGATCTGTTTATTATATTATAAAACATTTATAAGCAGAACATGATCTGTTGAAGGTATTGCATTTCTGGAAATTTACCCGTGAACATAGATATATATTCTGTGGTCTGAAAACTAATAAAAATGAGTAAAACTTATGTTATAATGGATATTTACCCAGAGCACTGAAAAAGCTGTTTTGAAATTATCCACATTGTGCTTAAACTACTTGATTTATACTTCATCAAAAAAGTGTTTCTGTAACTAGAAAATGTGGAATCAGCATGCGAGGTATTAAAAAAAACAAAAATGAACAGGGGAATTAAATACACCAAATACAGCAGGAATAAATATTATAATCAACTGAATATGCCATGTCCATGCTGGAGAAATATTAAAATCTGATACAGGTTGAGGATTAGTATCTGGAAAGTCATATATATATATATATATATATATACACATATATATATATATACACATACATATATATATATGAAACTTACATCATTCATCCCTAGCTTTTTCTCCCAAATAGCTTTCCCACATGGGCCAGGGAGCTGTAGACATTTTATGTTATGCTTGACATATGTTCTTTGTCTCTCACTTGAGAGAAAATCACTAGAATAATGATTTCCAAACCCTGAGATATTGCTTTGAATTCTTAAATATCATTAGACATCTACATATTCCATTCACTCAAGCTTTGTCACTCATTTTTTTCTCAGTCCAGCACTAGAAATGAATTTGTTTTATAAGTTGTTTCCTATATGAAGAATGAGAGGGGGACGTTCTTGTGAGTAGAGTTGGGGTGACGGCTCCTGACCTACATGGGGAATCTCTGAAGCAGTGATCAGAGAACCAGGAGTTAGTGAAAACAGGTTAAGCCAGCTCATGTTTCTGGTGGTTGGCAGGGATAAGACTCTGCCTGTTTGACAGGCTCAATGCCTGTTTCAGTTCACATCCTTGTTTCAGGGGAAAATCAGGTTAGCTGTAATAACTGTGTGCTAATTGTAGGTCACTGGTATTGTGTGTGTGTGTGTGTGTGTGTGTGCAGTGGTAATCTTCATTTTCTGAGGGAGCATTGCTCATGTTCTATATGTATGAGAACTCATTTGACAGTTTATGAGAATCAGAGTTGTTAATGTTGTGAAAACAAATCTGGCATAGCCCTGAAAGATTCCACATTAGTCACGGGAGCAGCACTGTATTAGTACAGTGTAGCCAACAACTTAGACCACAGCAGTAGCAACGGTCTTTTATTCTGATTCCCTTTCTTTCACTTTTGTATGTTAAAGGCATGAAGGTGAGAGGAAAAAGTTGCTTCAAAGTGAAAATGTGATCAGTGAAACATTGTAATGCAATGTTCAAAACAGGGAAGTGACAGAGTGAATTAATGATAAACAAAATAGCTGTAGAAGGAAATGCACGTGAAAAGATAACAGCCAGGCAGGAGTGACAGAACACTTGGAATAATGCTCAGAATTATATTCAAATATAAGCCAGAAATAAAAGTAAAATTTTAAAAAGCAAGCCAGAATAATTGAGTTGAGAAAATTTACGTGCTAAAGAATAATGAGCAACTAATTGTTCTTTAGTCCCTATTTCCATATTTTAAAACCAACACATGCTCTCTTTGGGCTGAAGTAACTCTAGAAAATACTCCTGTTTTACCAGGGCTCTGAAGCCCTGCAATATGTAGCTCCCTGACTGCTGTAGCTCAGGAATAGCTTCTTCAGTGTAAGTGGCACATGTTGCTGTTACAGGGAGATTTTCAATTTGTGCCTATATTGCCCACAGGATATGTATCTTTTAATTAAAGGTCAAAAAAATCTCAGTATGTGCTGTTTGTACAAAATGGTCAAAGAGAAATAGCTGTGTAATTGTGGTTATTATTCCTGTGTGTAATACACTGTTCCCTGTGTGTTCCCTAATTCATATGAGCGTAAAAAAAAACCAGTTGTTGAACAGACAAAACAAATATTTATTCCAGCATGAGCACAGAAATTCAGAAAAAAGGGCTACAATTCCGCTAATTAAACTGTTAAAGAACTATGAAGGCTTCTCAGTTTACTCAGCAGTTCTAGTTTTTATTCTTGCAAAATAGTAGCATATTTTGTTCTTGTGAAGCTAGGATGCCATCACAAACAATTAGTTCCTGAGAAATGAGGGTCAAAATCTGAAGTTACATAATATTATAACTCATTCCTGTGACAGAAGCTACTGTTCATCGATGTGGTCATTCCTCTCAGGCTGTTCATAAAGAGCATACCTAAGTCAAATTCCATAGTACTGGTTCTGGCAGCATTCAAAATAGAAGTAATGACTTGGATTGCAGTGATTCCAGAATTTACCTGTGGATGGAGTGGCTAAGTTTTCTACATTGCTGTTGTTAGGGGGGAAAGAAAAAAATCATAAAAGTATCAGAAGTCATTATTTTGAAAGCAAGATTTTATTTTTACACAAAGCAAAATGTTTTTACCAACATGAGAGACAGTTCTGGATGTTGTTGAATGCTGGGGGAACTGATGAAATGTTCAAGTAGAAGGCAAACATCCTAAATATCTATGTATATGTAGGCACATATTAAAATACATGTAGACACACTTCTAAACACCTGTGTACACTTAATACCTGTGTGCAAACCCTCTTTATAGTGTAGCCAATGAATTGAAACCACTTTTATTGAGCTCCTGCTGTCAATAAAGGACATCAGGTTTTAAAACTTTTTTCATTTATGTCAGATTCAGTGAAGGCTCTGCACAGATCATGTACTGTAGTATATTGAAGAGACTGAAAAAACAGAGTTTTTGCCAAATCTGGCTTTGTCATAAATCTGATTTTGTCAAAATCAGTTCTTTGGAAATGGGACTTGTTCTTAACCTGGTCTGGATTGCATCCATTGCTTGCAATGTTTGTAGCTCCATAGCCCCTGTAATTCTCAACAGTTATGTATTACCACAGAAAGCGTTTGACTACACAAGGAAAACCTGGCCATGAGAGAAGTGATAAATGCACAAGTCTTAAATTTTATTTTTATATTTAGATTTATCTTTATTATATTTGTGATGAATTCCTAGTTTCTTTCTCTATAGAGGTGCTGAGTTGTTTTTTTTGTAACAAGAGAAGATGGGAAAGGCTGCTTTGGCATGTTCCTGGCATGAATAAAAAAGGAGTGGCATTGCAGGAGTCAACCATTACTCTTGGAGTTGTTGCTCCTTCACGTATCAAAGGCCTGATACTGCTGTGCTGAAAACCCTGATAAGACCAGTGGTAGTCCTGAAAAGTAAAGTTTTATAAGTTCATGAGCAAGCAACAAACAAGGCTTTCCAATTTCTCCACTTTTGTTACTCAGTTGTATCTCTCGGGAGCTTGCAATAAACTCGAATATCTTGAAGTACTGCAGCAAAAAAGCAGAGAGGTACTTGTCCATGAAGTTAATTTGTTTCTCAGTGGGTGATGTGGGACTAATGTGTGCAGTGTCAGGCTGATGAAATAATCTTCTGTACTTAATTAATCCAAAATCCTGAATACTCCTTCAGACACTTACAGTCTGTCAGTAAGGCACTTATTCATAACAAATTCTAGTTATGGTATCAGCTTTTAAAGCTAAGAAATTAAATAGAGATATTTTGGGTTAGGAAGGGGGAAATACGCTGCAGTTCTGTACATGTGGTACAGACCTAAATGTAAAATGAGGAAAGGGATTGTGGAAGTCTTCTTACCACACTTGAATGTGTCATTCACAACATAGAACTTCAAAACACATAAAACACGTGGGAAGAGGATCCCAATGACAAATACTGAATGTCGTGGTAACAGTTATTTGCTGATTCAGTCAGTTGTCTTAGGAACAGATCTCTACCCTGTTTTAATGGTTTGAGATGATCACCAGAAACACATAAATACTGCATTATTTTACTGTTGTTTGCTATCAACTTCACAACTTCATAGGTCTTTGTACTAGTGAATTCACTAAGACAAGTTAAAAGACTGGAAAGACTGTTAAAAATGTCCTTCTTAATATTCAGTACTAATAGATTTTTACCAGAATATGCATATTCAAACTAATAATATAAAAACATCTATATTTTTTTATCAGCAACTGTGTGGCCAGCAGAACCAGGGCAGTGATCATCCCCCTGTACTTGGTACTGATGAGGCCACACCTCAAATTCTGTATCCAGTCCTGGGCCCCCTCACTGTGAACAAATTGTCTTTTGTGCCATGCCTGAAAAATTTTGAAAGATGTTGTGAATTTCCCTTTTTTTTTAATGGGCAGAAAATGACATAATATAGAGGAAAATTGGTATTTCTCACCATGTCCTGGGAATATAATGACTATCTATGGGAACAGACAGATCGTTTCCTTCGTGATTTGTTATTGTGCCAAAACCACTTTGGGATAGCCTTTTTTTGACAACATTTAGCATACAAGGTTCACATAAGTATTTGTCTGTGTATGTGTGTGTTTTATCTGAGTCTTCATTTTTTACTTAGAAACATAGAATACCACTATATACTCTCTGGAGGAAAACAATGAGAAGCAGGATTGGTTTAGGTTGCTTTCTAGATTGCCCCAGAATACACGGGATACATGGCCCTGAAATACATAGTTCTAGGGGAGTTCTTGACATGGTTATATTTTGTAGGCGAAAAAATTCCCTGATTATTTTGTGAGGTCTTGCAATTCAGGTCTGTGAGGAGAAACTGGGGGACAGTTAGGAGAAGCTGCTGTTGTAGAAATTTATTTGTATTGCCCTAGCAATACTGGTCACAAAAAGAAAACATAATGAAAAGGCTATAAAAGAGGACTATTAAAACATGGCCTGTAATATTCAGTGATGCTGACAGGAAAGCTAAAGCTCAGCTTAGGTTGAGAGTGAAAAGGGACATCAGTGGCACCAACAGGAGAAAGGTGGGGAAGAACCTGCAGTTGAACAGCAGTCTACACATAGTTCAGGAGTGGAGGAAGAGGTGGATGCTGACATCAGGAGAATAAATGGGTGGAATAAATGGGTGTAAGGAAAATCTAGTTGGGATTAGGCCTGAGTAGAAGGAGGAAAATTCAGATAAACTTCAGAATAGAGCACTCCACATGTACCTGTACAGAATTTTTGATAGCTAAATCAAATGGCTGATGATCGTTTCTCATTTTCTTTCTCCCATGTCTCTAATGGGAGAGAAGAGAGAATTTCCAGTCAAGAGAGAATCCTGTCAGGTATTAGAAACTGCTATCTTCACATTAATTTTTTTTTTTTTTTAATCTGAGCCAAAATGCAATATCAAAGCAAGGATACTGACTACACAGAAGTGTTGAAGGACTTAAGCAATGATGCCTTGGAAGTTTCTTAGATTGTCTTTTTTTTCATTAGTGTAGTGGAATTTTTTGTGTAATGGTAATTTCTGGAAATTATTTGCAGAATTTTATGTCTTCAGAATCAAAATGGATTTAATATTGCTACTTTATTTACAGAGATATTAAGGAGAAAAGCAGGATTAATAGTATGTGTTTGGCAATAATCTGGCAAATGAATCTTTGTTAATAATATAGAGCCTGTTTATTGATTTTCATTTAAGAGGAAAAAAAAAAAGCAGGCTGAATAAATGCCAGAAGCAGCCTTTGTCTCATTTCTGTAGGGAGATACAGTTGATTCACTAGCTGAAAGTGCAGTAAATTTAAGAGCTGCTTGCATATAGAGAACATATTGAAAAGCAGTTGATATAACTTGCCTGTTAAATCAGAGAAACTCAATAAACAATCCTTAGAAGTATTTGTCGATATAATTTTAGCTTCTATAGACACATTTTGTAGGGGCATTCATCAATCATTTTAACATTTATTATTGCATAATGTAAGTGTGTTTTCATTTTACTCAAGGAAATGAAATTAAAAATATTTAATTAACAAGTAAAATCTAATATTTTCTATTTGCTTTCATCATGGATTCAAGAATATGATCTAAATTAAATCTATAAAAAGTATAAATGGTTTCACTGAGCAGCAGTAATATGAAATCAGAAAGATTAACTTGTTTAATGTGTTTGCTTATCTTTAGCATTTTCATTTAGCTGTTCTTTGTTTCAGAGTTGTTTATTTGCACTTTCAGATTTGTAAGTAAATGTCACCTAAGGCTGTTACTCTGCTGCAGATAACTCAAAATATGCACAGGTGTGGCTAATCAGTTTCTTATCCTGCCCTTTCTTTTCCTAAATCTCTTGGAGCTGTGCTTTGTTGTCATTATGAGACAGGTATTGCAGAGCACAGTTTGGGATTTCCAGCATGTTAAAACTTGGGTTCTGCTTCCAAAGTTGAGTCAGTGTCACATAGGAAGAGCCCCTTTAGGGGTTTTGTATTTGCACTGCAAAGTGCAGTAACAATTAGAGTCAGTTGGAATGAGGGCAATGCATCTGATTCCATTCAGTTTTCTGGAGGCATCTATGCTTCCTCAGAAAGGTCAATGAAGATTGTAGCATGGTCTTTTCCAAGGTAATAAAATATAATGTCAGCAAATCTCAACCTTCTGAGAGCACAGTTTCTTTCTTCCTCTCTCCCATGCACAAGCCAATCTTTTAAAGAACAGCTCACTAGAAACAAGCTCTAAAAACTTTGTCGCCTGGTACAATATTCCATTCTTTGCCTTTGTCCAGAAGTATAATTATGTATACTTCTGAAATGCACACATCTGAACATGAATTCATACATATTTCAGAGACTCAGATTAAAAAAAAAAATCAGTCACATATGTATTCATGCTGTGCATATACATACCTCTTGCCCATTAACGTTTATTTTTGTTCTTGTCCCTCACATTTGGAGCCTGAGCCTGTTAGAGTCAAGTATCTGCCAGGATTTCAGTTTTCCTGAACTACTTGTGTGAGAGAAATTTGAAATTTCAGTTATTTTTAGTATCAGGCTATGGGACATGCTGTTAAAATAAATGACCTCTTCAGAGTAATTAGCAGCCAGTTTTCTGGAAGTGGATTTTGAAGCTGAAGAGATTAATTCTTTTGCATCTCTTTGCCCAGGGAGTTCAGCACTTAGACAGGGTTCTGTACCTTTCCTTCCAAGTTTTATCATGACAGACAATGTGACAGGTTTCAAATAATACAGGGACCCCTATCAAAAGAGCCAGGAGACCAACAGCGAAAAAAAAGAGGTGTCTCAGTAATATAACCATATCATGGGAGCACTAGAAGTTTGCTAAGCTGGATTCCTCCATCTGGCTCCTTCCACTGACACTAAAAAAATGATTTTCTGAGATAGATTTCTAACCTGGATTTCCTCAGTGCTCTGCCCTGTGGCCTGAGTGCTAGATTGGTTTAATCACTTTCTATCTTCCCCTGTGAGACAGGTCCTGAATAGTGGTTTCCTTAAAATAGAAATTGTGGGGATTTATTTCTCTTGTCTTAATAGGGCCTGCTGTTCCTGTAACTCTTCCTCACCATGAGAGACATCTTCTACCTTTCTAGTTCACTTCATGGACCAAAAGAAATTTAATTTATCTTTTGGTTTGGTTAAAGAGCCATCACTGGCCCTAGTGAGATATTTCTGGTTTTGTAATAAAAGATTGCCTTCAAATTTTTGAACTGTCAGTCACAGCACTACTACCAGTGAAAGAGCTGCAGTTCTGTGCAGAACAGAATCTGAACCTGGTGTCTCTGGTATTCCGACTACTACTGATTTGCTTACAGTTATAATCTAGTTGTGGTTAATTGTGTCAGTGAAAATGCCCTTTTTGATGATAGCTGCTTCTGTAAGAAGCTTGAAAAAGTCAAACTTTCTGGTTATTTTCCTGTATACCAAGTTCTTTCTGGATAAAGTGCACTGTAGAAATTATTTACAGCTCTCCTAAGGTGATTTGAGAATTCTAGCTGAGCCAGGAAATTAATTTATCTGTCACCTTTTTCTAAGTTGATGCATACTGAGTTTATCCTTCCTCCTCTCAGTGTCATATAGGGAATTGCTTTTTGAGTTGTTTCTCTCATGCCTTCTTGAAATGTTGAAAAACACTTCCAAGGCTGTTCCTTTGAAGGCTAAGAAGTTGCTGTAATCTCTATGCTGAGACTCTAATTGGATAATGTTTGTTGTGAGATCTCCAAATTCATAGTGGAAGTGAGAACACTTCTCTAGTGTTTGGACTAGATGGGAGGTACCAATGAGAAATGCATGTGACAACTGTCAAGGTGCCTCCAAGTGTTTCACAACCAGCCTCATAAATCCCTTGTCATCCTCGATCAATTCAGGAATGAAACTGGCGCGTATTCTTTCTCTCTTTTCTTTTTTTTTTCTTTCATCGAAAGATTAAGAGATGACCTTCAGTGTAAATATGTTTGGTCTATCACTGGAATTCTACAGAGATGCTTTTCTGCTTGCAGCTGGAATTCTTTAAGTTGTGCAATCATTGCATATCTCTCTTTTTCATTTTGTACCCCATCTTTCTCAAAGCCTTTCCAAGATCCTCTACTTGTGGAATTCTGCTGATGAGGTGGACAGAGGGGTTCTTTTCAGTTCATTCTGTCCTATTTTCATGGCTGACTGTAAGTAATTAAAGCAATAGAACAGCTCCAGTGCTCAATGATGCACACAGCAAATGCACACATAAACTTGGTATCTCATGAGGTTTATAAGTGTGCAGAGGTTAATCAATACAGGAACTTGTTGTCGTCTCTCCTTGTACCCTTTGGCAAGGAAGGCCCAGAACAAGCCATCTGACTATTCCTCCTTCACTGCTTTTGTAATTGTGATCTAGAGTCACCTGTACGTAATTAAGATCCAGAAATACAAGAGAGTTTCTAAGAAATCACTGAAGTTTATCACTTGGAAGCCAAAGTCTAGAGGGTTTTCAGTTTGAAGGAGAGAGGAATACAACCCCCTTCCAACTTTTAAGTGAGCAACAGGTATTTCATATGAAGCTTTCTGTCAAGAACTACGTGCATTTTTTTATTTAGTGTTCTTCTAGAAAGGAGACACTCTAAAGACTATCTTGAGCATCCCTTCACAACATTCTTGATTTCCACTGTTACTAAAGCATTCTGCAGTGAATGTTTTAGTATGGACACAGAATTTATCTTCTGATTTGAAATTATCTGCTATAGAGGGCTTGCTTTTATGCACTAACTGGCACATTAGGCTTACATAGTATTGTACTTCTCTGGGTGTTTTATGGTGGTTTTTGGCGTTTCTGGGTTGGTTTTTTTTTTCAGAAAAAATATTTTGAGCAAATTGCATTGCATGTACTCATACAAAAGTCCAAAATGGTAATCCGTTTTCAGAATCTGATTAGGCTTTTTAATTTTCTGATACTAGTGCTGGCTTGCAAATCTAAACAGCATTAGCAGTTTCAGTTCTTTGAACCTCCAGTCTCCTAAACCTGATTTAGTCCACATAAATACAGATTAAATACCTTCATTTATGTTGTAAAGAAAAAATGAATTGGCTTAATGAGATGAGTCTTCTGACTTATGGTACTTTTTGTAAAGTACTGGTGTTCTAGTAAAATGTCATAATCAGGGAACTACGTGTACATATTGTATTTTCTCCAAGCGTGTAGTTTATGGAGAAAATAAGGGGTTTCTCTCTTGATATGATAAATATATAATGGAAATGGAATGGAAAATTAATACTTTTGAGTTCAGTCACCGCCTTTTTATGCAAATAACCAAGGTTGGTTAAACATCTGGGTTTTTTCGGGAATTTAGTTAAGATACTCTTTCTGCTTAGTCCTTATTTAGATTTTAATAGTTTTTGCTTAACATGTGACTAATGCAAATCTATGTAATTAAAAATGTACACCTGACACTAGTTCAAGTGGTGATACTATGTGAAGTCAGAAAATTAACTGTTTTATTTTATTATGGACTTTTTCAGAAGATTAAATATGAAATAAAGCAATACAGTCATTTTAGTAAACTACTTTGAATAAAATTAGGATTCAAGGTAATTCATTTACTCTTTGCTATATTTTACCACAATAATCTGGAAGTAATAACTTGTTTGTTTGATATCAAAGACCACATCTTTCCCTCATGTGATACATCTAATCAAACTAGCTTAGACTAACTTATGTTTATGTGTTTTTGTTTTCATTATGCTTAGTTCAAACAATTAATTTCAAGATGGGTTTATAATTGAACACTAAAGTAGTTGTATTTATATCCTGGATCAATTAATATTCTGTTTTTTCATGGGGTCCTTTGTATGGAATACATTCTTCAAGCTGATTTGATATCACTGAAGAGATTTTCCATTTGAATGACCTCTATAGGGTAGGGAAGAGTGTAGAAGATGCATTTTCTACTCACAGGAACAACATGTGATGTATGTTAGCCATGTTAACACTGAGTTGTTCGTGCAGAACTCAAACTCCTAGTAGGGGTTGGTAGCCAGTCTCAGGAGGAGCAGCTTATGGGTGTTAAATGGTAACTCCGTGTCCTCTGATTTAGGCAAGGAATGCTTTTTTTCTACCTCTCTCTCATAAGCTTTACTTCTTCTTGACAAATATTTTCTAGGGACAGTTTCACATATAAGCCCATTCATATATTTGACACAGAAACATCTTCAGGGTTTTGTACGTCCCTGTATTCCCTTCTCTTAGTTTCCCTCCCCTTAGTTTCTTAACTCAGATTGTTTGTGTTTCAGCATCTGCAGCCAACAATAAGCGATTTCTGGCACTATTTTCCATTATGACTCTCTTGAATCAGTTTTCTGTTAAGTCAGCAGTGAAGTTGAAGCTTGACTCCCAGTCATTGCTATAAGTCACATTATTAATGGAAAATAAAATTGTTTAAAAGAGAGTGTGTGTGTGTGCGTTTATATATATATACACATGCATGTATGGACAGGTAATTAATGTCAACAATTAATACATAATGAATCCAAATTGTGGAAAGAAACATTTAGCTCTCCTGTATTTCCTCAGGCAATGAGCTGGAAAGAAAAAATCATGGTTTATCATAATGGATTAGGTTAGCTAAGTAAAACTAGAGATGATTTGTTAAACTGTTAGTTCAGTAGGCAAAATAAATATTCATTAAACAATAAAGTATGCTTAAAAAATCTATGAGAATCTTCTTTATACTTAAGAAAGTACTTTTATTTTATGTTATGGTATCTCAAGTTTTAATTTTTATGTATCATATTGGAAAAGAGCTCCTGGGTTTCTGGCTTTATATATAACAAGAATCTGTCTTAGAGGGGATTGAATGGGCGGTTTTACTATTCCAAGTATTGGCCTCTGTTGCTTAAACTGCTGAACTTTACCCTTTTTGTAAACCATATGGTAGAGGAGATGTGAGGAACTCAGTACTTAGACACATATAAAGGTATAACTTTGTATGTAGCAGAAATATTCTAGATTTTGCTGGTCCCTACCCATGAACATGTGCCAAAAGCTAAGAATTAGGCCAAAGTAATTTTAGTAAAGAGGACTGTATTAATGAAATGGTGAGGAAGGTAAGCCAGGCAACATGTAATATGTGAGAAATTAAAATGCCAACGCCAGACATGAATATGGGCACATGTGTGCATATAAAAACTATTATTTAATTACTAATATATTCGGTAGTGAATGGAACTTAATTTTCTAATGCAACCAAGGATTTTTGCATGTTTCATCAAACTATACAGAAACAACATTTCCAAATTCTGGCTATTCAGCACTTCTATAAATTCAAACCTTCCAAGTTATCTCAGAAATACTTATCAAATACATGTCTATTATCAATGTATAATTGATATATCAAGTCAAACATACACACACACACATAGGTATGAAATACAGACATTACAAATATATATCAAGTATCTTGATATAATGGTTCTAAGGATGTGTTAGCCAATTCATGTTAGGATCCTTTTGTAACTAATTTAAAAAAAAAAAAAAAAAAAGAAAGGGCACTTGGAGGCTGTGAATCAGCTGGTACATACAAGATACCTGTTTTGGATGCAATGCATTGTCTCCAAAAGTGTTTATTCCCTCTGCAGACGATATGTCATCTGGGATACTGTCTAAGATAAGTAATTTAAATGTGGTGGATGATACCCACAGTGTTTCTAGAGCACTACAGTAATGTATGCAGTAGATAATTGTGATCTTCAGGTTTTGTTTTGGTTAACTAATAGTGGTCCAAATACTTTGTAAAACTCAAACTATTTTTTTTATAATTTATCTATTTTACTGTCTTAGGTGATAGAGATTACCTAAAAAGGAGAAAGTAAGTTAGATTTTGTCTGCAAATATTCCAAGGTTTTGGGTTTTTTTTTTCTTTCACAGAGCATGTCTCTAATTCTGCTACATTTTTGGGAAGCTTTCGTGGCTTATCTAACCCTCGGCTCCTAAAGTTGGTTTCACTGAGTTTTCTGACAGCAGGCAATGTGGTTCTGTTCCTCTCCTCTTGTCAGAGGGATGTGCTCAGAAAGAGCTGTTGTATGAAAATGCATAGTATTGATCTCGGGGCTAATCAGAGAGCAATAAAGTGTCTGGCCACTGGCCCCATAAAATGAAGTTCCATAAAACAAATAAGTCAAAATACTAATCAAATCAGTGAAAGAAATATGTTCAATTTGATGCAGCATGGAAAGGTTGAGCCCTTACAGAATCATACAACAAAGCTATTGCTATGTCTATTTCATAAAGGAATAATTAATTCCCTGATAAAACATCTTGCCTCACCTATTTCCTTCTCAAGAATTATATAAAAGTTATGCTAGGATCGAGTGATTTTGATGAAGATTTTTGTAAAATCCTTTTGTTATATTTCTTCCCTTTAGTAGATGAAATTATTCAGAGTGAAAAATAAACCAGTACATCTTTCCTAAAGTTGAAAAGGGATGTCATATCATATCTGACCAAAGTAACCATATACATAGAGATAATTGCTATGAATTCTGCCTAAAAATTTCAGCGTGAAGCTGAGAATAGCTCTTCAGTGCGTAAAGATGCTCATATAAAAGAAAGACCACCTGGGTTCTAGTTCCTGTTCAGTATATGTTTAACTATTTATGCAAAGCAAATATCCTCAGGAGAGAGACTGAGAGCATTCCACTACAAATTGTCCTGTAGCTTTCAGGCAGAGATGCTGTCTTTAAAAATGAGCGGTCCAAATTCAAATCCGTTGGAGTGCTGAGACTCAAAATCTTGTTGTGGGCAAAAGGAAGCAAACCATATAAATGACTCCAAGAACTTATTATTAGTCCCACTGAATTTAAACTGTTTATTAGGACTAATGAATAGAAGGAAACCCTCAAAGCTATTATATGAAAAACTTTCCTGGTGTTAAACACTTTTTAATAGTTTTCTTCCTAGGTCCTAAGGCTCACAAATCCTGTACTCAGGAAGGGGAGGTGAGACTGTCTATGACAAGTCACCAGCATCTCCAGGTCTTTGCCAGGAGAAATTCATTGCCTGAAGGGTATGGGCTTATCCTAATATTTCAAAAAGGAATATGGAGATGATGCTTTCTTCCTTCTCAGTCTTGAGTACATATGGAATTTTTTTTGTTTTCTTATCCATACCTACTATGCCACATCTGTCTTGTGCTAAGGACCCCAGACCTGGATGCAGTACTCCAGGTGGGGTCTCACGAGGGCAGACTTGAGAATAATAATAATAACAATATTGAATGTATTGCTACAGCAATTACTTTGAGAGGTTTCTTTGCCACCATTATGTTTTTATATATTAAGTGGCTGAACAAACTGTTTAAATATAATTGAACTGCATGAAATTGCACACCTAGAAAATGAGACTCATGCAACTACTTTTTTCTGTTATCTTTCCTAAAAAGTATAGAATTACACAGCCAATTTCAGCCAGACCTGACACTAAAACCAGACTGATAAGATAGCCTGGGTTGGAATGGACCTAACAGTTACATCTTGTTCCAACTCCCCTGCCCTTGGCAGGGACACCTGTCGCTAGACCAGGGTGCTCAGAGCCCCATTCAGCCTGGCCTTGAACACTTCCAGGTCATACAAATAAATCAGGGAGGGACAGTTCGGTTTCTTGGAAATATGCAGCAGGATAGTTACCTTTCTAAAAAAAGGGAGTTTAGTTAAGGGATGTGGGAAAAGCATAGGGATAATATCTTAGAGGTTTAGGTACTGGGGAGTTGGTGGGTAATTTCTCTGAAAAATGAGCTATTGTCTTATGATTTGTCACTAGCCCAGCTTTTGATTTTGATTTATTTTTCCCATGAATGAGTCCTTCACATTCATAATTTTGGATGCTATAGAAAGTCCTTTAAAAATGTCATATCTAGTTTTATCCCAGTTTTCGTTAGAGGGCTATTTATTCTAAATAAAAAATAATTCAACAGAGTCATAGGAAGAAGAAGTGGAACTGACTGTGATGGAATATATAAGTTAGATTAAGTTCTATTAAGGCTTGAATCAAAGACAAATTTTTATTCATATGGAATCAAGTTGTAATGTGTAACCTGAAAAAGTTTCATAATTGATTTAATTCAGCATTATCTATCACCACCACTGAAACCACTGGTCCTGCTTTGCAGTACCCCTTTTACTGAAATAAGGTAGGGTACACTGTTTTGGGAAAGAGAAGGGACAATACTGTTGAGAGATATAGCTGGAAATATTTCCACGAGCAACTGCAGATAAAGGAAGCAGTTTGAAGTCAGTGCTGGAACAACAACAAAAATATAGACAGATATTTATATTATAAAGCCATATGTAGTCTACAGGATGTTATCCATATATATGTAAATTTTAAAGTTCTATATGTGTGGTTATCATCACAAGATTTGTTCTAATTTTTCATTTGGTTTCTATTAAGGTGTGTCTATTAGGAACAAAACTGCCATGAATCATTGGTTGTTTTGCAATTTAAGGTAACATATTTCCCATTGGGTTTTCTATTTAAAATATTCTGTGTTTTTCTAGTAACATGGAAAAAATTCTGAGAAACTAGCAATATTAGGTAGTGTGAGTATGAACACATGAGGTTTATCCCTGGGGAACTATAATTCAAAAAAGTCTAGAGCTGAAGATTTAGGTTTGTTTTGTTGGGTTTTTTTAATATTGCACCACAGTATGTGAGAAATTAAATTAGTATTTTTTCTCAAATCTATTCAGTGATCAGCACAGCATTATTCAATACAGATTGAGTTTGGAAACTTTTTAGTGGATGTAGAAATACGATCTTTATTTCTATTCAATTCTATTAGTTCTGTAATTAATTACAGGGAAATGTGTTTCTTTGTAGCAAACACAAATTTTGTTTATTCCTTGTCTACTACAAATTGACACTAAGTAGGGAAAAAAAGTCACAGTTAGCAATGAGATATCATCTTTAAAAGTGCAGTTATCAAGCATACCTGGGAATTGGACCTTCTAAAGTTCTGTCTGATGGTTTGTCAATTGGGAGGCCCTAATGAATTATAATGATTTGCGCATTGTGCTGCAATTCGAGAAAAGACTGATTGTAGAATTCTATAAAATCAGGAGATAATGGAGGAAGGGAACAAGAAATCAGTGTACAGATGGTTACAGACAGAATAGGAGAAGGAAGAAATGCACGGCGAAAGAATCTGGTACCATCCAAAGAACCGGACTTTCTTTCTGTACAAGTACCATTAAATAATGTAATTAACTGTCAGAAGCTGTTGATGAAGCCAGAAATCTTACAGACTTAGATGATACTGGAGAGGCTGTAACCATGTCCTGGGCTCCAAAGCAGTGTGGCCAGTGTTTCCAGGGAGGGGATTCTGCCCCTCTGCCCCGCTCTGCTGAGACCCCACCTGCAGTGCTGCATCCAGCTCTGGGGTCCCAGCACAGCAAGGACAGGGACCTGCTGGAGCCAGGCCAGAGGAGGCCAGCAAGGTGATCAGAGGGATGGAGCAGCTCTGCTGTGAGGAAAGGCTGGGAGAATTGGGATTGTTGAGACTGGAAAAGAGAAGGCTTTGGGGTGACCTGATTGTGGCCTTCCAATACCTGAAGGGAGCCCACAGGAAAGATGGAGAGAAACTATTTACAAGGGCCTGGAGTGACAGGACAAAGGGGAGTGACTTCAAACTAACAGAGAGTAGGTTTAGATTGGGTATTAGGAAGAAATTCCTCCCTGTGAGGGTGGTGAGGTGCTGGAACAGATTGCCCAAAAAACTGTGGCTGCCCCATCACTGGAAGTGTTCAAGGCCAGGCTGGACGGGGCTCAGAGCAACCTGGTCCAGTGGAAGGTGTCTCTTCCCACGGGAGGGGGTTGGGCTGAGATGATCTTTGAGGCCCCTTCCAACACAGGCCATTGCATGATTCTGTGATGTTACAGGGGATGTTAGAACTGAATACTTCAAGCAGACCTTTGGGTGCCAAAGTGCCAGCACTTGGAGTGGAAGAAAAAAATCAATAAAATAGTGGAAACCTGTATGGTTTCCTTTAATTCTTTTTTTTTTCACTGCTGCAATACTGGTTAGTCAGACTTCTGACCTGACCTCTTTTATGGGTTTTAGTCTGAAATTGAGAGTTTACTTGTGCTTACATACAGAAATACTAATAATCTTTAAGGTATCTGTAACTTGACCTGAGAAAGATTTAATCAGAGGGATTATGGCAGCCTTAATAAATATGTATTTAGTGTCCTGAAAGGGTTGATTTTTAAAAACTTATGATTGTCTGGTACACTAGATTGCTTATACATTTGTCTGGCTAATTTCATATTAATTGCAACCCTGTTGGTTCTCAATTAGAGGGCTTTTCAAAGGAATCCTTTGAGAGAAAATTAGTTTTCTAAATCAAGATAATTAAAGATGGGAACTTGCTAGTACCCATACAATAGCATTCAAAGATCAAAGAGCTTAAGGGTTAAAAGAAAGAGCTTGAAAAGCCAGTCTGATTTCCTATGATCTCTGGCAGTGTCACTTATTTATAAGCATTTTCTTGAACTGCTAATTTTTTGAAACAGAAAGAATATTTATGCTAGAGAGTTTTTTTTTAATAATCCAGACAGGTCTCATGAGGCTGTTCTGACATTTTTCCACAAGTCAAAGAGAATACTTTAACTGTATTAACAGCAATATTATAAGTTTTTTATAATACCTCAATAGGCAGTTGTTCATTTCAGGTAGATTACTAGATTTCTAAGTGTTTTTTCATGATCCATAATACTTCCAATACCTGGTGATAATATTGTCAATTCTTTGCCTATTTTTAATATTTAAGTTTTGAAGATTCAGGTCCTTTCCACAAAAGTCGCATAAACTTTGACAACATTTATCACTTCTTGAGTAAATTGCTTCAGTGAAGATATTTGAAACAAAAGCTAAAAGGTTTTCGACTGGGCTGCTCTTTTTAACCAAAACTAAACTGAAAATGTAGTTGTTGAGAAGCTTGAAATTGTCTTGATTCTACATCTTGTTCAAGGCCTATCATGTCCATGGTTTATGTAATTTCTAGCACAACTTCTGGATCCTTTGATGAAAGTATCAGGAACCCTGAAAACTATATTTTAATGATTGCAAGTAACATCCTCACAAGTGGGGCCAAGTCAGCCATTTCTTAAAACACAGAGATGATTGGCTTTTCTCTGATAGGCAGTTATCTGTGTGCAATTCAATATCTAAACTGGTATGAGTATTCCCACGTAATATAATTGATGCTGCTAAAATTAAAAGCCAGGAGCAATCACTTAGTCATAGGACCAGAACCAGGATGATGGTTCCAGAACATATATCGAGGCCAGGTTGGATGGGGCTCTGAGAACCTGGTCTAGAGGAAGGTGTCCCTGCCCATGCCAGGGCAGTTGGAACTAGGTGATCTTTATGGCACCTTCCAGCACAGGCCATTCTGTGATGTTACAGCAGCTAAAAATTTCTCAGTTCTCAGTTGTTCCAGTGGTATCTTAGATGCATGGATCAAAGGCAGAGCAGTAGATTAGCAGAAATCTTGCTTAAGATATAGGGAAGAATTCGTCCAAATTTTACTTAGTATTGACAGGTAAACAAAATTCATGTTGAGTACTTTCAGTGAAATCTCTGTTGAAGGTTCAGTTAAACAGTGGCAAAATGTTGCAACCAATTGCATTTATGTTTCATTGTTTCTGTTTCCCAGGTAGCTGTTCTGTTTTCCCAAATGTATTATCATAGTTAATTGCTGATTTTAAAGATGGTAGTAATGCTTGAATAGCTAAAAAGTTGATGAAGTAATTTATTAGGCATCTACATTGCTTCCCAAAGTCAAGTAAGGTCTATATTCTAGTAGATCTAATGAAATTTTAGAACTTCTCTATATCCTGTATTTTAAACATACTGAATCTCTAAATGAACATTCAAATGTGATTTGGTATAAAAAACATATGTTTCCTACCCAAACACACACAGTTATCTTGAATATAATTTTTAGAAATCTCATTTTCCAGAAGAGCATGAGAAATAATGAATACCACTTCCTTAGTTAGATTAAAGTAATTTTAAACTAGCTGCCAAATAATTTAATTTTTAGGCTTTGAATATTACAGGAATGGATACTTAAAGTAGGACTTGTGTTTTCCTACATGAAGTTTCAGTGTCAGATCATACTCATAAATCTGGTGTTTCCTTTTTGATTCCACAGGTCTTGAAAGACCATAACATATATGGAAGAAAAACTTCATATGTAAAATAAAACCTTTCTTTGCTGTAATGGAGTACTTTATGTGTAAGAAATGTTTGTGACTTTTATCCAAAGACCAAAAGCTCTATCATGTGGTTTGCACTTGAACTGCTTAGTTTTATGACAACAGGGAAACAATATAATTAGAAATTCAATCTTCTTGTTTGCATTTTAAATATTTATTGTGTAATTGCCAAGGAGGATTCTCATTAATGTTAAAATGCTTATTTGTTTCAGCTAAAGATGTGGCCTCTTATTCATGATAGTGTTGTAGGAAAAGTATCCTTCAAATGCTCTCCCCGTTCTTCTTGGGTGGGACCATGGTGCCTGAGGTCAGTCAGGGTTCTCTGAGTAGGGTTCCATCTGTTCTTTTAATTATGTGATATTAGGATTGCAGGCTTGGTTTCTTTTGGTGATCTTTCTTATACAGACACTACCTCTATTTATGGTACTTTACAAACATTAACCTTCTGTTACAGGAAGAGGAAAAAGACTGTCAACGTTAAATAAAACCACTTTTTTTCCTTAGCTATGCAATGCCTGTGCACAGCAGTTGTGGTTTAGCATAAGCTTTTTTTGGGCATTTGGATGTGATAGACTCTTCCCACTCTGTCAGAGATAATTCCAATTTGATTAGCTTGTTAAATCAGTTTTTTCTCGTTTCTGTTTCTCCTGAGAGGTTTTCTCTGAGCTATTGTCTCTTCAGTTTATTAACTGGATTATTTGTGCCAATTTCTTTCTTAAATTACTAAAACCAAGTAATTTAATTTATTTTCCTGTCCCGTAATGGTCATGACATTTCCTCTTAGAACCAAAAGATAATAGAATCTTGATTTGAGAGCATCTTTGGAGCTCATCTCTTCCAGTCTCCTCTTTACAGTAAGACTGTCACAAACATTCCACTGGATCATGGCCTTGAGGTGTCCAACAGCATTCTTACTGTGAAGAGTTTGGCTCTGACATCTTTTTAACTCTGTTTAAATAAATTGTAGTCAGTTAATAGCTTGATACTTTGCCTTCTATTTCCCAGAAAAAAACAAGCCATTTTCTGCCATAATTTTTTCATGAGCCATTTTCTCTAAGATCCTAGCCGTTTGCTGGATGCTTCCAGATTCCACCTCTGGAATTAGGGGCCCAAAAGTTATGACCTCTTCACTATTGGCTGGAAGACTAGAGAAGAATTAATTCAAAGTACCTGCCTAGATGTCATCACAAATAATTATTTTGCTTTTAAAATAGTTTAAAATAAATTAGAAAATTATATATTTCTGTTATTTAATATTTTTTCTAACTTACTACTTTTTATGCCATAAATTTACAACTAAATTGAGTTATATTCTAGCTCATGATCAGATACTTTCAGCAAGTTCTAAATTAATTGACATAATGAGGGAAAGATTTTAAGTAAGTCTTTAGAATTTCATCTCTAATCATTTTAGCTTCTCATGTAAGTTTCTAAATTAACTCAGATGTGAAAGAGACATTTTTTTGTTCGACCAAGGTACCTAATCTAATTTTGAAGGTAAGTCTTGCTATGAGCTGGAGGTTGGGTAATATAATGTGTAGAGGTCACCTCCATCCTCAATAATTCTATGATTTTATGTCAGTTTTTCAGAGATATAAAGAAAATATCAAATTTCATAGCTCAATTAACCAATCCCAGTTTTATCATGGGAGTTTATGTAAATGAACAGCTTTATTCCGAACAATAATAGTTACTTGTAAGATAATTGAAACATTTCTGTGAATAGATTATCCTTCCTTTAATATAATTTAGTATACCTATCTTTTTAATGTATTGATCTATATACTAAAGCAGCTAGAAAAGTTCTTGAAAAATTAAACATACGTTGTGCAGTGATAAGCTCTTTGCTTAAAGTGTATTGCGAGCATTCCTAATTATTGAAGTTGTGTGTATAAAAGTCTGTCATCTTTGCAATGGACTGTGATGTTTGCACCCATAAACACAAACACATTCTGCACACAACAGCTCTGATATCCTCAACAGTCACATTTCTGTAATAATGATGTCTAAGCCTTTATTGAAAAGACATTTGTTCAACAAAAATTCGTATTTCTTCAGGTTTTGATCATTCAGAGTAATACTTTTTGCTGAAGGAATATTTTTCTAAAATATTTTTATTGAATGTTGAATATCTTCCTGTCCTTGGGCATTTTTAGCATTGTTTATGTAATTTATGACTTCTTAAAATTTGTTTAAATGAGTTTTCAGCAGGGAATATAACAGGAACAAACACATCACTGACTGAATGTTATCCTATTTTTAAACTATGAAAAATTAAAAATTCATGCAACGAGAATTCTAGGTTTGGGTTGCTTAGAAATATGGTCATATTTTTTAAAGTTTTTGATGAAATATAAAATATATTTATACAAATAATTATATATCAAGATGTTTTTGAATGAAATTTTCTAAGCACTCTCTAAGTGATGCGCTCTAACTTTTTAAATTGCTTTATATGTAAATTCCAGAAGCAGAAAGTAAAGGAAAATAAAGGAATTAGAGAGGGCATGTATCAAAATGGCTAATTCTATGCTTACCCCTCTCCTTCTAAACAAAACTTTTTTAAAGAAGTAGCTGATGCAGGTAATATTTCTGATTTTAGGATACACCCAAGTTGATAATATTCTTAAGTCTTGGATTAGTAATAATGGAAAACTTTAGTACTGGATTGTGGACCCTTTCATTTCAAAATGTGGGTTCGAGTTTTTCAAGAATGTGATGGAACGAAGAGGAAATAAAAAACATGGCTTAAATTAAACTTCACCAAGTGAAAAGATGAGTCCATAAATTCACATTCCAGCAAGTTTGGAGTGTCTCAAGAACTACCTACCTTGTATAAGGAGCATGTAGGCAAAGTGACTATTTCCAAAAGAAAGTCTGCAAGTTCTTAAATCTGAATTTAGACACTGCCTAGATGTACATGTCTGGCAGCAGGAAGTCCTTGTAGCCGTTTCTCCATGCCCTGACAACATCTGTCCGCAACAGGACAGCAGACTGTGAACGAGACAATTCATAGTTCTTTGAGCCACTAGTTCATTTTCTTGAGACGTCAGACAGACATCCTTGGGTCACGTTTCCACAATCTCTCCTACAATTAAAAATGTGAGGTTCTGTGTAGTTGAAGTTGATATTCTGATTTCATTATGCACTTTGAAGAAATGGAATGAACTGTTACACTTGTATTAAAGACAACTCCTGATAGAGACTGTAACCACTTTTTGAGGCACAAAATGTTTTTACTAGAAAAGTCCTTTCTCTGAAACAAGTAATTTTTTGCATGTGTCACCTTTTTCTCAAGAAAAAAGATGAACCTGCATGGAAGGCCAGTACAGTTGTTTGTTTTGAGATTCCTTCAATCAGGGTTAAAATCCTCTCTTTTTAGCTACAGAGATATTGACTAGTCAGTGTGTTTTATTCAAGATGCCATGACCTAAGTACTTTCTGTTCTGTTCTTTCTGTTGCTGACTTTAGCTTACATATTGTTCTGCTTTAACTCATTTGTTGCTTACACATCCATTTCATAGAGACTACTGTATTTTTAGCAACAGTTGCCGTGCAATTGCAATAGCTGCTGTATCTGGCCAACTTCTCCGTTTTTTTCAATTTCACCTAATAACTTCTGAACTCTAAGGCTAATTGTAGCATTTTTCTAGTGAGAACTGAGGGAAAGGAATGCATTACACCTTTTGTTGCAAAGATCTCTTGTTTTTAAATCAATCAGGATATGTTGATTCCATAATTATGTGATCTGATTTCTTCCCCTGTCTTTATTACAATACTGTCTTTAAGCAACTACATTTTCTTTTTCTTCCAGAGAAATCCCTTAATGTGTACATCACATTAGAAACAAATATTGAACACCTCCTTTTTAGAATGTGCTTGAAGCTGACATTTTTGTGAGAATGGGTTACGTATTGTTTAAGAGTGGGCAAACTGTTGGCTCCTATTAAGAGACATATTTATGTTGTAATAATTCTGTTAGTTATTGTTGTATTGGGAGGGTTAATGTGTTTAGCATTCAACAGAAACCCTTCATACAGCTTTTGGCCTGAAGTTTGAGAAACATGTTCTTTGGATTTAGATAATAAATGCCAAGTAGTTAGAGGAATGCTGGGTCAATCCAATACCCCTCTGCAATTTGAAGGACCACTTGGGCTGTTAGCTGATTTTGAAGGAAGAATTTTAGCAATGATTTCCCCTGGCTTTGTTGGTTTTTTTTTTCTCCTCAGTATCATGTTTTCTGCTGCTGTTCCCCAGGCAGCTTGTATGCACCTTTCAATGGGGGTGTCCATGTTCTGTTACTGTCTTGGCACATTATCAAACTTGTGCTGACTACCAAGCAACAATGAAGAAATGCTGGTTTTAAAAGTGTCTTCCTCAGCAAAACCAAAATGGAATATAATGAGGAAATATGAGGCACTCATTTGGCATGAGTGCTTCTTTTCAGAAACATTTCTGAGGTTTGTGGCTTTAACTTCAAGTTTGCAGGTTTTGACAAATGTGACCCTTAGGTAATTTTTTTTCTCTGTAGTGTGTCTGATTTACTGTTCTATAATGAAAGGCTGCCCAGTGAAGCAAGGAGAAACAAGTTAGATTTTCATGTTAGAAAGATCACATAGACACACACAGACCAGCAGAGGCAGGAAGGCAGGAGAAAATTCCTGTTCCAAACCCCTGCTCAGAACAAGGTCAGCAACAGATTGCTCAGGGCTGTGCCCAGTCAGGTTTTTAGCATCTCCAAGGATGGAGAATCAACAGCCTCTCCAGGCAACTGGTTCGGCATTTGACCACCCACTGAATAAAAAAGTGTTTTCCTATGTTTAAAAAGAGATTCCTGTGTTTTAGTTAGTGCACATTGCCAGTTGTCTTTTGGAAATTACATTAAAACCATTTTAAATTGGTTTTAAAAAGAAAAAAAAAAAAAACTTTGCTAGTTTGAAAACAAACCAGTGGGAGATCACAAGCCAGAATTATAATTTAATAGGAAAATTAAAATAAATGTGATAGTAGAAGAACACTGACAGAGTTAGGATACCACCTGACACCCCGTTAGTCAGGGTGGTGGTGGCAGTCCAGAAGAAGCGGTGATCCTGTAGAAAAGGGTCAGGTCTTCACCTGAAGGTCCAGTGGTGTAGCTCTTGTCCTCTGGAAGTCCCATAGGCAAGGGCTGCTCATGCAGTTCCAAACACCGGACTATATCTAGGTGGGAATGCTTGGCTCCTCCCCCTGGGTGGAGCATCTCACAATGGGCTGGTGTAATTTTATGAGTCATGAGGTGGGTCCTTGATTGCCCATTAAACAGAGATAGCTCCCGGAGGGAGTTATCAAGGATGAGCCATGGTAAGAGATTACAAACACTGCCCCACCTGCTTTAACAGCTTGTGAAGATGATAATAGAATACATGCTATTGGTTACATCTTACATTGTAACCTAGGACAATAACCAAGAAAACCCATACAGAAAACCCACCCAAACCAAAACACCATAGAAGCATTAAAGTTGGAAAAGACCTGAAAGTTGATCGAGTCCAGCCATTTTAACTCCCCACTGCCAAGCACACCACTGAAGCCATGTCCCTAATCTCTGCATCTCCACATCTTTTAAATACCTGCAGGAACGGTGGCTCCACTATTTCCCTGGGCAGCATTTTCCCATGCTCAACAACCCTTTCAGTAAAGAAATTTTTTTTAATATCTAATCAAAACCTCCTGTGGTGCAACTTGAGGCCATCGCCTCTTGTCCTGTCACTTTTTGCTTGGGAAAATATTAAAAAAATTAACCCTACCCACAATGCACATGCCCAGCCTCCCCCTTATTCTACACCTCTAGGTTGCTGTTACTGAAAAACTGTTACTTTGAAGTTTTAAGGTCTTTATTTTTCATGTTTGTCTTTATTGAGGTACTTGTTGGTTTTGATAAGATTTACCGTGTGTGTAGGAGATACTATGAAATTAGAAATTCCTCCACTTAGTAATTTTCAGTTTGGGAAGCATGTTCCTTAATATTCATAGGCTCATCAAATACTTTTTCTTTCTGTTTATTGCTGCAAAAAAAAAAAAAACAAAACAGATTGAGCAAATTTGTTAGGGTGATGTTCAGCTTTGATAAGTACTATTCTCAAGTACTTCGATCATCTTATTCTATATTTTTTTTTCTCCACATGTGTATCTATATGTGTATGAGACCAATATATGATAAAGGTTCCCCAGTACATTCTTCTATAGTTAAAAATATCTTAATATTCTGGTAATCAATGAATTTTAAACTTCACTGTTCTTCCCATGCATAATAAGAAGGTCTATTGAATTTAGCTAGAATAACTTAAATAAAATTAAAGATTTGCATCATGTCATGCCTGTCACTTTATAACTAAAGTCCTCCAGTGTTCATTGTGCCTTCCACTTACACAGATTTTAAATGAATAAATCAAGGCATATTGATTTTTTTTTTTGTTTGGCTATCTATTAATCTTGATTTTTTTATAAGCTTCTAAGCCAGGACTAGGAATATTAAATATTCATAAATATTCTTTAGGTATTCTTTAAAATATCTTTACAATTTGGGCTTGTAAATCTATATGTAAAAATTTACCCATTATCCCATCTCTTTAGTTTTGAATAACTGAGCTTCCTTTATCAACCTACCTGAAAATCTCAGTAACGCTCACATTATTTATGTGTTTATTTCTAAACTGTAGTTTGCTTGACTTTTGGGGGGACATTAGTGAGTAACTTCTGTTTGAGATAAGTTTTTTGAATGTAATTGTAGCAAGCAGACTGGTTTATACTTGTTTACTGTCTCTGCTCAGATATTAATAGCTTATATATTTTACTGTTTCTACTGCAAGTGTCATAGAAAAGAATCTTTAAGAGAGGATTTCCTGATTATGTTTCAGTATTTGTTGCACAAAACTGGATTGTGTTGGTGCTCTTTCATTGTGCATTTCACCCCTATAACATCTGTTATGGCCCAGAAGGCAGTCTGAACTTTGTGTGACTTCCAGCTCCTCTCATCAGGGAAAATGACACTTCAACAGATGTAGGAAATGAATTCATGATGACACAAAGACTGTTTTGTCTAACTAAAAATAAAACACTCTGTAATCTATAAGACAGAAATTGAACAAGGAATCCATAATAATTCAAATAAAACCTTAGAACTTTAAATCAGAACTGTATTCTCTACTGAAAAATCCAAATTAGGGCTAATGTGATGACATGGAAAGTTGAGTTATACTGAACTACTTAATTAATTGGGAAACTTTCTGACAAGCAATTATAAATGTAACATCTCTCAGTACTGTCATACCATGGAGAAGTGATGCTTTATGATTTATTAGTAGTCAGTCCACTGGAAAATTGAAAATAACCAAACTCAGGTTTAAATGTTTGTTTATTGTCTTTGCAGATGCAGTTTGTCTTCCAGATGCTTTTGCAAAACTTGCAGACAAAGCATTCAAGGAATAGAAGACAGGATTTCATTCGGCCAGTTAATAGATCTTTATTCATAAGAAAAAAAAATAAGGCTACATTGTTTACAGGGTATTAGACTACTGTATGAATAGGAATTTTTATGTAGTTTATTAAACTGCTAAAAAAATTGAGAAAAAAAACAAAAAGTACATGATGAAGCATTAAATGAATTGCATTCGAATAGTCTGTTTGGATTAATTTTTCACTGTAGGTTCTCACACACAGAAAAAAGATTATTCTTTAGCATTCTCTTTGTTCCCAAAAGATTACAAATGTATTCAGTGGTTTTAAACACTACAAGTCTCACAGACTTTACAAGCTCAACAAGAACATCATCTCCTTTTCAGTGGATAGGATGACAGCATTTTTTTCCCCACGGATAGTTCACTTGGATGTGAGACAGATGTGTCAGTATTTGGTAAAATCCTTGGTTTTTTTCTAGCATTTCATTGTGAGGTTGCTGTTTAATTATGATAATTTTAGTAACTATGTCATTATCTGTAATGGTCATCTCTTGTGTAACATCTGACTGCATACCATCCCCTCTTCAAAGGTCTATAGTGTTGGAATCTTCTTTGTTTATGTGGAAAAAGAAAAAAAATACTACCTTAGATGACTTAAGATATCTCCAAACATGGTTTCCATTGGATCATTTCACCTCTCAAGTGCAAACAACTTTAAGTAGACTTTAATTCAGCCTTATTTTATATTGTTTTTTAATGGAGTTCTTTAGGACAGAGGTGTATTGTTCCCAATTTTTTGATTACTCATGGAAATGGGTTAGATCAGACTTCTGATAATGGAAATGTAACATTTTGGCTTGTTTAATTATTTTTTGGTTTTGTATTTCTGACTTTGCTGAATTAGCAGTTGAGAAAGTTTAACCTAGTCAGATTTTTAAAAAGAACTCAAGAATTTGCCCTAAAATAAAAAACCCTTGAGCTGTCTGATACTTAACAAGTGCATTGTATATTTACTAATTTATGTTTCCTCATTTCAGCTTAGAGGTCCAAATGGTTTTAAATATAGTATTAAAAAAAAAAAAACCACCAGATGTTTTTTCAATGGTGTTTCAAAGTATATTTAAATTAGAAATTATTAGAATTTTAAGAGAAAATCCATTTCTGCAAGGATTGTGGTAGTATAATTTTCATTCAAAGCCCATTCACTTTTATCTGGGCATCAGTGGACTTAAGCATAATATTCCTGGAATCTTGAGTAATAGAGGGTAGAAAGATTAACTGGGTGAGTGGTTGCTCTGGGATTGAATTTGATAGCTATTAAAAACATACTAATTTCTTTGTGCTCAAGAATAATGAAGCCTAGTTTTCTAAGCATATATTAAATATTAGTTAAATCATTTACTGAAAGCAAAATCACATCACCCAAGTAGGTTTGCTTACTAAATGAAGTCAAAGAACACCAGCATCCAAGGGTATAGCTATTGTCAGAGAACTCATGCTGAACAGAATTAGGACCTTCCCAAAGACAGTCCTCTCAGCTCTATCTTGCGGTCTACTTGTTTTTCTTAGAAGCCAGTGCCAAAGCTATCCAAATTAGTGTCTGTAGCTGTCATCGCTTCCTTTAGCTCCATGTTGATCCCACGTTATGCCTTGCTTTGGCTTCAGAGCCGTGTCCTTTCCTTTTTACTGCCTTCCCATTAACCTTTCCTCTTCAGTGAATTTGCAGTCCATCAGATTTACAAAGACCCCTCCACAGCTGAGTGATGTCTAATGGCTCAAAAGTAAATTCCAAAAGTTATTCAGATGTATTGATGTAGCATAAAACTGTTCAACTATGTTGTACCCAATTTATATTGTGGAAACTAGAACAGAATATGATATGTTTTGTTATTGGTGTCTTTCCAATGCAGACAAAAGGAAGTTTTTTCAAGTTTTATGTGTGCTTGGGTGGGATTTTTTTTTTTTTAAGAAATGGAATTATCAAGAAGATGTAGGATGGGTTTATTAGTTGAAGCAGAGCTTCGCTCAATATTTTTTTCAGATTTTATTAAAATGTCATCCCCTTTACCTTTTTAGTACCTCATATTTAAATGTACATTTATATAGTATACACTTTGAACGTGTTTTAATATATTGCTAAGGGACAGTGAAAGTACACATGTGAGTGACTTACTGCTACGATTTTTGTAACCTCTCTCTGATGACACCTCACTTCTGTTGCATCAGGTGATTGTCTGTGCAGACACCTATGGCAGATTTGGGATGTTAGTTCTGAAATCTGAAGGCTACTGCTGCTAATGGGACTGAAATCAATTAGTCTACTAAATGTTAGTCCTTATGAATGTAGTCATCTGTCTCCATATTTAACAGCACAAATGGACCTCTCATTACTGTTCTTACTTATCTTCGTAAGTGATTTTTAAACTCATTAAGGAATAAATCAGCAGAATCCTCTTAGTGTATTACAACTGATAATAATGCCTTTTTAATGACTCTGATCAAAAGGGAAGGGATTGGTTGTATCACCTAGTTCTAGTAGTGCTCTTTTATTTTGCTATGAAATTGGACATGTACCAAAGACTGAGGCAAGCCCCGAATGACTTTACTTTTTCCCAGAACAGCTGTACTACAGTAGCATTACACTCCCCAGACTTCTGCTTGAAGAGATCTTTTACATCTTGCCTTTTCCCATATATATATATATTTTTTAATAGGTAGTTAGGTAGATATTCTTGGAAACATGGGAAGAGAAAGTATTTTTTCAGATCTATCAAGAAGGTACTATTTATTTCTGGGCTTTGTTTAACACAGGTAACACCACTACTAAATTTTTGCAATATCTTACTGATCTGATAAAATAAGCATTCACCTGTGTATTTAAAGAGATTCACAACAGCCTGGTGCAAAGAACTCAATTTTTTTAGTAATCCATTAGTGAGTGTACAGTAATAATTTGAGTT
The DNA here is from genome assembly GCA_013399195.1 of Dicrurus megarhynchus. Taxonomy (NCBI): domain Eukaryota; kingdom Metazoa; phylum Chordata; class Aves; order Passeriformes; family Dicruridae; genus Dicrurus; species Dicrurus megarhynchus. The sequence continues at coordinate 325,321 of VXAD01004216.1, forward strand.
GTGAGTACATCGCTGCCATCTTCATCAGAGCTTATACTATCTGTAGTTCTTGAGACAGATTTGGAAGTAATGTGAAATTTTCTGAATTTTTTGTCTCTTTGCAATATTTTGCTTTCAGTAAGTGACAAGTGAGTCTTCTCCTAGCTTCATACTTGAATATTTGCCTGACCACTAAAAAGCACAGATTTCTAGATTAATAACTGGGGCAATATTTTTCCTTCTAGGTTGCATGAAGCAATATTTTTCTATTTATGTGAAGCAGAGCTAGGAAAATGATGAGGCTGGGAAAATGGAACAGATGGTCTTATATTTTTCTATTTTGTAAATATTAAAGTACCATATATAGAAAAAAAGATTTCCTTTTGGTTTCAGAGATGTATGTCTCCACAGAGTTTATAGTTACACTTATGCTAAGAAATTTAATTGGATTTGAGCCCTTTGCCGAAGCCATGTTACAATCAGAAATATCTATTTAATTGTTGAAGGAAAAATATTCTTTTGCTTTTGCACCTCTCATCATGCTATCTCCTACATTCTACCTGACATGTATTACTTAATCTATTGGATTTCAATAGGTCAACATCAATTACAGTTATTGGAATTAAGCAATAGTATTGTCCTTGAAGCAATACTGCTGAAATGCTGACATATATATTTCTGAAGTAAATGTACAAGACTTCTCTTTAAAAGAATATGGTACCAGAAAAATGGTATCATAGGACCTAAAAACCGAGTCTGCGATGTGAAATAAACATCTGAGCACTTGAAGTTCCCCCGTGGCTGTATTTATTAGTACTTTGGTTTCCAACTAGCAGTCATAGGTCTTGAGGCTGTAGTGAAGCTTTACCTGACAGGTAAATAAAGAAATGAGGCTTGGAGTAGCCTCCTGGATGATTTATTACTCCTTGGTTCCTATTACAACCTAAAGTAAAACATTATGTTAAACTCATTTCCTTTCTTACATGTAAGTTTGACTTTTGATTCTGGTACCGTGGATGTAAAGACCACAGGTGAGAACGAACAGACTCTTCCTCTGTCAGGGCTCTCTGTCCTAAAGGAGCCTTCACTGTGCTCCTCACTGGAAATGCCACTAGTGCCTGCTCTCTAGCACTAGATCCAACATTTTTACAATCCGCTTCAGCATCTTTCTGGACTCTAGGCAGTCCTGCCACCTTCCTGGTTGTCTTTATGGACTGAGAAGTTTTGATTTTAGCAGAGTATGCACAGATATTTACCTTTGCCTGAGGCAGGATATATTCTTATGGCTTTTTGTATTTTTTATTCTTAGCTATTTTCTTCCAGGGACAGGGTATAAAATATCAATACTCACTAAAAAAAAATTCAATTGAGATGATCTCAGGAAAAGCATTCACAATTCAGGACATCTCATGAAAAATATTATGTGCTGTACAGGTATTTGATGTTTAATTTTGTTTGGGTTTTTGTTGGAAATTTTTGTGGAAAACACCCAGTTCTATTAAATTTAGGTTGGCAAACTGATGCTGAAGTATTCTTCAGTTTTCTTTGCCTTTTTTTGGTGTAGCTTTTGATATGACTGTTGAACCAAAAATTCACATCTTGTCTAATTCTTGCTTATCTAGGCTATTTACATGACATTTAATAGCAAATCTATTTCATTGCACTTTTCTCTTAATTGTGATACTTGTCATGTTAATATCTATGGATAGTTCTTTGATGACAGTTTTTCTGTGCTCAGCTTTTCTTGAATTTTTGCTATCAACAGAACTGAATAGTTGTGGGTTTTAGCATGTTTTGAAGTTATATCATATTCATGGGTAAAATTGGTCACATAAATAAAAAAAAAGCTAGAGACTTGTGGAAAACACCCTTCTGCCTCTTTCCCAGACTCCAGATACCTCTCCTTCCTGTCCTGGCCTTCACTCCCCTTATTATCACCACCCATGCAGGTTACAATCCATTCAATGAGGTGATGGATAATGCAGGAGACTGGGGTGAGGACATAGTGGTTTCTTTCTGCCATTCCTTCTTTTTCAACTGCTCCTTCTGCCTAACTCATTTCCTCTGTTCTGTTGTGGGTTATCCACACTCCTTTCGGGATGTGTTTGCTCTCTCATCCATTGGCCGGAGTCCTGGAGTGTTACCAGCTGTGCCATGGAGCAGCTCTTATTACTTTGGCCTTCTTGTCTCTCTCTTTGGCATTCTAAGAGGTGCTACGAACTCTTTCAGCCCTCTCAGTTGCATCCTGCAGTGAGTCCATCATGACCCAGCTAGAACTGGCTGTATCTGTCACAGCACAACCTCTTAACTCCCTCCCCTGTAACCATCCCCACCACCAAAACCTTGCTTTTTATATCCAATACACTTGAATATGAGACTATTGTGGGAGAGAGTGTCAAAAGCCTTGATAAAGTCAAGGTTGTTGCCACCCACTGTTCTTCTCTTGTACACAAAACTAATAACTATGCTAGAAGGTGGTGGAGCTGGTCAGGCATGATTTACCCTCGGTCAGTCTGTGTGTTACAAATCACCTTTTTCTCATTGAATTTCTAGTTTTATGTTCTCATCTATTTCTATCATGTTTTCTTTTTTTTCTTTCCCTTTCTTCTTTAATTTTGTCCTCAGGTTTGGGACATAAAGCTGTTACCATTGTGCAACATCCGTATTTAGGTTGTTTTCTCTATCACTATATGTACTTTAGTTCAAAATATATCAATGTTTAGTTGAAATTTCATACTTTTTGAACAGGTTCTACATATAGAATGAAATATAACATGTAAGATTTAAATATAAGATTTATATAAGATAATAATAAGATTAATAAGATAATGTAAGACTTAAACTGATAAATGCCCAAATGAATTTAAAACCTACTTTATATTTTTCAGCTTTACTTCAAGTTACGATTTCACTTAGCAAAGTTGAGCTCAGTGTGGGTGAATCCAAGTTCTTCACATGCACAGGTATGTGTTAATTTTATTTGTAGGTACACAATTTTTGTTAAATTTTGAACTTTCTCTGTATTTGTAACTGAATTAGTTGATTCACAGTATTAAATTAACATATTGTTGTATATTCACATTGACTTGTGACAACTGTGGTAAATACTAGAACTTCACTGGCTTCACATTTCCAGTCTAGGATCTCTTTATTTCACAGGCTGAATCGGTTTGAATTTTCTATATCAGTACAGGAAGTTTATATCTGTTAGAATGTTTTTTTAGTTAAAATATTTTCACTTATTTAAACTAAGGAATTAAATCCTCTCCAACCTAATGAAATAGCCAAGGAGATTTTTTTTCTGGTGAGACAGTAATCAGGAGGAGAAGAATTAGCATTTACAGATGATTTATATGGATCCTTGCTGAGTTTAGATCTTCCATTGACAGTGACACAAGGCCTGACTACACTGACAATGCAATTGCCTGATGACTTGACCTGTTGATCCAGTCACTGCTGGACAACCTTTTTTTCTTTCCTATATGACTTTTTACTTTTCTGTGGGTATTTTTTCCCCTCTTGAGATCCTTGAGCTGCTATTTATCCTGTCTCAACAATTGTACATCTGCCTGCAGTTTTGTCCTCCTTGTCTTTCTTACAAGTCTCGTAAGTTAGGAATTAGCTGACATTATAGAATCACAGAATCACTTAGGTGGAAGAGACCTCCAAGACTGTCAAGTCCATATTTTGACGATCACCACCTTGTCAACTAGACCATAGCACTGAGTGTCACATGCAGTTGTCCTTTGAACACCTCCAGGGTGATTCCACCATCTCCCTGGGCAGGCAGTGCTTGGCAACCCTTTCCATGAAAAAATTCTTCCTGAATTTTGCATGAATTCCTGACACTGCATAGACTGTGCATTGGGTAGGCATATGTGTTGCACGGTACCCTTCTAAACGTCTAAATTTGGATTGGTTTTGGTTTTGTTTGCAGCCATCGGTGAGCCTGAGAACATAGATTGGTACAACCCACAAGGAGAGAAGATCGTTTCTAGTCAAAGAGTGGTTGTTCAGAAAGAAGGTGTTCGATCGCGTCTCACCATTTATAACGCGAACATAGAAGATGCTGGGATATATCGGTGCCAAGCAACAGACGCTAAAGGACGAACTCAAGAAGCAACTGTAGTTTTGGAAATTTATCGTAAGTAAAATACTATTGATCAACAAATAAAAGACTGTGTTTTAAAAGCCACTAGCATAGAGAAAGTAAAGCCACTCAAAATATCATCCCAAGCTCTGAACTTTATCTTCCAAATAATTGCATCTCTCAGTTTAGTTAGGAGACGTTATGACAAAGATTTAAATTAAATGGAGGAAGAAATGAGAAAATACGAGGAAAAAAAATAGATCAGCATAATTCGTGTAACAAGTGGGTGTACAATTCACAAATTACACAATAATACAAATATGTGCATAAACGAAAGTGCAGGAAGTGCAATAGATGACATAAAAAGTGGAGTTTTTACTGAATTAGTTACTTTCATCTCTGTCTTTTTCTATTCTTGGCCTTATGAAAGAGTTTTTACATAGAGCGTTGAAGCTTAGTGTGATAAGTAACCAAAACGAATTTCAATTGCAGGCAACTACTTGAGTATATTTGGAAAAGAAATACATTCTATTGTAATGAGAGATTCTCTGAGAGATTTGAGTAGTTTTTCTCTCAGTGTTGAATAACTACATTGTATCGCATTCTTTAGATCAATCATAAGTGCCTAAAAACTGTACATTAAACAAGCACAGTGAATGTGTAAGGCAAGGTCTTTGTTGGTGAAAGGATGGGACATATGCCAGCAGCCCTTCAGCTGAGTTAGGATCTAATTTCATTGGAGAACAGTTTTTTCAATGTGAAGGAATTACAATGAGACAGAAAATACAGAGTAGAATGGTAAAGCACTGCTTCTGAGAGGTAAAGAGAACTCAGATAACAAAAGACATACAATTTTTAAAAAATCTTCTGATAAAACAACCAATAAAAGGGTGATAGCAGTTGGAAGTGAATACATGATGGCTTGAAAGCTCACAGTTCAAAGGATTTCAATTTTTCGGGAATTCATTTGTATGCATAAAACTGCCAGTTACTCCATTAGCAGAGTGCTGAGCAAGGTAGAAGTCTTTAGAAGCATTTGCATATGTTAATTTTAATAATTCTGAGGTCAGACAAACCTGAAAACCTACACAAGAAATGTCAGGGTTTGTGGGAACAGCTATGTAAAATTTCCTTATTCATATCTGTGATGTAAGAAAAAAGCAGGATAACTTGTTGGTAGTCTTACGTCCTGGTTCAGGACTCTTGTATGCCTGTGAGACCTTTTTTTCTGACTTCATACAAAAATTTATGAGAGGTGTAACAACAAAACTGTGCTCCCTTTGCCATGGCAGGTGCGTGGGTTATTTGAGCCTGCACTCATATGAATACAAAAAAACGGAGGTGAAGCTGCATCTCTGGCTTAAGGTCCCCAAAGTGTACTCTGAAATGCGTACACTGAAATGAGTGAAATGGTCATCTTTCATCTGAGAGGACATAGGTTGGCTTGTTTATTTGTGTGCAAGAAATTCTTTCAGATTTTTTTTTTTTTTTTGTGGCAGTCAACTGCATTATGTTTTATATAAGATCATGGACTAATGCCATCTTGGACTTCTAACAATATTGAATTTATTCAACCCATGTGGAAAATCAAATATCGTTTGGTTATTTGAGCTTGGAAAAATCAAAAGCTTCAGCAGACCTAAAACAACCTCATTAGTTCCTAAAAATAATGCTACCATTTCTTATGACCTAATAATCATAACAGACTTAATAGTTTTTCACTGGCTTTTTAGATTTTATATTTTACTCAGCTGCTGTTTTTCTCAGTCAGTGAGGCAAAAATTCTACTTTTCTAGTGAGAATTTTCCAATTTTAAAGGTTTTCATAGAAGTTTTGATAGAATAAAAACATGAGGTTTTAATTCAATAACAGAATAATGAGGAATGAAACACACAAGCGAGTAAATAAACTATCAGTATGAATATATAAACTTCTAAGACCTAGAGTTTCAAAACTGTGTTTTGGAACATTGAAAACAATGAAAATACATTTATAAAACCTGCAGAATGTATATAAATAAACAAAATTTTGCATAATCCAAAATGATCGTAAAGTAATTTTTACAGGCAGGGTATAAGTCCAGGACCATTTGAGTCTTATGTTGAAAAATTATATTGTGGAAATAATTCTGTAGTATCACAATGAGAAGATTTAATAGTGATATTTATCTTATTTGGTGTTACATATAATTTTAATGCTAAGTTAAGTGTAAGACTCTTACTGTATTTTGTTTTCTTTTTTTTTCCTTTTCAGAAAAGCTCACGTTTCGGGACATAGTATCTCCACAAGAGTTCAGGCAGGGAGAAGATGCAGAAGTTGTTTGCCGTGTTACAAGTTCACCTGCTCCCATTGTCAGCTGGTTGTATCGGAATGAGGAAGTCACAACTATTGCTGACAGTTAGTATTTTGGTAACTCTTTAAATTATACATTCCAATTAATATTAAAATATTATTGTAAAAGAAGACTAATCACATTTTAGTGGGGGATTTTGATTAGGCCATCAGCTTAAATGTAATTTAACCAGGTTCTGTGATCTGTAGAGAATCCATATGCAGTGGTTTCCCCCGTGTGTCTTTTCATCGGGAATTTTGTCTAGGCATAACATGAGTGTCCAAATGCCCAGAAGATCGATGGGAGCTCCCTCAGAGGAATTCTTCCTGGTGTGCCTTGTCTGTAGAACACATTTGAAACACAGAGATGAACTTCACTGCACACCAAGCTGTGATACTGACCCTATACAGCATTGACTTTGAGATACTTGCCCAGTTGCTCAGAGAATTCTGGGTGGAGAGGCATTTTGCATTATTGTGAGAGTTTGCTTGTATGAGGGTAAGTTACTCTGTGAGTCACAAGTAACTGTGGTCAGTCTGTAACAGTTCCAGTGTGGATCCTTTCTGTGGGTTGCAGTTGTTCAGGATAAATTTGCTGCAGCATGGAGTCTTCCATGGATTACAAAGGGGATATCTGCTCCAACATGTTCTTTCCTGAGGCCAACACATCAACCTGTAAACCCAATACACTAGTTCAGTAAGAAAGGAGAGGAAAAATTAAGTTCAGGTCCAGTTTGCTTCTGCAGATTATAATTTTGGTGCTGCATGTGCAGAAAACCGTATGCATGGCTTCCAGAGCCTGATTTTACAGTGTCCTTCAGTGCCTCAAAATGTCTGTTGAATTTCAGTTTATGCTGGCCTGAAGAAGATAGTGTGGTTTGGGTTTTTTGGGGGGGGTTATGTCTTTGTACCTGTTTCTGTGAAGTGTTAGAGGGTAGTGAAATATTTCATTTACTATGAGTGAATGCGGAAAGGAGCAGGAGGACGGAAGGAGGGCAAGCAAGCTGAAAATCATCAAACACTGGGCTGTAGAATGGGAACAAAGACAGCTGATTAGTCTAAATAGAGAGGGAATCAGCATTTTGTTGCTTATTTTATTATAAATTGCTCAATTTAATTTTTGAGTCTTTTTTTTCCATTTAATCTTTTTGTTATTCTGTGAAAATGTCTGTGAGTATTCCAATCATTTTGCAATAAATTGTAATTCAACTTACAGTTGATTACTCTTTGGAGTAAATAGGAAATTATGGATGGAAAACCAGGATTGAATTTTAGGAAATTCAATGCATTTTGAAATGAGGAAAACCCAAATTTTTCAGCTAACATTTTACTTCTAAATGCGCAAACGTTTTGTCAATGAGCATTCAGATTGTACAGAGAAAGTACATAAATATTACTCATTTAAGTTAGTGTTCCTCATGTTGTCTTGATTTACTTGATTTACGCCACTTAATCTCTTATTTTCATTTCTAGATCGATTTGCAATATTAGCAAACAATAACCTCCAAATTCTTAACATCAATAAAAGTGATGAAGGAGTATACAGATGTGAAGGAAGAGTGGAAGCAAGAGGAGAAATTGACTTTCGGGACATAATTGTTATTGTCAATGGTAAGGAGTAAAGTTGGTGAATTGACTTCTTGCTTTATTTGATTATTATGGCCAATTTTAACATATTCTAAAAACCCCTTATTAAACTGGTTAATATAATTGTGTTGTCTGTTTAGTATTGGTTTCCTATAAATGTAATTACTTAATATTGAAACAAAATCTACTATACTGTGTAAATAGAATTCATTACATTTCATAATATCAGTAAATATAAATATGTAAAGCATGGATTATTATTATTATTAATCATTTACAGAACAATAATTATTTCAAGACTTGAACTTCAGATTATAGTAGTTCAGTTCACTCTATTTTTCAGTGTTTTGTCATTTACTCTTAAAAAAACACACTTGATTTTTCCATAATTATTCACCTTCACTGTGTTAGTGTACTTTATGAGCTATCCCAAAAATCACAGATATGTTTTATTAACAGTCTTAGTTAAAGATTTTTTCAAATTTTATTTCTGTGGAATAAAATATGAGAGGAGTTACCTGAAAATTTGAATTATACATTTTATTAGTTTATAATAAACCTCTAAGAAGGAAAATTAATGAATTGAGACAAGATGGGGCATTTAACTCAACCTCTGTTAGACTCAGCATTGACCTGTTGAAAGATAACTATCTCTTCATATATTGCCTGGAAAGGACACAGTTCATAAAGGGCACTTTTTATCTCTGCAGTCTGTTTAATGTCAGCTTTTCAGTGAAATTCTGCCACAGTGCATCTTAGGTTTGGAGCTTTAAATGCTTTGTCCTTGACTGGTCCTTCTCAGCAAACCCTGGTTTACATAAGTCATTATGTAAGGTGAATTCACAGTTAGTTCTAGCAGAAAGAGCAGATTCTGGCACAGGTATTTCTTAGTCCACATTGTCAAGCAGCAATGGCTGAAGCAGAATTCTCTAGATTGTTGTAGGTGGTACATTCTGGTGCTGCAGTACCACGACTCCTTTTTATGTGCAGTTCCAACAGTGCATCTGGTAGCATTTAAAATGCCGAATGAGCTTTTCTTCTGCTGCTATTTATGTACAGGGATGTGAATCCACCTTCTAATTACCTTTCACTTCTATTTGGTATTTATGTGCAGTTCAGCTGAGAGAGTCTGTATCTGGTTGCCAACCATGGTCTGACTTCACATCATTTATTGCTGAATTACACAAACAAATTCGGTTCTTCATACATTTATTATGACTCTAGGCAAGAGTGGTAACACTCATCTCTAAACATCAGTCTTGGGAGGAGAAGGAGCTGCCAAATAAGTGATTATGACTTAGTTGGTCATGTAAAGTGATATCAATTAAAAACTATTTCCTGCTTCATTTATAGTAATACATAGGTTTGCCTACTTAAAGTTGAATGGCTAAAACTTGGTCCAAAATAGCTTTTAGAGTAATATTAAAATTCAGAAAAAAAGAAAAATTTTAGTGATTTTTGGTGAAAAGGAAAGCCTATAAATGAATTGGATTCAGAAAAGGAAAGGAAAAAAACATAAAATAAAGAAAAGGCGGATCAGTCTATAGGCCACCAACAAAAGCTACATGGCTATATTTCCACTGCAACTCCTTTTCCAAAAGAGAAGTAAGAAATAATACTTACTTTGGAGGATAATCTAAGCTTGCTATAAAAAGAAAATGTTATCATGAAAGTATTTGTATGTAAAAGTTATTCAAATTCAGAGCTTTACTGTTTATTTACTCATCTTGTAATAGTGACTGTAGCATCTACAGAAATATGCAAGATCTGTACAAACACATAATAAGAATCACAGAATAAGGTGAATTGGAAGGAACCCACAAGGATCATCACATCCAACATGAAAAAGTTGTCCTGATTTCAACTAAACCAGGATAGAAGTATGTAAGGTCTCCAAAGCAGTACAAACTGTAAGAAAAAAACTTAGGGATGCTTTATGAAAGCTGGCACACCGTGTAATTTACAGTAGGTTTTGGGGTTTTTTTTAAATTAAAGTTTGCATACAAAGAGATTGCAAATTTACTCAAAAATAATTAAAAGTAAATCATGGAACAAACTTTGATATCAGGGTAGTTTCTAATGTACGGAAATATTTGGGAGGTTCTAGTGGGCAATAAATTGACAGCTGGATTATCTCTTAGAAATCTAATGTTTATGTTTCTTTTCTACTTGCAACACTGAAATTTTTATAGCATTTATTTTCTACTCGTATTTACAGTGAGGTATAAATGTTAGGCTTTTCTTTGGTTACAAATGGTTGACATAGAAGAGAAGGAAAGAATTCAAGTCCTCCTGTAGACAAAAATTTCTTTTACTTGTTCTTTTGTCTCTCTTTATTTTTCCCTACTCTTTTGTTTATTAATTATTTTTCCCTAATTTACTACTTAGATTTATTTCTTTACTATCTGTGAAGTTCCATAACTGAAATAGTCATCCTGAGCTCACTGAAATTAATCAAAGAGAATTGTTTACACTTAAATGGGACTACATTTTGCCACTCTGCTTTAAGTACGGAATGTGAGAGACTTGCCAGCGTATCTTCATTTCTCTTTCTCTCTTGTAGAGTCACACTTTAGCTCCAACCTACATATATACAAGAATAAAAAGCAAAACAGATCTATTCCTTGAAATAATGATGAGAAAAATAAATTTGACTTTTGAAAAGGGAAAATAATATTTCATTTCATTGTCACTGCAGTATCTCTTGGAAGATTGAAGCACTTAAGTCATGCACTGAACCAGGTCACAGTCCTGCAGTTCTTAGTGGTGAACAGTGAAGAACCTGCTACTTCTAGCAAAGAATTATATCCTCATGTTCCCAACTATAATTCGAGGTCTAGACATTAGAATGCACTGTGAAATAGCCAAAATGCATTAAAGGCTTTCTAAGTAGCATTTTGGGGTTTTTTTATTGGAGATGGATAAATTGCTGTTGCAGAGCAGAGGGGTTTTGTATGCTGAGTAATGGCCCATGCAATTTCAGATAGGAAAGAAGTGATCTGTGAAACACTATAAAACACACCATTAAAAAGTGTGAAAAGTACATAACAACACAGCATTACTGATCATTGATGATTCTGGTACATGATTTTATATTAATTTGATATATTTAAGGTTCAGAAGTGTAAAGGCTTCTGAAATATTTGGTGCAAATGCACAAAAGTTTGTTTTCAAGAGGGGGTGAGAAAAAATTGGTGGAGTGCAATGGAACACTAAAAGCAAGTTCATTGGGGTTGCCCGTTTCATCTTTTCTCTAGTGAAGAGTAAAGCTAAAAAGGATAACTGAGTCACTGTCATCTCACAGGATGTTCTTGCTAGCTGACCTCTGTTTTGTGAAGCTCTAATCTTTTCCCTTTCCTCTCACTTTCTGTGGCATCCCTTCTTTTCTACATATCAACTTCTGTCCAATCTGCTTGGATTGTTTTTATTTGTATATTTCATAGAATCATAGAGTAGTTTGGATTGGAGGGACCTAAAGACCATCTAGTTTCAAACCCCTGCCATGGGCAGGGACACCTTCTACAAGACCCAGTTGCTCAGATCTCCATCCAATCTGGCCTTGAACACTTCATATTTTCTTGTTAGTTAATGGAAGCAGACATGTAAACAGATATGTTAACTATCAGCCTGTGAGTTGTTCTGTCTCAAATATTATTTTTTCTGTCAGTTAGAGGTTCTGTGCCAGCTGTTATGATTTCAGTAATAACTTCATCCCATTAAGAACAGAAAACATTTGTCACTATTAGAGCAACATTAAATTCTTGGAAATACAAATAGATTGCATCCATTGGGTTCTATCTCATTTGCCCTTTGGAAGCTGGTGATATTCCTGCCCAGGAAGTATGCAGGAGTTCAGTAAAAAGAATTAAATATGCATAATCAAGGCTCCTGCATACTGATCCGTCTTTTAAAAAAATTGTCTAATATCAGTACATGATTTTATGTCTTATGTGTGTATTGCTTTATATGTTAGTTATAACTTCAGTCATCATAGAATGTTCTGTAAGAAAATTAAAGAACTGCTGAAAAAGACTTTCAAAAATTAATATTTTTTAAAAAAGTTATAAATGTCCTGATAATATCAAAAGTCTTTTATTTAAGAAAAGTAAAGAAATACTAGTAGCAATGATTCACATTGGAACATGATCCCTAATTGTAGCCCTGAATTCTCAAATTAGCAAAGGATCCTGTCTTGCATTTTAAACTTCTCCAGAAACACCAAAAATATTTTCTTTTTCATTCATCAGGCATAATGCTTTATTTTTCAGTTCCCCCTGTAATCATTCTGCTACAGAAATCCTTCAATGCCACTGCAGATCGAGGAGAGGCAATAACTTTGTTCTGCAGAGCCACTGGATCACCTCCACCGGAGATCAGTTGGTACAGGTAAGTTCAGTTGAGGCCTCCACATCTGGGCACATTGTTTTAATGTGTCCCCATTTCCTATCACAGTCCATTAAGCTGTGCAACCTTAATTTCTCTACTGAATTTTAAGAGAATTTTCTGTCCCTTTCTATTCTAACTGCTAAGGCTGGATTAAGCATTAATAAGTGAATGGACTCATACAAATTCCGTTGCACTCAGGTTGCCAGCAAGTGAGATAAATGTAAAAAGTAAAAAAAAATACCATATTGTCATGATTTCTTCATATGTGAGTGGAAAAGGAATAAGTCCATATCTCAAAAACAGTACAAGAACAACCTAACAACAACTTTTGCACATAAATGCCTCAGATATGCATTTATACAATAAATAAGTATCCAATACAGCTCAGCAATACTAATGAAAGAAAGATAACACTTTCCACATCTGTAAAAATAGATTCTAACTCTCTATTTCAATGCAATTCAGAAAGAGGTAAAAATTTAGACACTTGTAGGACTCAGGAATGTTTCATTGAATAAGTTTCAGTGTAGCTTAATATAATTTTAAAAGTATGAAATACTTTGAAAATGGAATTGCTTTCAAATCTCGTGTGTGTTTTTTTCATTATATCAATGACATGAGCATAGTACATCTATGTCATTTGGGAACACTTACCATATAACATTTGTAAAATTTAAATATCTATATACTCTATGTTCTTTCAATTTCGACAAAGATATGCATCAGTCCTGGGATATCAAGTATCTCAATACCTTATATCAGTGCACATTTCTATTTCAGACCTGAATAATTTGCATCTACTTATGTTATTTCAAGTGAATTAAAAGGTCATTCCATTTTCAAAATGTGCATAGAAGCGATTTCCGTCAATTCTTCATCTCCTTTGGAACCTTTGAACAATGTTAGATTAAGGTTCTCTTCCTGTGACTGATACCTTCATCTTATTATGCCATAGGTCAATTGTGAAGTTGAATTTTTCTCTCTTGTGATTTGAATCCCAGGAGATGTAAATAAATAGAATGCAAAGTTAATTACTTAACGTGGCTTAGAATTCAAAATTTAGTGAAGATGAGGAAAATAAAAACCCAAAATATGTATAGCCCAAAGTAAAGAACCTATATTAAACTCAAATTATATTCTGTTGATTTGATGTCTTTGAAGTAATTCTTATATCTCTTCTATCTAACCAAAATCCATAAGAGTTGTCTGAAATCTGCTATCCTAAATGGCTTTGGTGTACGACAGCAAGCATTATGGTATATATTAAGAAAGAATTCATAAATTTCCACCATTTGTGGATATCTCCATTAACAGTTGTAGGATTTTTTCAATGTTTTATAAATATAGTACCTACACAGGCCAAGTGTCTTGGAGAGACACTTATGTCTATATCCACTGATCAGAGCCCACTGAAGGATTTCGCTTTGGTTCAACAGCCCTTGAAAAGCTGACTTTTAAAAACCATTCATTAAATACCTTTTGTAAAGATTTTATAGCAGCTTTTCGGGCTTGTGGACTGGATATTGAATCATACATGTGCAAACTTCTGTTCCTTCTTCAGGAACTATCTCATGATGAGGAATATTGGATAAAGTGCCTACCTTCCCTGTAGATTGTTTCTTTTCCCCCTTTGATTCTCTTTTAATTTTGTCCGATTCAGGTGGAAATTCTTGTCAGTAGAAAATATTCTTGGTTTTTTGTTTGCTGACACTGAGATTTTATAAAATGATACATCAAAAAGAACATTTATCCCTGTGACAGGTTATTGATATTGATATGCAAGCAGGGAAAAAAAATGAGGGGAGAAAAATTCTTGTTTTTTCAGAGGAAGCAAACAATTCTAGATGGTATTCCAGTCCTAAATTTCTGCATCAAATTTCTCAAATCTCTGTCCTGAAATTTTCAGGTCCATTTTCACTCATTTCGCCAATTAAAAGAATTCATAATTATCTGATCTCTTCACCTGTCCTTGGTTTTATCTAAAAAATATGTCAAGATAAAGACATTGGTTTTCTACAATAGTTCAGATGGGGTTTTTTTTGAAATTAGCCTGAGCATAGGAAAACCAGATCAACATAATTTTTCTTGATTTTGACAAAAATCTAGAAAGCATTGTCAGTGAGTATTAGAAAAGTTATCTAAACTGATCTATCTAATATTAATATGCTTTTCATCCACTGAGAAGATAATTGAATCTGTTTGTCAAAATTAATGGCCAATTATTCCCTATTTTTTCCTCTTTAGTGTACTTTTTGATTTTGAAACAAAGTTGGTACTAACCTCAGTTTTATTGTGTTTCTGTTTTAATAAACAAGTGGAATTATGTCTTGAATTCGATAAAGTTTTAATAATGATTTTGGAGGGATTATAATCTTTGGCCACATCAAAGATTATATTTGTATTTAGATTTGATCAATTTGAAATGGATGCATCTGAACTAGTGTGTCAGTTTTTCTCAAAAAAATGCTTTAGTTCACTTATAAAAATTAGTCAGTTCGAAATACCTTGTCAAGAAGAAAGATCATCGAAGTTGAGTTGCTGCTCCATTTGAGATATATAGATATATATACATATATATATATAGTTGCTATTTTGTGGACCGAGAGAATCTAATTCTTTTTCCATTGAACTGGTATCTCTGTTGAAGCTGATATTACATTAATGTAAAACACAACCTTCAGAGAAGCAATACACTAATGGAATTAAATTAGCTAGGACTGAAAGATAGAGATCCTAATGTAGCTACAGGTCATGAACTGGAAATCTTTACTTGTGTGAATAGTCCTACTGAAAACATTGTTTATAGCTGTGGAGATAATTTACACTGTAAAGTTTAGCCAGATCAATTTCCTGGTCTTTGCTGCCAGGACTTAGAATTATCTTACAAAGGAAACAATCTACTTTAAGTATGTTTTCCATGTTTTCCTGTTATCCAATGTCAGCATCAATACGAATCTCTGTGCACTAGAGGGTCCAGGGAAATGCTCATAATCTCATTTCTGCTGAGAAACTGATATAGATATCAATGTTTGTGAAAACAAGTACCTGGAAATTACTTCTAACCTTGAATGCAGACTTTTGTCTCCTAAAAGAAATCACTCAGGGGGTTTTTGTTGTTTGGGATTTTTTGTTGTTTGTTTCTTTGTTTGTTGTTGTGTAGTGGTTTTGAGTGGGGGGTTTTGTTGTTTGTTTATTTGTTTATTCTGGTTTTGGTTTGGTTTGGTTTTCTGTGAGACTATCTAATATGGAAAATTAGGTCTTTCCTGTTCTATAAAACAATTTCTGTGTTTTGCTTTAGAAAGGAAATGAACAAGTATCATAATAATGTCTTGAAACTGGTAACTAAGTGGACTTGAGTTATTTACAAAAAAGCGTTACTAAAATGCAAACTGTACAGATATCAGGGGACTTCTGCTAACAGGTATAAATTCTCCCAAGAAATAAGCAGTATCCTCACTTTTAGAGAAAATATGATTTAGGAAAATATGAAATATATGTAGTTATCATTATATGAGAATAAAATGGAAATCATTGTTGTTCAAATCTTGAAATAAAATTAGATGTCCTAAACTAGGCGTATTGAATAGAATAGAATATTTGAGTAATGCCCTCTTGAAAAAGCAGCTGTGTGTAGGCCAAGGTGCTCAAATGGACCAGTCAAGCCTCAATCAGCCCACAGAATTGCTTGCAGATTTTATTATTTCTGTACCATCTGGTCAGAACTCATTCTAACATCTGGAGACATGCCTGCTTGCTAAGTTGTGGCTAGCCAACAACAACTGAGAGGAGATAATTTGGATGGGTTCTTGATGTGCCAATAGACTCTATGTGAATGTAATTTAATTTTTTTATATAAGTTGCTACATTGTTACTACTGTGAAATGCAGCAGTTACAGTTTTAATACGCTTTTAATAGTTCCTCACATACAATATATAACCAATTTCCTTATGCCCTTCCTTGAGCTTAAGCCATATGTTAAAACCCTATCCGCAACCATTTTTCTAACATTAGGTCAATACTGAACATTTAAGAATAAAAGTATTATAGTATTTTTTAATGCATATATATATATATATTTTATAACCTGAAAATTCATTTGTGATTTTTGAGGCTGGTGTAATAGCAGTCTCTTCCCTTAAATATTTTCAGCGTAGTGATGCTTCCATAGCACATTGTTGCTGGAACCTAGTGATTGGTTTATACTTTTTTTTTTTTAGGAATGGTAAACTTATTGAAGAAAATGAAAAATATGTCCTGAGAGGAAGCAATACACAACTAACAATAAGAGATATAAAAAATGTCGATGTGGGTCCTTATATCTGTAATGCTAAAAACAAAGCAGGAAATGACAAAAAACAGACATTCCTTCAAGTTTTTGGTAAGTACTGCATAATGTAGTCCATCTTTCCTTTTAAAATGTAAACAGTAAGGAAATGAGGGGTTAATTCACAATTTTCAGTAAAATAGTGTTTCTGCAATGTACCTGCTGTTGCAGCAAAGTGCTTTCTGTATAATTTTACAACTTATTTCTTCCCCGTTGGCTACTTAAACCTTTACATCTGAATTCCATTTTGAAAAGGTTGTCTTCAGCATTTGCTTTTCTGCTATTTGCATACAGTACAATGGAGTGTTAAATAGTTAATTCACTCTGGTTTTCATTTAGAAGTTGACTGCTTGCAAGAAAACCAAGAGGAGAAAGGGGGAAAATTCTGAAAGGGGGAAAACCAGGTTACTTTAACTTCTAAGCAGTGAATGTTTTTAGTAAGGCAATGCCATGCAGAGATGTTCCTGATTTTTTTATTTTGTTTTTCTTTCTTGACTTATCTTTTTTAAGTGCATGATTGCAGCTGGAGTCACAAAAAAATTGTCTGCCCTGAGCTTCAAAGGGTAAAAGTAATAACCTCAAAACTCTCATTTCTTTCTATGCTCCACCACCCAGTCTGTGTTAATGATTCCCTCCTTTACATAGAACTGATAATTTATTTGAAGTTTTGTTGGGATATAACCTGGTGAGAGTAGGCATTTGTGAGAATGTAGAAAACATCACTCACAATCACTGTGCAGGAAAAAGGCTGTAACTTACTTATGAAAAACCTACAAAAATGAGTGTGTTGAGTTTTTTTACATTAAATATAGCTTGTAGTAAAGAGAAAGATAATTTCTATTTAGACAGTTAAATGCCATACTTAGGTCAGGGAAATTAACTTTTTAAAGAAAAGAAAAAAGAAAAATTAAATATTAAAGATTTAACATTAATTCCCAGCTAAAGCTAATAATAATTTATACAGAGTGAAAGAGTTCTAAGAGGAGAGAGTAATCTGATAATTTACATTGAAGAGGTTAGATGTTGGATTGTATAATGCTGGCTTTGGGGATCAGGGAGCCTGAGGCTGAAGCCATGGTGTCAGGTGAGCATGGCTGTGTTCACATGCATCCCACTGCTTCCTCTTTGAGAAACTCTTTTTGCTGTGTTGTCTCCAGCTCTGTACTTCAGGTGGATTGCCTGAGTACCATTGGGCGATTGTTCTGAGGTACTTGAGAGTTATTCTCAGTTTCTTTTCAAAGGAAAGAAGATGGAATAAAATCTTAAATTTCATCCTAATCTTAAGAAGTATAGCATCTCGGTTTGGAAAACTGAAATATTTCATTCAGCTGTATTTCCAAACTTTAAAAAAAACAAATTGAAAGAATAGAAATTACTTTCTAATTTTGTTATGAATTTAGGGAAGTTTCATTCAGAAATAAATGAGTATTTTATTCAAGTAATTTTAAGTGTGCCTGAAATTTACTTAGTATTTGCCTAGAGCAAGGAAACTTTTCAATGAAAGGGATAGGGAAAAGGAGGCACTGGTGTCTCCTAAGAGTGAGGATTTCCTGTGTACATTCTCTCATCTCTTAACAACCACTTTTCTGGGGACTCCATGGAAAGCTAAATCCTAATGTTTTAGTAGATACAATCAGTTGGTTGAATCCATTATGAACCTACACATCCTTAATGTTTCCATGACATCCTAAACTCCTAAGCTTCTTACATCTTTTCATTCTCACATGGAAAATTATTTCTTATGTTTAAGTATCCACAGAACTCTGTAGAGTGTCTCCCACCTCTCTGTCCTGAGTGGTTATAGCTAATTTATAGTGGAGTAGGGTTTTACTTTCTCCTACAATAAGCTTTACTTTTGTCTCTTTCACATGGGTTAAACACCCACTCATATATACAGCCAACTACTACTTACACTTTTTCCATTAAATGTGGGAAAAAAAGCTGCAGTCTGAAAATGGCAAGGCAGATGGCTGGTTATTATAGCTAAATAGTACACAAACAACTAGTTTAAGTTAAATTGACCAATTAAATTGCATTTTTCTTTCCCACTTCATTAGCTTATTTGTCTCACATGCCTGCTATCTTTAATTTTAATTTACAATGCATATCCTTGGGGCAAAGTCTGCTGTTTCTGCAACAGGGCTCTGGCAGTGTTGAAACTTGTAATAACAGTAACATAACCATAATGCAATAAAAATAATAGCAACATTATAGAATTCAGCACTTAAACTTTCTAGAATGCAGGACTTTTGAATAGATATACTCATCTCAGTGCCATGTAATAGCTGCATATTTAGTTTCCATGACCTAGATTCCTTAGTTTAACTTTGGGGGTTTTTTCAGTGTCAGTGCTACAAACCCTTTTTTTGCTCTGATATCAAATTCTTACTCTGGCAGTTTTCCTGCAGCACTGACACATGCATGGAAACCTGTGGGCGCACAGCCTGCCCTCCCCAGTTCATCTGGATCAGTGCTTTGTTCCAAAAAGGGAGGAAAAGCCCTGTTTCCCCCAGTCTTTCTTGATATGATTGGAAGATCTCTGTCTGTCATCCTCTTATCTGCTATAGCTTTTTCTGTATCATTAGCAATTGCTGCCTAAAAGATCTCATCCAGATTAATGCTTAGAATTTGTGCTAAGGTTTTTAATTCAAATTAATTTTTGTTTAGTTCTACTGAACAGCTTGAAACCATAGGTGTTATCCTTGAATTCTTTAAAAATATTCTTTGTATTTATCTCTGTTTGATAGCTATCACTTTCACCCATCTGTTCAATTTAATTTTTGTCTTTGTTTCTCTTTTTTTTGCAGTAGTAACTAGCCATATTTAGAAATATGCGCGTTTACATACGTCTAAATTATCATTTTCAATTATGAAATACCACGTTTTTACATCTGTGGACAACCCAAAATAATTTGAAAAAATAATGTAATAACTAGTATTTGATTTAAGAACAGTCAATAAATTCAATACGCTGAAGCTTCCTCCATCTTCTTACTTTCTCCAATCTAAACATTCATTTCTTCATCATTTCTTCTCAGAGGTGATGGCAGTAGTCTTCATTTACCTTAGAATAAGAAAATCTAATCAGACTAAATATAAGAAAATTAGCTTTAATTAAAGACATATTCATGCTTAGTATGAATAGTGTTTATATTCCTAGGATTTTCATTTTGTTTGCTCTTTAGTTGCTTATTTCTACTTCTTTATCACTGAAATGCCTGGTTATACAATTTGATGATACTTAGAGTTGAGGTTCTCAGCAAGTATTCTCTTTTCTCTACTTGGGCCACAGAAGGATAAATTGCTATGTTTAATAATTTATTTTCTTAGAAATAAAATATTATTTCTTTAATCAGAATTGATAAAAAATTTAGAGGGAGTTCTAGCATAAGTTAATTTGAAGTTCTCTATGATATAGGTGTTTTACCTACATAATCAGTGAGAGGGCAGTCTGAATAATATTTTATTAGAAAAGTATTTCATTGGCATTTCAGTGGGTTCTGACAAATGACTTCACAAAAATCAAATGAGGGAATACGTCAAAAAGCATTACAAAAGACACTTTGTAATTAATGCACAGTTTAAACACTTACTATTTTTATTTTCTAGTTGTCTTTTTAAGTATAATCTGAATGTTGTATCGTGGAAAAGTTTTTTTAACTGTATTCGATGTAATTTTTATTGATTATTGAGAAACTATATGCTATTATTAATATATTTTTTGTCATCTGCCAGATAGGAGGAAATATAATGGACCTCTCCTATCTTATCCCTCCTGAGTTTGTTCCAAATGCTAAAATTCAAAACTTTTAGGTTAATTTAGCCCCTCAAAATCCATTCATCTTGGAACCGAAAAAGGCTGTCTTGTGCCTCCGAGACTGGGGTGAGAAGTTGTCTAAATCTTTCCCTTATTTTCCATCATAATGCTTCATTCCTTTTACATTTATAGTGCCTGGAGCATACCTAATTAAATTTCTTTTGAGCTTATTAAGTAGATTTATATGTGTTTTGATATGCTTTTTGCAGTTTGTTTGTCCTGAGATACTAATCTATAGATATATGGAAGCTTTTCACGTAAATTCACTGGTAGATCTAGAAGGAGAATCCCATGAATCTGTGTATGGAGCTGTCTGTGCCTGCTCATCCCAGATATTACGAAGTTCACCAATGCAGCTTCACAAAGTACAAGTCAACAGTTAAAGCTGTAATGTTTAAAGTTCACACTTTTTCCTCTGTATTACTTCCTTATCTTTTTGGAATGCTTCTACTTTTTCAAATAAAGAAGATCCAATCTGTAAAGACAGTGATGACAGCTGTCCCAGAAGACAAGTCTTGAACCCCTCTGAGTGTCAAGTAGTAATAGCATTTTAACATGTTTCAGTAATACCATCTGAAGAGACTCAGGTTCATGATGCACTAAGTTAAGTCAGCATTTCATACCAGTATGTATGTGAATCCTTGTCATGTAAGGAATCAAATTCCTGGAATCTCTTTCTTAGATATTGCCATGTTGGGCTCTAGCTTGTTTACTAAGTTTATATTGTACCAGGAGTTTCCAGGAGGATGGGGTTGCAGTTTTGCCACCTGATTCAAATGTGTCTGTGCAGGAGAACAGCAGGAAGGTATGATTCCTCCTGGGATACATTAATCAAGAGATTAATAGGACAACCATACAGACATACATTAGGCCTCTCACCAGTACAAACATGTTTGCATCAATATGAAACTGTTGAAAGTAATTCTTTTGATGAGACATAAGCGGAACTATCTCAAGCTTTATAACTTGCTTCCCAACTCTGATGAAAATCTTTGTTAAAGGTATGGGTAGATCTCTGTGAATTCATTAAATTGTGTACCTTTTCCAAGAAACTGGTTGTAAGCAAAACCCTCAGATTGCTATCCATGTTCATCGTAAGCTTTATGGGGAGGCTGTACGTGCACAGCAACGAGACAAATCCAGAACAGTCCAAGGAAGGAATCTAAGAGAAAAACAACCTTCTTGGCTCAGAAAACAAACCTTCCAACCAGTAAATGCTGTTTCTTTATTTGGCAGCATCACTCTGTTCATATTTAACAATGCATGTCAAGTAATAATAGTTCCTTAGCTTAAATAATTTTTATGAAGTTTAGCTCCTTTTTATATTCAAGCATTCTTTCATTTCAGCCAGGTCATTTAGCTTACAAATGTTTGAAGTACATCACAACATCTGTATTTCAATATTTTTGACCGAAGAAATCAGCAAAAACCTGAAGGCTTCCAGAATTTGCATTCCAAGGCTTTGTATTTTTATTTTCTTCACATTTTCTAGAATACAACAAGCAAATACCAAATCCGTTTGAGAATGACCTTATCAATTTAGAAAAAACAGTTAAAAAATTGGAGGTGGGAGGGTGGGGGAGATCACTGTTTCAGTATTTCTGTCAATATTAGTCTTGTCATTTTCAAATAGTTTTATTTACATGTACACAAATGTATTTTAATATTTTCCAATGTCCAAAATGTCATTGAAAAGTATTCAAACAGTGTAAAAACTTTTAGTCAATAGTAAGTTATGACTTGTGACCTACAAAAATGAATTAATTAAATAATATCCCCCATATGAGCTCTCTTCTGCCAAGTAATAACTGTCAGCTAGATGTATTTGATGATTAATCAGTGCTTATTCCTTTAAATGTCAGGTACTCTTGTATAAAATGTCAAGCTAAAACTTTTTGTCTTGTAGTGGTCTATTAGAAGAAGGTCTTAAAGGAATTCAGAATAACTCTAAGTTTAAGAGTTATTTTTATGTTTTGGAACGTGCATCATCTTGAGAAAATTACATTGTTTGTCATGTTGTCCAGATGGGGAACTAATTTTGATGGAAATAAGTATAAATTTTGATAATTTCTGGTATAAAATACTGTATATGATCTCTCTAAAACATAAAAAAGTTTTATGTCTACTGTAGCTCTTTCCTTTTTTCCAGGGATGATGACATATCAAAGGAATGAAAGGACAAACAGATTATGTTGTAGACAGGTGATATGCCTTTAGAAATAGAGGGCCTGAGTGCCAAGGTGAAATATTTAATAGGCATTTGAATGGTTGTGAGAGTAATAATTGAAGTTATTTTGAAGTTTAGCATAATTATATTTTATCTCAGTATCTGGGGTTTTTTTTAGGTGTTTCCACTGACATCCCTTGTTGTACCACAGAGGAGTTTTGTATTTTCTTGGCCAAATTGATATCCTGGTGTAATGATTTGCTTTCTACCTTCTACTGCATCCAATAACTCTGGATCCAGTTAACATTTCAAGAATTCCTGATCACTCAGGGTGTTTTCTTTCTGCACAAGATGTCACTCACTGTAGATTATATATTAATGAAGCAGGATATTAGTTCAGTGCTTTCTCAGGTAAAATGCTACTTGTTTCTCATCTGTGTGCAGTAAACACACAAGAGTTTATTCATAATAGTCTAGGGTGAACAGACAGTAGAGAAGCGACAGAAGGAATATGGAAAAAAGGAAGGAGAAGTGAGACCAAGGATTGTGTGGAGGGAATGGATAAAAGGTAGGGTATGTGCCTACAGGTGGCAAGTTTGGACCTGTTTTTATTATTCTTGGTGATGCTGAATGTAGCATCTGTGAGACAATGCTTATAAATGAGGAGTCATAAAATGAAACAGGAGACTGGACATAAGGAAAACACTCCTCACCAGGACTGCCAGGCACTGCAACAGGCTGCTGAGAGGTTGTCTAGTCTCTGTTCTTGACATTTTTCAAGATAGTGCTTGACAAATCCCTGAGCAATCTGACCTGAACAGGGTCTGTTGATGCTGTGTTGATGAGGAGGTCGGTCAGGAAGCCCTCCTGACATCCATTCCAACCTGAATGATTATCTTTCCCATTTTAAACCATGAACATAAGTCAATATTGCTCTTCTGCATAGCATACACTTTAGTAACCCCATAGGAAAACAGATTACATCTCTTTATTTTCTCTTTCAGAAGGAGCACACATAGTAGTGCTTCCTCAAAAGCAAAGCTCAGAAAAACTGCTTAGAAAATACATTCCTTTCAACAAATATACTTAAAGTTGATGAAGTCAATCTTAAGAGCTGCCAAATTTTGATTCCCTTATGTAAATTTTATTCACTGCTTTTGGGTGTAAACTTATCAAATTATATTCTTATTACAGGATTACATGTTAGGTTTTCCAGGGTGATGAGTGTCTTCTTCAATGTATAAAGGGAATAGGTTCAGAGAAACTTATTAATCATTATATATGAGCTAATATATAGGACCAAAAAAAATGTATGAAGATACTTGAATGTCATGGAAGAGAGTAATATTCTATGCCCAGTACTAATACAGTTCTTGTGTGATATTGTGCAGATAAATCCTCAATGTAAAAGTATTCCCATGTAGCCAGAAATTATCTTGCATGTGTAAATAATCTGATAAGGTACAGTATAGATCGAGACATGTAGCTGCTATAGTTGAGGCTATAAAGTGGAATGATTTGAAGAATGCAAAAAATATCTGGAATTTTTAAAATGTATCTTACCACCAGTTTACTTGGTTAGTAAGGATGAACACCTTTGTATCAGAGGACTCTTCCATTCTCCATAGTGTTAATATCAGTGAAATGTGTTTTTTGTTGGGGGATTTTGTTAAATTCTGTAATTTATGTAGGCCAGTGAAACATTGCTAAAGATCAAAGTCAAAGAATGGTAATAATTCCTAATATTTTTTCTGAATAATATGCATTTGAAGACAAACACAGGTTTTTACAGAATCAAGGAAGGCCTAAGATAGGAAAGCACCTCTGGAGACCATCTAGTCCAGAGTCAGCAAGAGTTGGCATCTCGGGACAAGTCTATCTGGGTTTCGATTATCTCCAAGGAGGGAGACTCCACAGTCTCCTGGGCAGCTTGTTCCTGAGGGAAAAAAGGCACATAAACCCAGCCACCAAGCCAGATCAGTCAAGACCCATCCCACTCTACCCCAGCAAGGGCACAGGATGTCCAGGTCATGGGGCATATAGAAATGGTTGCTGTGCAACTTGAGGTCAGAAAAGTTAATTGCTTTTATAGATAATAACATTAAAACTTTAGTTAATCCTAAAAAACAAAGAAACAAAAATAAAAAAAAGAAAGAAATGTTCTTTGATATAAGGTGGTTTTAAAGTTAGATTGTGATATGACATTCTTTGTGCAGGATCAGTAATGCAATTTGTATTTTTAACAGTGCAGCCTCAAATAATACAACTTAAAAATGAAACCACATTTGAGAATGGGAAAGCAACCCTTATCTGTGAAGCAGAAGGAGAACCTGTCCCAGAGATTACTTGGAAAAGGGCCATTGATGGAATGACTTTCTCTGAAGGTGACAAGGTAAATCTACCTCTAATATATAAAATATCTAAATATGTATTGTCTGCCTAATCTTCTTTTCTTACAAGCAGAAAATTAATTTAGAGACAGATTAATTCTAGATTCCTCTGGAATTAGAAGGAATTGCTATTTTCTAAGGCAGTAAGAGAGACATGGAGATTCTAAATTTTAAATTTAAAAAAAGAAAAAGAAAAAAGCAATTAAATGCTGAAAGGCAATTCATCTCTCTATCTTAAATTTTCGTACATAATCCCTAATAATGGTTTCAATTCAATCTTGATCATTATGGCTACACATAGCTCTTCTTCAGTATATTTGGATTCTGCCCAGTAATCCTCAAAATAAAGTGGAGCTTAAAGATATCTTAAATTAAAAAAATCTGAATACTTTGCAGTTCTTTATTTTGCACTTCTCTTTTTTTCTTCCTGTTTTTCTCTCTTTAGATTTTTTCCTCTCACAGAGGACAAACTGAGCCTATTTTCCCATTTTGTCTCCCCATTTTAATATTTTATTTCAAAAGTAAGTTGAGTAGAGAAAGATTGCAGTATGAGAATGGAGAAAGTCGGTTACTGTGGGAACAAGAGCTGTAATTATGTGGAATAGTGAAATGAAAAGGGAATGGTGTAATGTTATTCCTGACCATGCTTATAGCAAGCTGTGTTTCTACAGAGTTCTTCTATTTCCCTTTTTAATAATTATTTTAGTATTTGAGCAAGTATTTTCCTCTTAATTTCCATACACAGACTACAGAATTTCTCTGTAGTGGTTAAAGCAAGAGATACAATCTTTCTTGATAACTAATTTATAATTTTTATTCCAGATAATTATGTAGCAAAATATCTTCTTCTTGCATATTCAGAGATGTTGCTTAAAAAACATGCCCAGGTCAAAGCCTATATAGCAATCATGCCATGAAGGGGGTTAGATACACAGTACATCACTTAGTTTATAGGGAATTGCTGTATATTAAGGAATTATGTACTTTCATTATTTGTGTTCTAAAGGAGAATGTCTGGTCTGGTCTTAGTCTGACCTTTCCTGGAATTGAGGCAGTTTATGTGAGTCTCTGTCTACCATTTTCCTGTTCTGTGATTTCCACTTTGGAGCAATATAGCAGTATTTATATATTATTTTTTTTCTAATAGTTTTGCATTAAGACGAAGCAGGTTCTCTCTTCCTTAAATATTTCAAGTTAAAGGTCATCTTTCTGACTTGCAAAGACTACGCTTTGTTCAAAGGTTACAAATGTTAGCCACTCACTTATGTTTGAAGTGTTTCCAAAATAACTTTCTGTATGAGATATTGAAAATGAGACAATAGCAGAAAGAAGCTCAAAAACGTTGGTGCAGTTGAAACCTGAAATTTATCCAGTGCTTATATAGGATAGTCTTACATTCTTAATTCCAGCTGCAGGTGGTTAAACTGTCCAGATGTGTTGCTGGAGTGTTCTCTGAACTGTGGTTCAGCTCAGTAATACTGACAACCAAACGAAAATCTATATTCGCTTCCTACTGGTGTGCCGACAGACTCTGTGTGGAAGATAAAAAGAATGAGAATAAATACAGTTATGTGGTTTCCTTTGTTCTTGCCAAAGAAAGAACTGTGTGTTGCTCATGGGAGAGTTTTTGCTGAATCTTGAATAAATGTTCTGAAATACTGAATATGTTCTTGAGCTATAAAATATGCTGCTACATTTGCCCTGCGGTCCTCCTGCTCTGGGCTGCCAAAGGCTTGGCTTGTGCTCTCCTACCAAATTAGGTGAATAGGGAACAAAACTGGCAGTGATTAAATTATTGACTAATTGTTAAATAATACAGCAGTGTTTTGCACACAGAAAGAGAAGGAAAAGGTGAATTGAAGAAATCGAGGGGGAGCAACATAGAACATAGTTTTAAACAGAAAATATTACTTATATGTGACAACTTTTAAAGTAATATCCCATCATGAAACAACATAAATTATGCATAAACATAAAAATTATCATCTTTATTCAAGGGATTCATATTTTGAATTTTTGGGCCAGTTTTTTCTTGATATAGACTGCACCTTATTCATAATTTCTGTTGAATTAAGAATATCTTTGGGGGATGATTTTTTTCCACAGAAGATGGAAGAACTGCTCAAGTGATAATATTGATAACATGATGGTCATTAAAAGAACACAGAAAGTGTTGTTCTTATTTTTTTAATTTTACTTTTATTAAATTTAGTATGTAGCTCCTCAATCATATGTTTCTTATTTTGCTAAAATGTAAGCATACCTCATGTGGATAAGGAAGACTGCTGAATGTGAGATCATTCTGAGCCTGCATGGTTTCAAAATGTTTTCTTTCCAATGATAGATCTTATAACTGAGACATAGGCTTTCCTGAGTTTTGAAATTATTGTGTCCAAAGAATGGAAAATATGCACCAAAGTCACAGATCAAAGAAGTAACCCAGCTGGTCTTAAGGAGGATAATATTAATCAGTATGAGCACTATAATTATCTCTTTGGAAAATACAGCTTTGATAAAGGATTTTCAGTACCTCAGAAGTGTATATTTGAAAGTTGAAGCAAAGTGAGTTCAAACCAGAAGCAAAGAAGCCTTTTCCTCTCTCCTTTTATCATTTAGCTCTTAGAACAATCTACCACACAGTGTGTGGTCTCTCTTTCATTGAGAATTTGAAATAAAGGGATCTTTCCCTTTCCTCTGACTTCCCTTGAAAGTTAAATGAAGTTTTCCAGGAGGTCACATTAGATGACCTCTGTAGTCCTTCTGTGGCTGTATAGCCCATAAACACATGGGGGTGGGTAAGGCTGAGTAAACGAATGGCAATGCATGCTAGAAGGTGTTTGTCTCACCATTAGAGGTGTAAAAATGGAAATGGAGGCTTAGTCCAAGGCCACAGCTTCCTCTGCTCTTTCAGTGTCAAGATAAAGCTCTCTGCTTGGTTCACGTACTCTGCCTCTGTCCTTCCATTCCCCGACTCCCCAGCACTGCCTGTCCTTGCACTGATGTGCCCCTTTCAGCTGGGATTTGAAATGGCACATTCCCACAGACCACTGTGCATCCAGCAGGCCTGGCCCTTTTCCCAGTAAAAAGAGGAGGCAGGAGAAGGGTTGCTTTTTTTAGAGCAGAAGGAAAGACGGTGATTGGATTCAATCAGTTATGAAATGGGTTTTGGACATGCACATACATCTCTACACACATCCCTGAAGGACAGCACATCCTGATCGCTGATACAAAATTGTCACTGATTCCTGTGTATACTGCAGAAGTGTGAGGGCAGAGTTTAATGCCCCACTTTCATCGTATCTAATTCTAGCAGAAACATGAATGCCGATCAATGCTGTTGGTAATTACCATTTCAAGCCCTGTTTTGGAATACAAATTGCAATAACAGATGGGGCTTGATATGAGACAGTGACTCCACTGTATGCTGCATGTGTCCAAAGAGGCATATGCTGCATACCCTGAGGAATTTATGATCTAAATGCATAAAATGAATGAAAGGAGCCAATACAGAGAGGTCCCAGTTGCAACTTGTGAGTTGGATTTAAGATAGGATTTTATACTCTATTTTTACTGTACTTTGTACTCTATTTCATACAGATTCAATGAATGTCTCTTAAACACCTTACACTATTCTCCTTGTTGTACCCTCAAAGAAAATCCAATCTGTGATTTTTAATTTTATGAACACTGCAGAAGCAGTTTGAATTCTGCTTTCTTCCATTGCAATAATAACCTGGTTCTCCCTGTGAAATTTCCTATGACATTGTTTCTAAATATTGCAGAGTTCAATATTACAAGAACAAACATTCAGAGACGAATAATTCAGTTATTTTCCAAGTTTGGATTCACTTTCTATTGGCATGCAAATCATAAATATTTGGAGCTTGTAGAGTTTCTCATAGTTTTCGTGATCAGGAAATAGGCAAAGGTAATCTTTTTCTTTGAAAGGTCAAGTCTATTTTTTTCCCAAGCATATTAACTTCACTTCACCTATTACAAATGTTAATAAAAAGAATCTGATTTTTTTTTTTACTCCCTGTTTATGTTGTTCGTCCCTGCACAAAAAGAAGCATGCTTACAGTGTAAGAAATATATTGTCTTTCTTCTGAAACAGCAATGTGAACCCTGTTAAATTTTTGCTCATCAAGGATCAGGTCTTTATTTGAAATTAATCACAGAAAAAACAGATGTATCTAGGGTATTTTAATCGATTCCAGGAGATATCTTTATTTTTCTGAGCTATACAAATCCTGCTCTTTGTAAATAGTTTTCCTTTGAATAGCTGGAAAATGTACAAGGCCAATCTCTCTGCTGAAGTGGAGAAAATTGGTATAACCTGTTTCACCTACATATTGTGTGAAAAGCTTCTACTTACAATATCATAGAATATTTTTGATGTTGCAATATTGGCACAGGCCTGCAAGCCAGAACAATTTGTGTAGCCAGCCACAATTGTGTCTGATTATGCAATTGAAACACTCTGCAAACAATTCAATCAGGCATCAAAGTTCTCTTCTATTTTGATTTTAAGCCCCAAATGAATTTTACTGGGCTTCACATATTAAGACTTTGAAGTTAGAGAGCAAGAATATTGTGGCTGGAAGAAAGTAAAT
Source organism: Dicrurus megarhynchus (assembly GCA_013399195.1). Classification (NCBI taxonomy): domain Eukaryota; kingdom Metazoa; phylum Chordata; class Aves; order Passeriformes; family Dicruridae; genus Dicrurus; species Dicrurus megarhynchus. Next base: position 355,006 of record VXAD01004216.1, read on the forward strand.
AAATGAACTTGACCAACAGGGTCACTTAAATGTTAGGTAAGTAGTGCTGTTGAGAATATAGAGGTTTATACCCTGTGACATAAGCAGATAAAGGGCCACATATGAGCACTGAATAGTAGAATTTCAGGAGCCACCTGATTCATGGAAATCTGAATACATTTTGGTGTTCCTTCGTCGTCTCTATGGCATGTTCAGCTAACTAATACGGAGTTGGAACAAATGCTTCAGTAACTAGAGGGTGCTAAAACTAAAGTGTGCAGTTTTGGGAGGTGACAGTATTTGAGCAAGATTGATTTTGGAGGAGTAGGATTGTATTCAGTTAGAAAGAAAGAGCAGCTTTCCTGGGTGACCTGAGGAAGCAGGAAAGCTGTGAGCCAATGTAGATATTTCCAAGTTCTCAAGTAGCTCAATCAGTTGTCTGAGCTCCACACGCTCCTTTAGGTAACAGTATCTGCGGTGATACGTAAATGAAAATTAAGCTAGTGATTATTTTGAGGTATTGTTGTATTGACAACTCAATACTAAATGTTAGCCACACAACCAGAAGGCCCTTCAGACTTGTTCCTCTTTTGAGATAGAAGGTAAGTTGTCTGTTACTCAGAGTAGACCCAAATCCCTGTACATACACAGAGACAGATGTATCCATGTTGTGTGGAGGGCTGTCTGTATTGGTATTACACTAGCTCAGAATTCTCTCATTTTTGTACCTTTTTCCTTTCAGTAAAACTTTAAGGTCACTTTCTACTGGGAAGGAATTAAGTAAGCAGAGACAAAGTCCTTGATTATTTAAAGGAAACAAAAGGGCAAGAAAATGTAAAATCTAATACCTCTTCTGTATTAAAAGCCTTAACAACCTAGGGAAAGTCAATAATTTAAGAACATGACTAATCTAAGCAGTTCTTTAATGGGATATCTTAAATTAAGTCCAAAAGTGTTATCTGTTCTATAAATGAGTACTCTTTTTCCCATCTAATTTATATTTAAAATTTAAAAATCATTCCCCATTTAATCTATTTGCTTATTACTACCCATGCAACAAATAGATATTTTTTTGGGTACTTTCTGTGGGTTGCAGTGCTGCTTTTTCTGGCTGAAATAAAGCCATAAAGGCTCGGAAATGGTGCTTATTTCCCTTCCAAGATTAGGGTTTTTTTCCATTTAGTTATCAGTGATGATACTAGGTGTGTTACACTAAAGAAGAGTGAAATTATCGGGGAGCATTTTATGGACTAACATTTCCTACAATACCAGTGCAGCTTGGACTGGAATATTCATTCATTTCTTCTACAACACAAACAGTTGTTTCATGAGCTTCAGCCTAAGTATCAGTTGTGGTTTTTACTAATGGTTTAAGAACTTCCAAATAGCTGTAGCCTGTCTGGTGAGAATCTGCACCTGATGCTACACTAAGTAATACATCCACAGTTTGTAGACTGGAGTCAGCTGGAGTCATTATTCACTGATGTACTGCAGGACCTTCTCAAGAGACTTAAGAAATGTTGCATTTTCTACATACTGCCTACATTGGGAGCGACACAATCAATGGCACAATCAGAAGTGCAATGCTGGCAAAAATGTGTTTTATGCTATTAAAATCTGCCTGCAGTTTCCTGACCTGAAAGGCAGTTTGAGTACCTGTATATATTAGGAGAATTTAAGTCTTTTGACTTAACTTTTGTCAACACCAGGATGAAAGCAAAGGCCTGTATTCAATTTTTCAATACATTGTTTTTTTGGTTTTTTTTTGTCTAAGCTCTGCGTAATAATTAGTTCTTGATAATTTATTAATGTCCTTAGTATGCTTATAAAAAACCCATATTTTCCTGTCACATTCTCACTGTGCAATCTCTCCATGTGCATCTACTCATAAGCTATTTTTACTTCTAATACCAGTTCTCATATTTCAAACACAATGAAATTATGATACTTTAACAGGACAATGATGTCCAGTGAATGTCTTGCTAGTTAGGAGGCTGTGAAGCTTCATCTAAAGTGTTATTTCTGTACATTGGGAAAAGTGTAGACTCTTTCCACCATCCCTTACTGATAGCTTATAAAATTCAGCAAACAATATTTCTTAGCACCCCATAAATGGGCAATAGGTCTGAGTTTTGATATATGGTCAAAAGAACTCCCATCCTGTGTTATTAAAATTTTAAAGTGTTGCATAAATAACATTATTAGCAATACGATGATTTTTTGTCTTTCTATAAATTCCTGCTTGTGCAAATGAAGTTGTGACATTTATGAAAAAATTCAATGAAATAATAGCATGTGGAAATCTTTATTGCAAGGAGATCATCTAACATGCTTTAATATGTCCTATAGGTAGCTTATACATAACGTTAAAATCCTCAGGGTTATATTACTTGGTTAAAAGGCTGTTTCTCGCATTTTTTGACTCACTCCTCCTTTTCCTTTTCTTCCTCACCCAGAAAATGATTACTTTTTTTCCAGGTCCCAGTCTTCCCTCCCAATTTACCTGCATACCAGAGAATTCTAGAGCTGTGACTGCTATTTCAGCTGTCATTAATTTATCCACATAGTCTCTTCAGTCAATGTGTTATTACAGATCTGTTTCTTCAGCTATGTACTAATATATAACTTCTGATAATTTTAATAATTATTCCATTTCCTAATGTGTACAGCTGAGTCAGGAATCCTGGCAGCTGGTTGCAAATAAGCAATAGATTGACTTAAAGATTTTGTTTCTCAGTGAGACTTTGCCCAGGAGAATCACATATGGGTATTTGTGCTGCCATGATGCAATATCTGCTTCGCAACTTATTTCAAACCCTAGTAGCATGACATTTTTCCTTAATAGCAAACACACAATTTAGCTGATATATCCAGCATCAGCTTTTATTTTTATCCATATTTATAAATATAGAAATGTAAATAGAGAAACTGAGAACTGCATTCAGAACATCAATTAAATAAAATTACTTGAAAACAAATGCCCTTTCAGTTATGTCCAGGTTACCTCGCGTTCTCAATTTTGCTTGCTAATGCAGTAATTTCCTTTTGTTTCTTCAGTTGCAAAAAACCCTCCAGAATTATCAGGGTTTGTGAGCAAAGACTTTGTGATCTGTGAGGTCAGGATCTGTGCTGCTGACAATTCCCTTCACCTTGTGACTCAAACTGTGCCTTTTTCTGGCCTTCTGTGACTTTCCTTCCCCTATGAGAGCCTTGTTGCTTACATATGCCCCTGCAGATCTCTGCTTCATCCCAGTTTCCAGACAGACTTCCTATTTGCTGTCTAGCCATAGTAATTTTAGTAAAATATACATCAACTTTACAGTAAACTGGGAGGGATTTCAAGCTGCATATAGTTACTGAACAACCCTTTTTTTTCTCTCTCTTTTCTTCCTTTTTTCTGCATACCCTCACTACATCAGTTACCCCTGCAGCTAAAGCTGGACTGTGTCAAGGTTTGAATATGAATTCTGTGAAAATGAAATTAATTTATATATACATGAATTAAGCTCTGTTTGAAATTCTTGCAGTAGTAGTAATTTTAAAGGTTGTCATGTATTACAGCAAAGTTTCAAGGGCAGGAGGAGTATACAACGTGTATATATCTAAGAATTTGTTATTGGTCCAAGTAATATCAGTTTAAACAAAATAAACCAAGCAATTATTCTTAGTTCTGTTATAATGACTTGAACATTTTAATTCAAATTATCGAAGTAATAAAGGGGGAAAAATAACACTATAGTTAAAATTGTTATACAAAAGCTTCTTAGTTTTCCTCTCCTTGCTATAATCACCCAGACACCAGAGGCATGCTGACAGTGCTTGCTTTTCTTTACCCAAAAAAAAAAAAAAAAAAAAAAAAAAAAAAAAAAAAAAAAAAAAAAAAAAAAAAAATAGAAAAGGATTGACGATTCATCACCCTCACCCTGCCTTGGGTCAGCTTCAAGTTATTTTTGTCCATTTTGTAATGCAGTAAGTTTACATGCTTTGTCTTCATGTGTGTCCAGCCACAGGTTTCTTTGGTTTCTTTCCTTTTTACTTTTTTCCCCATGTTCTCCCTTGCTGGTCACTAAAGTTACAGAACTACCACCTCCAGTCCCAAGATACAATAAGATTGGATTCTTTAAACTAAGATGCAGTTGTATTGAAAAATCATTGGTTTTAGTGGCTGTTTTATGTGACCTCTGTATTGAATAAGAATGTTGTACTTAAAGGTCTTATTCCTGAGAATTTTGCTGGCCTGAATCCATTTGAGTCACATATTTTAATGGCATCATAGCAGTGTTGGAGTAGATTCAGATCAGCAAAATTCTTAGGAATAAAGCCATAAAATACAGTATTTATGCGTGAAACAGGATTTCTCATTACAAAGTGCATATGTAATTATTAGAGCTGTAGTATTTCTGCTATACTTATAAGCACTCATTTGTGATTACTATTGTTATTTATCATGGCCAACACTAATGCTTGTTCTAGTCTACAAGTTTATTTGATAGGGTGCTAATATTTTTGCCATTAAAACTCATCAACCATTTATTTCTTGTGATTTGCATCATTAAGATTTGTGATTTACATCTAGGATTTGCATCTTTAGCAGAATTAATCCTGAATGGCTGCTCATCATTTTTTCTCTCTTAAATATTTTTCTTGCATATTCATTGTTGAGTAAAAACCAATGAAGGAAAGAAGTTCAGTTTTCCATTTCATGTCTTAGTAAGTGTTTGGTGTCAGGATTTCATGTGTCATCTCTTTGCATAATAACTTAAGTCTGAAAGAAATGCCAGCATGAATCAATGAAATATCAGTTCATAATTTCTAAAAGTTGTGCGAAGCATTCAAGAACACATTTTTTCCTGAGACTGTACATGCTGCTAACAACCTGCATAGAACCTGCTGCCATTTACAATCTGAATTCTTTAAAAGTAACTGGTGTGTCTGCAGCTGAACAGAAATTCAAAACAACAGTATTTTTTTCTTCAACAGTAGGTTTTCTGGTGACTTCCCTGGTGCTACACGATAGATCTACAAACAATAGGTGCTTCAATAATTTCTTCTTTGTGGAAAAACAAATTCCTAGAAATTCAAGAATTTGCAGCATGCTGACATATATAATTAACAAGCTGAAGTTTTAAAATATCACAAGGTCTCCTATAAAAATCACTGAAGTCCAAGACCCTGCTGTAGCATTATTCTGATTCACTGGACATTAAGGCATATGCACATAGCAATACTCTGGAATTTTCTGCTGTCTCCAACAGGTGCATGGATAGAATACATTTACCTGAAGAGAATGGGAAATATTGTGAATATACCATCCATAATCCAGAAGGGAGCTTCCATCAGCTTCTACACGATGATGGCTGTTGTGACTAACAGCCCTTTCTCTCATCATCAAAGGTAGATTTTCAGACTAGGAATTGCTGGTCACGTACATTTAATAGAGTTCTGGAATTTTATCATCATTTAGTATCAGCATGTCAGGTTGCAGAAGTTCTTATCTTTCATGCTGCTTCAAGAATTTTCATGGGCAATTAAGATCTGCTTAAATCTCACATATAAGAAGCATCAGTCTGAAGCATATGACCTCAAGTTACACCACATGTGGATGCGAACACAACGCAAAATCAGAAAAATTCCTTAAAAATTGTTATTTGTGAAATTCCAAAGATGATTCTGTTAATTAGAATTTGTTTTCTCCTTGAAAATTCAGTGATGTATACTGGAAACATGACCAAGACAACATGACGGGTTGGCAGTTTTTAACAATTTGATCCAAAGAAGGAAGAACTACAATTTTTTTTCAATTCTTCCCCCCCTGCAGTATGAGGATCTTCAACCATGTGCATCTGAAACAGATCCTTTGCAGTAAATTTAAAATACCTGCAGCTTCTATTCAAGTTACACGTTCTTACAGTGACTGTTCTTTACTATGTTGCTCCATGTTTTGCAAAAGAAAAAAAGAGTCGCAATTCTAAGCCACTACCTCTTAATCTTTTCTGTGGCTGATATGCACAGTGGGCATCCAAAATAATACCAAAGTACACAAGGTGTCAGGAGGCATTTGGTAAACATGACAGGCAAAACTGACCTGTAGCATTTTTACTGTGGACAGTGATGGCACTTTGCTCATGAATAAGTTTTAAACATTGGAAGACAAACAAATAAAGGTATTTCAACTTGTCTAGATTTTAAACAAAGGGATTTTTTTGCTTGCAGTCTTTTACTTGGACTTCAGGGCTTGAAGGAGTACTTTGACAGCCAAATGGTAAACTCTAGGAGGGAAGTCAGCTGCTCTAGCCATCCAAGCAGTACTACTAAAATCCAGCTACAAATGAGCCACCAGTTTCTGCAACTGTTCTTACCTTCCATTCTTGTTTTCAGCCAACTCAAAATGCAAGTTTTGGCAGCCCTACAACTTCATCTCATTTGGTTCTACATTTCCTCAGTGGGAGTTAGAGCATTGGCTGATAAATCAAACTCATCCACTAACCACACCATCCACCTCTGCCCAAGAGCAGCTTTCTACAGTTAGTACAAGGAATGAAAATTTCTGAGCATCATAATCAGCTAACTCTCCCCTCCTTAAAAATTACACTGATTTTACTAAAATGGCAGTGGAATTTTGCAGATTGAACACTCGATGGTACCTGAATAATTTATTCTGTTCCAGAAGCTGTCCTTGTCTCCTTGTGGGTGTTGTTGTCTCATCACATCCCCACCCTCTCTGCCTGTGGAACCCTTGAAATTCAGAGTTGTCATTGTTCTGGTACTGCCTTGGGAGCTCTGGTTCTTGACTTTGAAGCTGTGCTTGGACCAGTCAGGTCAGCATCAGCTGGTCACGCCTTTGGGAATATTCCCATGTGGAACTACAATTTATGTGAGACATTCAGAAAGGAAGAGCATGACAGAAGTAGTCAAGGAGTATAATAACACGTATGGTATGACAAGAATTTTATCAAAACCAGAAATATATATTTACTTTTACAGAACCTGTAGCACTAATCTCAAATTATGCAATATCTTTCATTTTTTGATTATCATAGGAGTCATTTGGGTTTAACTACATAGGTAAGAAGAATATTGCAAGTCAGAAAATTTTCACCTTTTTGTTATTTCCCAGAAGGAACTTTTTATGTGTTGTCATTTTGGATAGTTTTACTTGGAGACCTTTAAAGAAAAGTATTCTTTACCAGTGGCAGAGAACTAGATTGATATCAGTATTCAAAATAAAAGGGCTTTTCTGTTTCTTAATTTAGGGAATGTGCTTTTTATGAGGATAAAATCACAAAATTACTTTACCTAAGTAAAATATTTTTCAAAGTCTCTGCTGAAGATTTTTCACTTGTATTTTAGCTTTATGCTGGTGATGAAGTTGTGGGGAAAAAAACCCCGCCACCAAAGCCTCAAAATCCCCACTTTTATTTATGATTTCTGTGAAATTCTCCAATTAACTTTAACCATGAAAAATATTTCATTTAAGATTTTATTATGATTTCTAAAATGATGTGAAAATGTAACTTCTGAAGGCTTTGTCATTCTTCCAATGTCTAAGAGTGTAAGTGTCTGTTAACATAATTCCTCTTTCTAAAGAATAGGTAAATCTGTAAGGAACTGTCTTAACCTCATTCTTTTGAGACCTCAATGATTGTTCATGCTCCATGGTAGTAGGAGATACTGAGTAATTCAGTGAATGAGAACAAATCATGAGTATTGGGCCACAGAGACTATTCTGATTGTCTAGGGGTTTTTTCTGTCCCTTTTATGCTCTTTATTAATATTAAGCAGTAAAATAAAATACAGGTTCTACATCTCTCATGCTATGACATTTGAAAGGAAAGAAAAAAGAATATCCCAATTTAGTAGGTATCCATTGTTGTTTCAGGCAAACTTGAGAGTTACTGACATTGTTAATTTATAGAGATTATGTCTGTATTTTGGTTTTGGCCCATTGGCAGCTCCAAAGCTTTTTTCCTGGTGGGGATTTCTCCTGAGGATTACTGGGCAGATGTAGTGTTCCCATATTTGTGTCTCTTCCTGTTTCGGTGTGTTATGGCTCCAGACATAGTACTAATGTGTGTTCTCCAGAACGAGTGCAGGAGAGAAATGAACCTGAGAAAGGCTTTACCAATGGTTAGAAACTTCTGCTTTGTCAGTAAATCCTGGTTTTAATAATGTCCTTTACAAGAAAAGAAAAATATAAATAGTGTGGCTTCAGTTTTTTGCTTCAGGTTAATGCTGCATATTCAATTTTTGTCCCGGTTTCTTCATTGCTCTTTGCCATACTCAACTGCACTGTTGTTGTGCGTTTTTGTGTCATCACATCACGTCCTTGAATTATTTACCCAAATCTCTCTTATCTGACTTATACCATAAAGGAATATAACACAGCTACACCAGTGTTTTTGAAGTATTTTTGAAACTTCACCATACTAAATAGAGTTTTTGATTTGCATATGGTAATCTCCAGCATATTCTGGGAATCCTCTCACAGATAGAGATGCCTGCATCAAAACATTTCCTTTCATTTATGTATTTAGTTAGTTGTTTCTTTGTTTGTTAATGGAATTTTCTTGGTCTGTATTTACACTCCTGTTTTCTTTCATGTGTTTCTGTCTTCAGGAATGCCAGCCTATCAGTATAGTTTTAATCAGGTGTTTCACCATGTTTTTAAAAAAATAAATGATGGATTTGTACACCAATCCATCTGCAGAATAGACTCAGGGAACAGGACTTTTTAAACTGTTTATTAAGAAGCCACAGTCTAATATGCATTATAAGCAATGAAACAGAACATATTTTAGAAATTTTGTTTGATTTAGTAAGCAATTTTAACACAAGAACTTTAAAACCAGAAATTTTCTTTAGCAAATGCATATTTTTATGATAATTCTATTGAAATTTTCTTGCCTACAATTGTTGTTTTATGTATGGACTTTGAACCTAGTAAATCCCTCTTACAATGTTTCTTACAGTATATTTGATTATAAGAATAAATGGTATGTGAAAATCTCCTTTCATTCAGAGTATTTATTAGCTTGGGTTTTGTCCTACCTATAAATCTAAGATATATTACATCATCTACATTCGAATAAGAGAATGTGAGAACATAGGAAAATTATACTGAATACAGACTAAATTTTTTCCATCAGTATTAGAAAATAATTAGATAAACTAAGATGAGATTGAGAAAATACTTTAAAAGCTATGTAATTTAAGGTTCTTTGTGCTTATTTTTATTATTACTTTGTTTTATAACATCTATTAATACTCATATATGTGCTTAGGGATATATGGAATTACTTATAGTGAAATATATATTAGTGAATTAAAGTATTTGGGATTAGTATTGAACTAATGAATCACTAATGAAGTATTTACTATAGTATCTATTATTCATTGTCACAGGTTGTTTCACAGTTTTAAATGTAACTTCTTAAGGAAATATTTGTCATCAAGGTAAAATCAGAAATTAAATTGCTGAAGAGTATATACATTTTGGGTAGGAATAATGTAGTTAGACCATGGTATTATATGCTTAATATTTAAAAAAAGAAGAAAATACTTGTAACTGTTATTAACTATGTCATAGAAAGTACTTGTTTTACATATATATAGACAAGTGTTTTGTATATCAGACATTAGAAAACTACTTATTGTTTTATTTTCAAGAAATTACATTTTAATTATCCCAAGAATTCCTTCCAAAAGCCATGACATTCATTACTGTAACATGTTTACTAGCAACATCATAACTTTTATTTTCCTTTTTTAAGTATATTGTGGAAATAGAATTTTCAGTATTAAAAATGGTAACTAAGTGTTCTTAGTTGCTAATTTTTACCAGTCCAAAGAGGTTTATGTTGGCTCCTGGATTGGAATTCAAGAACTTTCATTTATGTACCTATGCTGAGTCATTTTCACAGGAAACAAAATTCAGTCCACTTGGATTCTGACAAAGGATCAGAACACCTTTCTTTCTGTAGAAATAATGATAAACAGCATGCTTCATTTGACTGCTTAACATCAAATAATTTTAAGATCTAAATTGTGTGCACATTTCCTGTATTAAGTCAAGGAACAATTGTACTGATCTAAAAGCTCAGCCACTTAAACATCAGCTGAAGTTGGTGAGTATTTAGTGTAAAATGCAATAAACTTGAGTGTTTGTACTATAGAACTGAACATAAAAATCTGCTTCAAGTCTAACGTCATGCAGTGATATAGTACTGGGTTTTCATCCCTTTTCTACCTTACTATAATGAAGGTAGGTTAATATCTGTTTTTTTAATCACTTGTGGAGTTTTTTTCCCTTAAACAAAAAAAAAGTGAGACAACAAAGTACAAATTTCCCAAAGGTTGCCCAGAGAAGCTGTGGCTGTCCCATCCCTGCAAGTGTGTAAGGCCAGGTTGGATGGGACTCTGAGTAACCTGGTCTAGTGGAAGGTGTCCCTGCCCATGGCAGGAGGGGTTGGAATGAGATGAGCTTTAAGGTGCCTTCCAACCCAATGTATTGTATGTTTCTATAAGTAAAGAGCAGAAGAAAATAACTTCTTTTTCCTCAGGCATAATACTTCATGAAGTTTGAAGCATCAAAAGAGGACTTTTTCTTTAAATTACTTTATTTAGTTTTCCCTAATATCTGTATATACTTTAAATTCAAATAATTTTGTGGGGAGGGAGAGTGAGAGGGGAAGGAGAGTCGTTATGGATAAGGATTTTTATAAAATTTATATTCTAGAAAATTGGAAGGCAGCATTCATTTTTCTCCCTTGTCCTTTTCCATGGAATGAAAAGGAACTGAAATCCAGAAATTCTAGTTGTATTTATGATTCAAGTTTTTTAACAGTTGTGAGCTTCTGGGATTTGCTCATTGTCTGAGGAGTTACTTCTATTCAGTTTCACAGCTGCGGTTGTGAGGACCAGAGATAATGCTGCCTGTAATCTAAGATACAATGTTGTATCTATGCATTTTTCTTAACCACAGCATCATAACACAGTGAGTGACATCATAAAGAAGTTTTGAGTATGCAGTTCACTATTGCAGTCATAATTTGATACGTTTTGTGGTTTCCCTTGACAATGTTCCTTTAAGCATGTACTTATTCCTTTGACTATACTGCCTAGAAAGAGAACATGTTTTTCTACATTTTTTTAAATTTATTTGGAAAATTTAGAAGTTGCTTAGCTGTCAGTAATAACTTTGCCAGAGGTGAAGAGGTGCTTTCAGTCATTCTTATCAACAGTGTTTAATATATAAATTCTACATTGATATACATAAATAAATATATAAAACCTTCTTTTTTCCTGAATCGATGTAAACAGAGCCCAGATGGCCGTATAGAAGTCAAAGGGCAGCATGGAAAATCGTCACTGCATATTAAAGATGTGAAGTTGTCAGATTCAGGGAGATATGACTGTGAAGCGGCAAGTAGAATTGGTGGGCACCAAAAGAGCATGTACCTTGATATTGAATGTAAGTTCTAATATTTTGTTTTCTCTTTTAAATTTGTTTTAAAAGAAAAAAAAAAAGTACATTCTTAATGGTAGGTCGTTTTTTCATGGTAATTCATGATTAAACTTGTATAGATGAAGAAACCATATTCTGTAGTTCATTATTCTGTGGAAGAATCCTGTCTTTTCTGAAATAAACAATAGCCTTGTTGGTGTGTTGGTGACTTAAGCAGGACAGGATTTCTTCTGAAATCATATTCCAGTGGTATTATCCCTTAAGTTAAGGCTAAGCTTAATAACTTCAAATCTCTGGGCTAGCTGAGACCACTGGGAATGAAAAGTATTCAGCAGGATAAAGTAAGGGCTGATTTGAGCAGCAGCTCAGTCTTGAGCTTAACCTTCTAAGGTTCAACAAATTCTGTTTTTTGTTTCTGAGTCCTCTGATTTACTAATCCCTAAAAGGTCTCTAGCCACTATTATAACCCCTCCTGGAGTTATCATGTTTGTAACACTCTCTTTTAGAGATTGTCTTTATTCCAAATGCTTGCATTTTATCCCGGAGAAAAGGAGATTATTTTTGCTTAGAAGAGTCTGATGCTTGAGAAGCCAATCAGAGGATATAAATCTGAAATATAAGAAAAATTAATTGGGTAATTGCTTCTTCAACTGTTCTTCAAATTCACAAGCCAAGGTCTTCAAAAAATGAAAACAAGAAAATAAACATCCTTCTTTTTTATTTCATTGTTGTTCCATTTATCTAGAAATTTTCCAGATACAATTATTTTATGTCTCCAATAGAGTTTGTGTGAGCCTGTTTGAACTTAGTCTTTGAACAGAAAATTTCTTTCCAGTGGGAAGATAAAAGCTGGAATAGGATTCTGTGGCACAGAAATAAAAGTAATGATTGCAGACCACAGAGAGATTTCCTGAGGAGTTCTGAAAGTGCTTTCACTATACAGTTGTGTGTTCTTTTTTGGCAGGGAAGCAATGCATTGTGGCATAGAATATAAATCTGAAAGGAAAATGAGGAATGGTCAAAAGAATTTTTAGGTATTAGGAATGGAGAGATTTGCTAACCCAGAAGACCTAAGAAATAAATCTTAATTTGCTATATTTGTTTTCTTTAATGAGTGCAATGATAATTTTTTATATGTATCTAAAGGAAAAAAAAACTAGATAAAAATAAAAATTAAGTGAAGTTTCTTTAAAATACTGTAGACTCTACACATAATGATATGAAATTCATGGTTTGATTATGGTTGTGTTGCCGCTATGCTTTAACATTAAATATTAATATATTTTGAATTCAGAAGAGAGAGATAAGTTGTACCACGTGTTATAAAACATGGACAATTGAAATTTAAGGATTTATTAGCAATACAGAATTCATACCAGAGGGCATAATAAAACCTCTGCATTGACACAATACATTATTATAACCTAAGACACCTTTCAGGGTAAAAGTTTTAGAAGAGGTGGAAAGAATTTAAAAGTAACATAGTCTTATTATTACGGTATGACAGAATTAATTTTGAATGTGTGTGGGAACAGTCAAATATAGTGTATGAGACAATGGAATAACCTAAAGTTTGAATTTGTGCTTTGGTAGACACAGTTTTTGATACAGCATAAAATTTTCTACAGTTCTAAAATCCTCCGAGGAAACACAATTTATAAAGAACACAGAAATGTTATTCTAGCATCAGAGAAAGCACACATTGTAACAATTAATTTTAATGTGTAACACAAGATTTTTATTATGATATTACTAAAATTGGAGTTTTAAGTTTTAAATACTTAACTGATAGTGAGGTCTAACCCAAATGTAATTCTTTTTTAGCACAGGTGTTGTTTGAATAACAGAAATACAATTTCCTCAATTCCTTTAAGTCAAGTAGTTTTATGAGGCAAAGCAGATATTTCTGGGATGATACAAAATAGGTCTGTCTCATATTCTGATTAATGAGAATGAGAAATTTTTTGCTTTCCTTTGCAAATAACTTTGCACTGGTGTATGAGCTTCAAATACAACTTATTTGTCTTGCCCTGGAAAGAAAACACTTGTTTAATAGTGAATAATTCTCCTGTTCTTTAAAATAACGTCCTCAGGAGGAAGTGCCTATTTCCAACCTCATCTCCCATCAGTCTGGTCTCTGCCATAAACTTCTGTGACAGAACAGCCCCTTCAAAGAATCTTTCATCACCTCCTTGCCCCCATTTCCATCCAATGCTGGGTTGCCCGAAGCGCTGACAGTCCTTTCCCCATTTCCCCAATACCTTCCTTTAGGAAGCAGTGTCATGGTTACCTGTCGTTCCAGTTATGACACTTCATGAGTTGCAGGCTAGGGAATTTCAGCAAAATATTCAGGTTCAAAAACTAAACAATTAATTTGTATTTTTGTAGCCAACTAGTAAAAATGGGCGTATTCTGTTAAGTCAGTATCAAATAAATTTGATTTTCCTTGTAGTATTTTCCAGGAGGCATTCCTTCAGCATATTAATTGCAGCTACTGACATTGCTCTCAGGGCTTTTAGATTTTTTTTCCCAAATATTCATTTGCAAAACTGCATAAAACCCTTTAAAATATTTTAATTTTTCTCTTCCATTATTTTGGTTTTGTTCTCTTCCGAACAAGTTTTGAGAAGAATTTATTCAGGTATGGCTCACTCTTGCAGTTAAGCCATTTTAACAGAAATTTTTATTATTTTAAAAAATATTCTCATATAAACTCTTAATAACTCTTTCAAAATTAAAATATAAATAAATAAGCAGGACTTAATTCTTGATATTGTTCCCCAGTTTCTAGATGGAAGTCAACAATGCAGCTATGCCTTTCTGTAAGTTAGTAACAAAACTACAGCATTTTTGTTTATGTTTTACTGTATTTGACAGCTTGTGTAGTCAGGAGAGGAAACTGCTTCCATCACATCCTTAAATGCCAGCTCAGTCAAACAGACCTAATGAAGGCACAGAGTGCTCTCTGTCACTGTCTCATCCTTTTACTTACTGACCCCTATCAGAGATTTAAACTGACAGTAGGATTGCACAGAATTTCCATGCTTTATCCTTGTTCTCTCTTGGGGTTGCTCCTGGTGATAAGAGCAGCTCTCCAGGACAGGAAGAGATTATCAGGTTTGATACAAACTGGGCACAGTTAACCCTGACTTTTATCTGAAGGAAATGCTGAGCAGACATGAATTGTAGGGAACCCGGGGGCATTTTCAAAGATTTCTTCCTACAAAGCCATCTTTGTGTTTTGTTATGTTTAATTTTCCTTTATATAAAGTATGAAATATAAATCAAAATTACATCAATATAAAATACCATTTTCAAATATTATTTATTAATGGATTTCATTAACTGCAAAATTTGGTTTTAAATATGAATCCTAGTGTGTATTGGATCATAGTAATAATAAGTAATCAATTGAAAAGTTGATTCTTATGTTCCTATGTGGTGGAACATATGATGTGTATTGGGTATTAAGATGTGTCTATAGTTATTATCTACATATTTATCATAGACAGAGAAATAACTATTTTTTTAAATAAAAAACATTAGAGAAATACATAAAAAAGATAAAGCAGGCCATATACTAAGATGAGATTTTCAAGAGAGCCTGAGGAAGTTAAATATATATACCCTAGTGAATTCTAACTTGATTTTACATACAATATCAGGTGTCTCTCAAGGTTAGTTTTCCTATACAGCTGTTTACATTTCTATATGGTATTTTTTTGTCTTGAAAAGCATAATACAGACCTGACTAAAATAAAAATTGTGATGAGAGAACACATTAGTTTCTGGGTTTCACAAATTTTTCATTGCATAATTAGCATTGGAGAAAGAAAAATCTTGATTTTGACATGTTCAGTGTGTTGGATCATCTTTCACCACAGTGTTATTCTTAGTTAGGGTGCCCTGACACCATTACTAAGTTGGAAAATCTTTAAACAAGCCAGTGATGAACAACATTTATGATCCTTGAAAGACTCTCTATGTGCCCTTACAGTTTTCCCTTCGTTGTGTTCAAACTGTCATTAACCAGTTAGAAGTTTTCACAGCCCTCACTCAATTTTGTCCTCCCAGTGCACACATTATGTAAGATGCTACTGTTTCTGACGGCTCTGTATCACCAGGTGCAAATTCCTTTGGACAATACTCCTTTTACTGGAGAAAAGGCATTAAGCTATGTCCTTTGGAAAATTCTCTGTTTTCCCATACACTATCCAGGAAGCATCCTGACTAAGAGACCTTTTTAGCTGGATTTACCAGAATTCACATCATTATTTTAGTTAAAACTCTCAATTTCAGTACTGATACTGCAGCTGTTAGATGTGCTGGATGCCAAAAATGCATATTTCCTCACAGTACTCAAAAGAGTAGTGTTTTGAGATAGAATCATCTATGACACATACATTGCATTGAGTAACATGGTACATTTTTTTATGAGATCAGCCATGTGAGCATTTGATAAAAATTATTTCTTAGAAAGCAATTTCTAAAAAAATGCATTTAAATAATTTATAGTGTCTTGCAGAAATATGAAGTTTTCTTAATACTGCTTTTCATCCAAATATGATTTTTGTAGTTTTATTCCTTATTAGTTAAGTACCAACTTTGAGTGGTAAAAAATACAAATAATCATGCAGCATGTGCAATACAGTCTTTACCTGTAAAGAAAACTGTGCAGTATTTGTTATGCTATTGTACTGCTTATCAATAACAGTCTTTTCTTCCTTTGTTTTTTTTTTTCCCTGCCACAATTTGAAACCAACCTCATTAGTGTTGCTGTATTGAACTTGGCTTCCTAAATTGATTATTCTTTTGCTTTGTTGTGTGTTAGCTGTATTGCACTGCAGTTGAGGGGGATGCTTTCGATTCATGCAATTTAATTTTATATCTTTGCAAAAAATATATAACAAAATTACTTAAGAGTGGGTTCAACAGATTGAGCTTCAAATTGTATTTACCTTTAAGGAAGAAATGTTTTCAATTGGTAAAAATGCTACTACTGTGTACAGGATGTTAGAAATGTTATCATAGTATGGTTTGGTTTGGAAGGGATCTTAAAGGTCATCCAGTTACAACATCCCCTGCCATGGGCAGGGACAACTTCCACTAGACCAGGTTACTCAGAGCCCCTCCAAACTAGCCTTAAACACTTCCATGGATGGGTCATCCACAGCTTCTCTGGGAAACCTCAATGTTGTGATAAATGTCACACAAGTTTCAGCTGCCTACTGCTATCATAAATCATAATAAATTCAAGCAGTTCATACTTTGGATTTGTTTGGATTCTGTTTCTTTTAACAGAAACCAGTGCAGCAACATCCCATCACTGCTCACAGAATCACAGAATGGTTGAAACTGGAAGGCATTGCCTCTTTCATGTCACTGGACACCACCGAAAAAACCTGGCTTTGTCTTCTTTACACCTTTCCTTCATCCATTAGTCATGAGGGCCCAGTTCTATCTCGTCATTACAGCCAGAACACAAAACTAATAAATACACATATGGCCTAAGAAAGAAAAAAATTACAGGAAAAATAATCAAGAGAAGTAAGATATTGAAATACTATAGAAAAAAATCCGTTTTTTCTAATAAAATACTATTTGCTCTAGTTACATTTCTTCCTGTCAAATTTATAGTTTAAAACAAGAAAGCAAAGATGGAAAAGGTCAATCTTTAACATCATGAAATAGGTGTCGTAATTTTGACACATTATGAATGTCAGTTGTAAGATTTACCATTTTCCTTCTTTGACTACCTTGTGCACTTGCACAGGAGGAAGTTTAGTATGCCATTGCAGTGACTTCAAGGGGATAAGAAAGTTGAATTCTGTGCAAAAGATGAGGTTTATTACATAAAGTCACTTTCCAAAACCATTTCACCAAACTTCCCATAGTAAAGCAGAAATTAATGCATCCATTGTCTTTTTCTGATGTAACAAGTGTGGTAAAATGGAGAAATTATTCATCTATATAATAAATCTACCTATTATTTAGTCCAAAAGCCTTTAAAAATACTTTGAAACCAACCATCCCAAAAATATTTTACTTAAATATATGTTAATGACTTGTTAAACATGATATTCATATTAGAAATTTCTCATAAATTTTTACCAAAGAGAGCTCTCTAAACATGATTCAGTTAACCTTGCAATTAACTTGATATCATTTAAAGTAGATTTTTAATAACATGTTAGCTACTCTTCTCTTAATAGAAAAACACAATTTTGAATGTATAAAATAGTCTGCCTTTTATTTTGTTTCACTTCTAATAATTTAGTCATTAATAGGTATATATGCCTCAACATCTTTTCTTACTGTCATAAATTTTCACTTATGCAATTGTGAAAAGTTAAGGTAGAAAAAAAAAGAAAAAAAACATGGAAGAATTTTCTGATGCTTCCTAGAGGATGGTTCTACTTCATGAGTTGGTCTTCCAGGCTAAAAATGTTAAATATTTACATTGATAATTAATGCAATAAATTTTTAAACAATCTCACAAGTATTTTCATACTATATAAAAGGTCGTTTATATTACACAGTGAGGACCTGTGAATGAAAAAAAGGCATCGTGGCCTTTCTATACCTCCAAGATAGATCTATCAAAGCAGAATCAAGACATCTGAGTATAATGAAGAAAATAATCAGGTGATATGATGAGTGTGGTGCTGAAAATTTGAAACTTGAAAAAAACAAATTTTTAGAGATTTTATTTGTTGCTTTCTGGACATCACTGCATGTAAAAATTAAGTAAAGAGATGAATAGGCTAAGAGTACTTGCTCCATACAGCAGCTATTATGATTCAGGAATATATGAGAGACATAGAGACATTAGGGAATGGAGGGATGGTATCAATAAGGAGGCAGGTTGTGGAGGTAAGGGTGACAGGTAGTAAAATATGGAAGGTAAAGACTGGCTTTTGTTCTGCAAATGTGACACGTAGGACAAGAAGAAAGATGGGATTAGGATCTTGGTTTGAGAAAAGCACTGCCGTTTTTCACTCCTGCTTATATGAGAATTATGTAACCTGATACTTGATGGAGAAGTCAGGCCATACTAAATTATTCCAGTAATTCTGTCCTGGAATACATGCAACAATTGAAAATTTGGTACAAATTGGCACCATTTAAGAATAATGTGTTAACAGTTGGCAGCACTTGATTTTATTACTAAAATGAAAATTGCTGCTAGTGTGACAGATCCGTAAGGCGAGTCTTCCTGTCCTAGATCTGATGGGCAGTGTTGGTGATTTACAGGCATACAAAATGTTTGATAGACATATGCAAACAGTTTATTTTATACATCACTAGTGAGAGACTTAGCTTATTTTACCTAGCTATGTTTTCTTTATAATTTCTTCTCCTAATTTAAACTAGTTTAGGTAATTTTAGAGAGATATATCAATTCAAAGCAGACATTTCTATGAAATTAAAATTTCTTGAGGCTTTAGTTTGGTTTTTGTGTTTGCTTTTTTTTAAGGTTAAAACAAATACAATTCCTTAATGTCAGGTGAAATTCAAAGAAAAATAGGTACATTAAATTTCTGCAACTCTGGCAGCACCAAGCACCTGAGCCGTGTTCATTGCCCACCATTATTCAATGTGCAATTATCAACACGCTTTGCATCCAGCAAAAAGTATCTTATGGAAATGTAGCAATTGATATGGTGTTTGAATATTAAAAATAATATCCTAGTCAAGGTTTCCAGGAACTAGTACCGCTTGCCAGTAGGACGGGGCTCTTACTCTTCATAAAATATAGAACCAGTCGATAGTGCATCATACTATTGAATATCAAAGTCATATTCTAATGAATTTTGAGGGGAACCAAGAGAATGGGGCAGGGATAAGGAAATCTTACAGGACGTGTGGTGTTTTCTGCATTTGCTGCGAAAGAAACACATACCTCTCAGAACTTGTGAAATCATGGGGTAGATTCTGGACAAAAAGACCCCTCTGGTTTTAGCTAATAGTCATGGCAATTTAAAACCAATATATGATGAGTTTAATTTGCTTTTCTATTTAGAAACTTCCTATGCAGGTCTTGGATATTTTTCCTTACAGCTGCATGATTGTGATAGAGGCAGTAAAGTGAAAGTTAGTAATCCTGAAGTTATCCAATTCCTATCTTCCTTTTAAGGATGATTATAGATTAAAATATAGTCACCTAACCACATTTTTGAAGTCTTTCTAATATTATTTCTTCTTGTAAATGAATATATGACAGTTATTGTACTTGTCTGTGGAGGTTCTTCTACTTTATATCCAAGGAAGAGCTATTAATTTTAAAATATTGACTATTGAAAAAGGCATGAGAGAGAAAATACAAGAGAAAGATAGATGGCTGTTAACTAAATTGTGGCAGAGTTACAAAAAATTGAGGCACTTTTACAGGATCGATGGCAAGGACAGTACTAGATTTGCCAGAGGATGCGGTTTATTAAAGTCCTTGATGATGGGAAACTTATGCCAGCATTAATCATCTTAGAGAGAGGCTTCCAATAATGTACTGCAAGAAATGTCCCAGTGTCTTAGACCTGACAATCTGTCACATATTTTTATTATATGTTCCCAGGGAACAAATAGCCAAAAGTTTGAAAACCTATGTTCTTAAATTAAGAAGTGCAAATCTGATTCTGCACACCAGTTTTCCATTATAGCTGTCTGGACACATGGACGGAATCAGGTAATTTGCTATATCTAATTTTGTGTAGGGCACCAAACATACACCAGAGCTGGATCTTTGTCGTCCTTAATTTAATTACCTTCTGGACAAGGCAGGTGATGTATTAGTCTGTTGTTGAATCACTGTTCCTGGACATTATAGCTAACAAGGATATCTAAATGGTAGAGACAGCTTTCAGGTCAGAATTTGCTTCTCTTCGATAATTTTCTTACACAGGTTATCCAGAACTCATTCTAATTGGAGTGCTGACTTGTCAGTTTCTTTCTTGTTTGGGAAAATGAACAGCTTGAGTTTAGCTGATGCTGGTGCCATAACATTAACTACTCTAAAATGTCATTCTAAATTTAAAATTTCTTACAGAATCATGCACTCATAGAATAGTTTAGTTTAGTTTTGTATCTTTGTGATGTAGTCTTTGTTCCTTCAAGGCATCTTTTTCATTTGGATTGCCTCATCTCTCCAAAATAATACTCGATCTTTCATAGTTGAACCACAAAACCTTATGAACTTTATCACATCCTGGGCTGCATCCAAAGCCCCGTGGCCAGCAGGTCAAGAGAAGTGATTCTATCCCTCTACTCACCTTTTGTGAGACCCCCACCTGCAGTGCTGCATCCAGCTCTGGGACACCAAATACAAGAAACACATGGACCTGCTGGAGCAGGTCCAGGTGAGGGCCACAAAGGTGATCAGAGGGCTGGAGCAGCTCAGCTATGGAGACAGCCTGAGAGAGTTGAAGTTGATAAGTCTGGAGAAGAGAAGGCTCTGAGGAGACATTTGCAGCCTTTCAGTGGGCAAAGGGGGCTTATAAGAAAGACTTTTTACCTGTAGTGATAGCACAAGGACAATGGTTTTAAACAAAGAGTTATTAGAAATTTGATTTTAGGAAGAATTTTTTTTTTTTAGTGTCAGGGTGATGAGACACTGGAAGAGATTGCCCAGAGAAGCTGTGGATATCCCATCCCTGGAAGTGTTCAAGGCCAGGTTGCATGGGGCTTTGAGCAAGCTGGTCTAGTGGGAGGTGTCCTTGCTCATGGCAGGGGATTGGAACTGGGGGATCTTTAAGGTCTTTTCCAACCTGAGCTATTCTATGATATTGTGTGCATTTAATAAATCATATAAATGGTAACTTTTGTATCTTTTTTCAGTTTTGGGGGGGTTTTATTTGTCTTGTTTTCAGTGAAGTGCTAAAAGTTCAGATATAAGAAATACCATCAGGGTTGATTTTTTTTTTTTTTTAATGGAGTGTATTCAAGCTGCTACTTATCTATTTAGAACTGTATGTCATCTTAACTGGTAGTACTTTATGTAAAAAAGCTTAAAAGGAACAGTTCATTTGTACCCTGCATTGAATTTTGTCAGGTGTAAATTAATTCTCAGTTACATAGAAGGTAAGCAGAGCACATTATTAATTTTTAATGGTTCTAATTTTCTAACTGATTTCCACTGAATCTTTTATTTTTTTAAACAGTACGTATATTGCATTGAAAGATCCTTAACATATGTAAGCCTATGAGAAAGACCACCTTCTCATTTCTACGTGGTTTCACTTTATTTTCAATTGACAGAACTTTTTGATAAATACTCTGTTTTTTAATGTATTTTGTTTGTTAGTTATTTTATAAAAATTATGGGATCAGGTTTTGTAGACATATAAAATAGTCATAAGTTTTCAAAGCCTTGGCTTTAAGGTTTGTTATTTTTCATGCTTTATTTTAAATTAAGCATAATGTGTGTTTATGTTTGATAAATACTAATTCCGTAACCATTTAAGCATACTAAACTGCAGTTAGTGATGAAGTGCATACAAGAAAAAACAAGTTCTCTTTATAAACAAATTTTTCCCTTTCAACTAATTTTTTTAGTTTTATAAGAAATGTGAACTATCTTTTATTTGTACTGTAAAAAGAAAATTATTTCAGAATTATATTCTTTTTGTAAAACATCACTCCAGGCATCTTAGTCTGTTCCTGACTAGGAAATCAAAAATCATCTGTTTTAAGATAATTTCTATGAATCAAGTCATTAGCACAGTCCTCTTTTTTTTTGGTATATTGGAGCTCTTGACTGCTGGGGAAATGGCTGCAAAGCCATTTCTCCTTTTTTGAGGGGAATGCTTTACAATTGTGAGTTGTTTATTTGGGGATATGTCTTTATTTGACGGACTTTTGAGCCTATTTGTGGTTTTTGTATTTATGACTCTTAATACCTGTAGTTCTGTATAGATGGCAGTCCATAACTCACCTATTCTTTTAAAATATAAACAATTAGATACTGTGGGCATCCAAAATCTACCTTTAGAAGAGAGAAAAGTCTGAACTGGAAGTCCCTATTATCTTAAAAGCTTTTATCTGCAGTATAGAAGTGTACACTACTTTTTCACTTTGTAAGTCTTAAAACAGGATATAAGTTTGCCATATGTGAATTGAAATCAACAGAGAGCATCAAACCACAAAATGTTATCCAGAAAGGAAGGTTACTCAGATTCAGAGTATCTTTCAATCTTCAACATTCATGCCAGTGTTCATAAATAGAGTGAACTTATTGTGAGAAATTGCACATTGGGAGACAGTGCTTGCATAAAATTTGTGAAATAACCACATTTGGAACCTCATGAACACTCTGATGAGATTTCCAATCTGTTGAACATGCTGTTGATCCATCTATTGAACATGCAGAAATAAGTTTGTACAGTTTTCCTACACGTGATTCCCATCATGAACTTCATTTCTAGAGGAAGAGTCAAGGTTCTGTGACACTTTTCATTCCTTAAATTATATTTCCCCTGATGAGGGAAATTTTAAAGCCTTTTTGCCAGATGGCGCGGAGACAAACGGGACCTTCAGTCTTCTTAGCTTGCAGATAGTTGTTTATTAAGTCTTATCAGAGAAATGTAGCCCATAGCCGGGCATTAGACATAGCACAGAGCAAAGAATGCCAGAAGTGGCCACTTAATCTTGATTAAACACTCTTTTTAAAGGTAAATCATCCAATTAAAACTTAAAATGAAAGATATTTTCTTTTTTCTACCAGTGTTCAATAATTCACCCTGTCACACAGACAGGAACTGCGGAATTTTTTATCCAATCATTCCAAACTACTTTTACTGCAGAATATGGAGTACTAGAAATAGAAGAAGAAGAAGAAGAAGAGGAAGAAGAAGAAGAAGAAGAAGAAGAAGGTCTAAAAGACAACTATTATCCTCCATTTTGAAGTTTTTTGCTTTTATCTGTTTACTATATTAACAAACCCAAAAAGTCTAGATTTTTCACCCTGTGACAATCTCACATAACATCCCATCACCTAGTTCACACCAGTGTAGATTTTAATTCTTCCCAGAGAGCGTATAGATTTCTCCACGGACAAAGGACAGAAATGCTGGTGTACAGGGGGGTTTTATTCTTCAAAACAGGCAGAGAGATATTCTCTTCATTCTGGACTCCAACAGTTCTGACCCTTGGTATTCTGAGATTCTTGACCACAGAAAACCATAAAACACACTTATGTAGTTTGCTTTTTTCTTCATATTCTCCACTAGTGTGAGATGTCACACTCTGAAGCCTCTGATAGTCTGTTCTTTGCATTAAACTGTTTAGCTGATGAAACATGGGGTATTTAAAGGTCTGTGAAAATCAAGATCACTAGAATTACTTATTAAAACACTTGGAGCAGAAAGATGAGCTCCTGTGTCTGGTAAATAAATTCATAGCCAGGCAAGCTTTACTTATTTGTATTAAAATGCTTGTTTTTCTACAAAAATAGGGATTGAACAGTTATTAAAGGAGATGCTGCTGGCCTTGAGCAATGTAGCGGCTTTGATCTGTGCTTTAAAACTTCTATTGATAACAGTTCTTTTTGCTCAAAGCCTGTATGCCTACATGCAGCAGCAGCATATGTCATCAAAAAAGTTATGCTTTTCAACAGAGGCAAACAGAAAAAGAAGTTGAAAGTGTGCACTTCAGGGAAAAAAAAAGAAAAGAAAGAAAAAAAACCCAGTTGTTTTTAACCATTCCTGAAGCTAAATTTTACTTCATACTTAAAGATGCTCAGTTCTGGTCTCTCACAGACCTATTAGCAATTTTGTTGCCTAAAATTAAGCTATATGTGAGAGGACTAGAATAGATTTTCCAGAGACACATCTACAAATATTTAGGAGCTATTTATCAAAACAAAAATGTATATGTATATATCTTAGATATTAAAAATTTATACCATTACACCAGATGTAACAAATAAATTCCCTTTTGGAATTAAAGCACTAAGGGAGTACCCTTGAATAAAGAATATTTTTTTAAAATACTTTTAAAAGATAAAAACAATGAAATTAGGAAGAAAATACAAATCAATATTTGATAGAAAAAAACCACTATTCACCCAAGACATAAGAAGAGGAGAGAAAAGGCTACCCCCTCTCATTTATAGAGATTAGTAAACTTCCTGCTCTCCAGAGAAACAGTGAATAGAAGAGACAGGCCTTGTCGCTTAGTTGCACTGTGGTCTGAGGATCACAGTTAGTTGGCAAACCAGCAATTTCCCCTGTGTCAGGTATATGTTTAATGCAGCCATTTACAGTAAGGTTTGTAAGAAAAACACACCATCTTTTCCGTGGCTGAAGCTTGATAATTTCATAAGGTTGATATAAAGGTTGTCCTAAATAGTGTACACACAATATATTTTCTGCAGTAGGTAGAATACATTACAACATTTTTGGTATTCTTTTACTATTTTTTAAAGGTTTATTTCCACAAATAAGCATCTCTCTTTAGAAAGATTTCATAAAGAAAGTTCCAGTGAGAAACGGGTGAAGCCATAGCACAAGAAAATTTGAGTGAATGTAATTTCTCCATAGCAAAAGAAGACACTATAAAATCAGCACATTAACAGACAATATATGTTTTTTTTGGTCATCTCACTTTGTCGTAGAAGGGTATGGCTGAAAAGTTTGTCATCCTCAAGAGGAAATGCTCTTCCTTATTTCTGAGAGAGTGTCTTTCAAGGGCCTGATATTGCCTAATGTTAAATATATTTAACAGGTATTCTCTTTCCCGAGAAGTTCAGCTGAAACAGTTTCAGGAGAGGAGAAACCTACCAAGATAAAAGCCCAGTGAACTCAAGGTGGAATAGTAATACTTCCATGTTCCATAATAAACTGACACAACAGTCAATTGGAATTTCTCAGTGGACATGAAAGTTTGGATATGGGTATATGTCTTGTTTTACTAAACCAGTTAATAAACTTGTGCATTACTTCCTTTTTCCAGATGCTCCAACATTTGTGTCAAATCAAACCATGTATTACTCTTGGGAAGGCAATCCCATCAATATAAGCTGTGAAGTGCTAGCAAATCCGTCTGCCTCAGTTCAGTGGAAAAGAGGAAAATCAGTTTTACCTGTAAAAAATACAACTCATTTGAAGACCTACAGTACAGGAAGAAAGCTGATTCTAGAGGTAAGGCTTAAAATGGAAATCAGCATGGTGTCAGAACATAATTTTGTCCTCAGTTTGGCAGCACTGCGAATACTGTAGAGTGTATTTAAGGCTAAGACTTACAATTGAATAAGTAACACTCCTAAAAAAGGAACAAAAACAATGAACAACTATATATGAACTGATTTATCTACACATTTCTCATGAGTAGTTAGAAAATAATCCTTATTTGAATGGCTTGTGCTCAGTTTTCCAACTGCACCCAACAGAAATATAATTTGCATTTCTTGGAAGTAAAAAAATCCATAAATACATATAAAACAAAACTGTCTAGCTAAGACTGAAAATTAAAGTGACTACCCGGTAAGTGCCAGTTTATGAGGGGTTTTTTTATTGTTTAAAGAAGAAATTATAAAGATGAACAATGTCACTATTTTCCATTATCAGATTTCCTCATTTGAAGTTGAGAAGAGGGAGTTAAACATGAAAAAAGGTGTATTTAGGTCTATATTAGGAGAATATACTAGATATGTTGGAGTAAGAACACATCTGCATATTGGTTAAGGAGAACACACTTGAATTTCTGATTTTAAAAAAAGAAATTATATTTAATTAGCAACTAATATTTACAAAGCGCATTCATTTTAAAGATTGCTCCCACATCTGACAGTGATTTTGGACGGTATAATTGTACAGCCACAAACAGAATTGGAACAAGATATCAGGAGTATACACTTGGTCAAGCTGGTAAGTTAAAATTTTGTTTCTTTTTCTTTAAATATTTTTTCATTCTGTAATCAACACTAAGTTCAGACACACTATCCTCGGTTTATTTTATTCCATGGACTGTTTGCAGATAATTTAATTGTCTAAGAGCTGAGCTGCAATATAAAGTAAAATAAACCAATTCCCTTTGAATATGAATCTTCTTTTGATTTAATTTTAAGGCCTTCTGAAATTTGAAAAGAATTAGTCTAACCTTTTTTCCTTTGCTCTTGCTATATCCTACATTTATAGCAATGTATTTTTATTACTTCAGCAGAGACATATGGTTTGCAGGCAGTAGAAGTAAGAAGGAATTAGGAAATTCTTTTTTTCCTTTGTCTCCCTTGTATTTTCTTGATAAACCAACAATGACAAAAGACTGAAATACTGCAGCAAAGAATTTCTATCTCCATTTGCACTTTTAGTTATTTAAAAAAAGAATTTGACCTGGAGTGCCAGATTGCAATCATTTAAGCTCTGAGATATTCTACACTCTATTGTTACAGAATGTCTGACTATTTTAATGTCCTTGTATTTTGTTTAGGCAAATAGAAAAATCTGACTGTATGTTTGTTCTTTGGCAGAAATAACTATTAACTGAAACCAAATGAGAGTTTCTTAGCAGTGCTTTCAATTATATTTTCTTGTGGAATGGACTAACGCTTGCTCAGTTTTGAGGTCTCCAAACATTTGGATCTCTGTACTCAGATGGTGCAAACTGTGCCGACTTTAATGACGTTTCTGGAGTTATAAAGCAGTTGACAGTACTAAAGGTACAGCCACACTGGGAGCCATACACCCCTTGGGATGTGTTGTCATGGACCATTTTTATCGTGTAACCTCCAGGTTGTCCCATACTGCCACACTGGCTGACACATTGAAGGGACTGGTAGAAATAATTATATCTATATCTATATCTAATTTTTTTTCACTAGGACACATATATTCCAAGTGATTCTGTATGTTTTAGTTGCAAGTTTTGATCTAGTTTCTTCTTCTTCTTTTTTTTTTTTTTATTTTAGTAAGAAAATAAACACTTTAAATTCCTGCCAGGACGACTTTCGGGGGAGCATTGTTGAAGCATGCACATCCAGTCTGGTCTGCTGCTATTATTTGTGCAGTTTTGCTCCATAGGGCAATTATTTTCTTCTGGTGTCTTAGGAATTATAAAACCCCATTATTTATTAATAGTCTTCTTAGAATTTGTACATAGTTTTGAAAGTTTTTCCCATCATCTCTATAGGATACTAGCACACATTCCTACTATAATATTCTTTTGGTTTCGAAGAACTATGAAAAGTGCTGAGCTTCTTAAAATAGGAAAATGTAGGGTTCAAATTTCTGTGAGCCACATTTTACATCATTTAAAAGATCCGTTACCCTTCATTTTACAACTTTTTTGGGGTGTTAGCTGTGGTGTGATCTTCCCTTCCTTTGACAGCTACATTTGACTACTAAGAAAAAAAGCTTTTCTTGAAGCCATGAACATAAATAATAGGAAAGGAAGGAAAATTCCCACTTGCATTCCTCTGGTGTCTTACCTCTCAGGAGAGAAAATGATGAGAAAATATTGTGGTTGTCATTGTGGGCTGCTTTTTCATAAATATGTATACACTTGGGAGAGCATTGCACCAAATATTCTCCAGAATATTGTCTTTTTCTCTTAGATTTGCAGAACAACATCTCATCACAATGCATGATACTACATGATGATTATTTTAGCTATGTATATATCCCCTGCTTTTATAATTTATTAATTAATCAATTTTAGTAGAAAACATTAGCATTGAGAAGTTAATTGAAAAAGAACATGATATTTTGTCATTTTATTTCAGGAAATTCACACATGACCACCCCTGGAAATGCAAGGGAAAACAAATAACAAGCTACAATCCTTCTTTGGCTTTTTAATGCAGCATATTAATACATTGTATTTAATTAATTTAATTTACATTTAATACATTAATTTAACTACATTTAATACATTGTATGTAATTAATACAATATATCAGAAATGACGCTGGTGCCAGTTTTTCAAACAGATTAACATTCTTTACTTTTGCAATGTTTTGCTTTTTGTTTTTTTTTCAGGCAATTCTTCAGAAAACTCGATGGACACTTAAAAAAATATGTACTGTAGTTATAAACATAAAAAGGTAAATCAGGATAAATTGAATTATGGGAAGACATCAGGTAAAGCTTGAGCTATATTTGGATATTCTACATGATGACGTTAAAAGAGAAAAAATAGAAAAAAAGAAAAGCAGGTTTTTTTAGTAGTGATAGTGAACAGGGCTGGAAAAGCTGGGTTTGGGGTGTCACTGTGCACTGCTATGCACTACTTTCTATGCACCACTTACAGTAGTGTAATGCATAATCGTCAGTATCCTGAAAGATTAATATTTTTAGAATTTGCCTCTAAATAGGCTTTGTTTTTGGAATAAAAACCCAAACATGTAATTCACTGTTACAAGTTTTGCAATTTAACTGGCATCAGCTAGAAATGGAAAATAATCAGAGAGATGGAGGATAAAACCATTATAATAATTACAGGTATAAGATGTCAAATACAGCTTTCCCCCTAGTTTTATTTCATCAGTTGCTTCACTCTGGTTGATTAGGAAGGCCTAATGATTGATATTTTCCATATTAAAGCCTATAAAATAATTTCATGCATTTCAATGCAGCCACCATTACTTTCTGGCTTTGATTGTAAATACGAATGCTGGGGCGTAGAATACTTTTACAAAGGCTCTGTCAGGGAAAAATAAATACAATTCCTAGCTGGGAGACAGTATTATGTAAAGTATGCTGCTAGGGTAAATTTGATCACAAATGATGATCATTTGACTGAATAGTTTTCTCTTTAAATTCTGCAGGAATTACTTGTTCCTTCATGTTTTGTTCCATTTTCTGCTTTGCTGGATTTCAGCAGAATCTAACTACCTTTTTTATTAATTTACTGCTACTTAAAAAGTGATCATACTGTCACAATTCCATTATCTTTATTCCTGTTGCCTTCCTTAAGGAATTAGACTTATTGATGGTTTAAAAAAGGAAGATTTCTTTCACAATTGATATGCAATTTACAGCCATATTTGTATGACAGGAAAACTATAACTGTTCACTCAGATTATACAGAGCTACTGAATCAGCCTGAATTCCATTTAAACCTTTCAAAACAACTGAAAAGCTGCAGAGTAGTTGAGGTTTCATTCTGGAAGGTGCTGGCCTGTTTGGAAACTTCAGAGTTTTGTTGAAAGCTTAATCAGACGTGCCCATGACCTGACCTGTGGTGATCAGCTCTTAAAAATACCACATGGGTGACCTCTTTTTCATTACCTGTGTCTTTAAAATGTTATGTGAGTAAAATATTGAATGTGAAAATAACCCCAGTCACTTCTTGCCACTCCAAATAAATTGCTGCATGTCACAGCCACAACTTTTATTTAAGAACTTTACTTACACTCTGGTTTTAATCTAAGTCAGGCTTAAATTTTGGCAAGCCAGGTCACCTTGACATGTTGTCCCAATGGTTCTCAGAGCCTGAGATGAACAGAGATATTCCTAGATTTGTCCAAATCTAGTTTATCCATAGTTTCTGTGGAATACCACTATGCGGGAAGTCAGTATGAACTAGAAAAGCATTCTTCTGCTTTGTTGAGGTCTCAGTATCATTATTTTAAATGTTTTTTGTAGGTAAATAGAAAATCACATGGCCATCAGTAGTTTAGGACTATGTTATTGGAATAGGCAATTTAAAATCTTAAAGTGGTAAATTTTAAGGTTGTGACACAGAGCTAAATGAGAATTTTGAAGGTTTCTCTTTTTTTGAATATTAATATAGATTTTGTACATAGCTGGATGTATAGCTGGGCTGAATCTAGAGCCCTAAAAAGTAAACTATGAGTCATCTCTAAGGATACCATAGCCTTACTCTTCCTAGACTTTCCTTTCCCCTTCTTTCTTGTATTCTGGGATGGCATAGGGTTTAAAAGTCCTGCTGTGGGCAGGAACACTTTTCACTAGACCAGGGTGCTCAACATCCTGCCCAACCTGGCCTTGAGCACTTCCAGTGATGGGGCATCCACAGCTTCTCTGAGCAAATGAGAGATGCTACATCTGCTGTAGCTGTATGATTTATCTTTTTCCTTTCTACAGGAATATTACAGGTAATTAAAAAACAAACAGGCAATGATGTCATTAGATACTGAGAACTTCTACACCATTTTATTGAATGAGGTGTTCTTTAAGCATCCTGTGCGCACAGAAAATCAGTGAAGATGCACTATAATGACAACAAAAGCAAATGAAGACATGGGAAAGACAATAATTGAGCTTTGCATAAAATGCATCCTGTAAGCTGTTTTATGGAATAAAGTCATGCTCAAAATATGAAAAGGTTGTTTGATAACTGACAAAGACCACAAATCAAATTTAGAAATTTACTAGTCTGTAGTTCTGGTGCTGGCACTTTGCTGCTGATTAATGGATGTTGTTCCTTTTTTCACCAAGTATTTGCATTTTCACACAGGTAAAAGAAAATCAAAGTAGTAGGACTTAATTTTCCCTGGAGAATAGTATAATGAAAAAGAAAATCATATCCTGCCAAAAGCCCATTTGTCTCCACAAAAATATGGGCAGACCTAAAATCTAACTTGCTGTTCTAAAACTTGCCATTCACATCTTAGCAGCATCAGCTTAAGGATTTTTATTAAAAAATGAACCAAACAGCAACATATTTTCAATTAGCATAGGTGTGAAACTAACAACACGGCAGCAGTGTTTTGCTTTTTTTGCATATGTATTATTTTAATTTATTAATTTTTTATTTATTTGCTAGCTGTTGTGTTGTTTACTACCTGAATGCTTATTTTTCCAGAACTCTCAGATGTTTGGCAAAAGAAGTCTATGTAGATCTAAAATTGTTTTGGGCTTTTTTTTCTATTGTAAGGATATACAAGTACAAGCTATTCCACAGAGATTTGTGACTCCAAAAGTCTAGTCCCCAGCCTCATGTCTTTCCTTGCCAAGGTCCTGGTGCTACTTAGATTCAGCATTTAGATATAGTTATTTTCAGTCAATATATATGCCAGATGTACAGAGGGAGGAAAAGCTGGAGAACTGCAGTAGGAACACACCGACAGGAGATAGGAGACAAGAGCTAACTGGAAGATCAATCTCTGAGCTCGCTACCCACTCTCGCAGCATCACTTCCTTTTCTCTGTTTATACCAGCACTGCTAAACTCTGAGAGGGAGTTATTTTCTTCCATAAAGCTATCCAAAAAATAGCTTGAAAAGAAAATCCCCAGTGACAAAAAGTGGCCATTTATTGAACAAGTTTGGTCATAATTGTAGGAGACTTTACACATCAGTGGAGACAAATATGTACTCATAATTCTTCTCTATCAGCTGTGATACTGTTTTTGGAACCAAACCAATTCTGCTTAACTTGGGCCATTATATCACAAAGTTCATTTGTGCAAACCAGCATTATGTGCTGAGTACAAAATACATAAAGTGCAATTTTATACCTATTGTTTGGGGATACTTTTTGATTTTATTTGATTATTTAAAATACGTGAATGTAGTCACATATTGAACAGAGAAATAGAGACTGTGGAAAGAAAATGAAGTTGACTAAATGTCTGACACTTTTTGGGTCTTTTTATGTCTTTAATTTAAAGGCTGAACTCATGATGAATTATCATTTGTTTTGACAGCAGTATAATGACAAAAACAGATAGCAGTGGAACTTCTAAGGAAGTAATCTGGAATCTTTGCTATCACTAAGTGATCTTTAAATCATAGAACATAAATGCCTTCCTTTTTCTACTACTTAGTCCTTCAACTTATATCTACGACAGTATGTGAATTAGTGATCACTGCCGCTAGCTAAACTTCCCTAAGATTCATTTTGCTGGTTGGTTTTAGAAAGAAAAAGAACAAGATCCACAGCTCTATTCTTCCAGGCACAGACTTCAGAGTACACAACATTGCAAATTATTCTTCACTCCCGCTAAACATTGATCCAAAAGCCTTGCAATTCTAACATGAAAATCATGGCAATGTTCCAAGTAATTGCAGCTGACAGGGGACAGCTCAAATGCGGGAATGTTTAGCTGGATCAGGACCAGAAGGCTGTATACCTTGCATGATCAAATTCATACTCATTAGAGAACTACAGAATTAGATTCAGTTCATTATGCTGTTATTGATCTTTTTTGAGGAAAAAAGTTACAGATTTGCCTAGTTGGAAAGAGATAGTACGTATTTATTATATCCTGATGGCATTGCTAGTATTTGGTTTTGGTTTTCACCAGAAATGTGTCTCCTGCTGCATTTTCTTCAGGTGATTCACTCTCTTCCTTAGTAGTGATATAGTTCAACTTTGAAAACGGCATAAAACTCACCTGCACATGTGGGTGGTTTGGAATGTGAGATGCATATTTAAAATAGTATTGTGGATGTATTTTACACTTCAATGAGTTCTAAACATATTGCATTGTGCTAGTTATGCAAAATGTCATACTGGGTTTTCAAAGGAGCTTCATTTCATGCTTATTATCAACTGGAATCATATCTTCCTTTGGCAGAAATTATACTTGAATCTGCAGTAGCGAACATAAGGTTCCTCCTGAAGGACTTCATCTTCCCTGTGCTATGCTGTTGTGGTTTGATGCTGGTTAGGTGCCAAGCCCCAAGAAATCTATTTATTTACTTGCCTCTACTATAGTTAAACACAGAAGGGGAAATTAAAACTTCATTTTCATAAGGTGAAATAAGGATTATTGAGGAAAACAGAAAAACTTCAAGGCAAAGCAGGCCCACACTTGTAGTTACAGTATAAAGAAGATTAATTACTAACAGAATCAAAAGTAAAAAGAAATAATAATAAATTAAAGCAAACTCTCAGAACACTTTTCTCTTCCAGTACCTCCTTTTTATTCTACCAACCTGCACAAGGGAAACAAACATGGAGTTTGGTCAGTGTTTAATTTCTTAAGAGTCTTTCTTTATGTTTAAGAAAAAGAGTATCTTCTACTGTGCTGTGGGATTCTTCACAAAACAACAGCCCGCCCGAATCTGCTGCAGTGAAAAACTTCTCTCCCACGGGTCTACCAGTCTTCTCACGACTGCCAGCGTGGCCCATAATGGTTCAAGGGGTTTTAGTCTTTTAAGGATAAGCTATTCCAGCCTGGAAGCAAAGGCTCTCTTCTTCAGTCTCTGAAAGCCTCTCAGAGTGACCTGGTGTGGGCACTCTTTTTTCACAGGCTGCACATGGACCTTTGCATCCCCCCATGCACTTTAATGAATTACAGAGAAACAGTCTGTAGTATTACAGTCCTCACCATGGCATGCAAGGAGAATTTTCAGCTCTGGCGCTAGGAGCGCGTGCTCTCCTTCCCTTCCTTTACTGACTTTGGCACCGCCATGTTGGCTTTGTCTCACTTGATCTCACTTTTCCTTTCTCTCTGACCTGGAAGAAAGCAGGTGCCTGTTAAGTTGTGGCTCAGAAGTTGATCCCGTCTCTTGTCTGGGCTCTGCTCCAGGAAAAACTCGCCATGTTTCTCATTGCCAGCTGCCTGGTGCCTTTCTCGGTTCGGCGCGACTTGTGCCGACGGCGGGGAAGCCCCACCGGCTCCACGCGGGGCTGCGGCGGCCTCAGATCTATCTCGGCTTCGTGGTCCTGGCCTGGGCTGGGGGGGGCCCTCTCTCACCACCCCTTGGCGGGAAGCGGGAACAAAAGGAATGTCTCGAACTTGCTCGTCCTTTAAATATGTAAATCGCAGAGGCAGGACCAGCATTTTCATTGGTTTAGCAACCTGACCATCGAACTAAGTATAAACTACCACACATGCTTATTATAGTTGATCACACACAGGCATTAACACGCAAGGAGGTCTCCTTAACATTTGCAAAGCCAAGAACAGAGTGGATTTATAAATAACACATTTTTGTTTCATACCATTGACCAATTGTATTGATGCAGACAGAAGCACCAGTGATTTGCCTTATTAAAGTATCATCCAAAAGCTACCATAAAAATAGCATGAATGATATTAGATATTCATTCATCCCCTAAATGTTTTTGTGTATTTTGAACACTTTTAACAAGAGAAAAAGATTTTTTAGAAGTTTAGATGCTATTTTTAATACTGTAGGTATCCACAGCAGCTTTTAGCTTGCAATTAAATCCAAAGAGCATTCATCTTTACTACTGAATATTGATAATCATCTTCCCAAGTGATGGTATCCTCATGACTCATAAAGTGCCATTCTGCTTCAGTGTGGCTGTCCTGGATTGCTTTGCCAGGATTCTTACTCTGTGGTTTTCCCACTCCTCTCAGAACTGCCATTTGAGCTCTGGAGAGAAAGCATTTGTACACAGAATGGTGCTTATGTACTTAATGACTATATTGGGGGCAAAAAAAATTATTTCTCTCATCTGTAATGAGAATCTGAAGGAAAGGGATCCGTCACAAGTTGGTTCTAAACCTCCTCCTCTTTTGATTTTGGGGTGAATGTTGACTTAAAACGCAATTCATATAATTCATTCTTCTTCTACGTGGTCACAGAAAAAAACAGTCTGTAAGTTTTTTGAACATAATTTCTTTTTCTAAAAACCTCCAACTTTTTGATCAATGAAGAAACAGATCCAAAACCCAGGTCTGTGTTCTCATGGATTCATAGCAGATTTGTCATGTTCTATCTGATCACAAATCTCCAATCCCTTTCTAAGAAAGGTGAAAATTTCTTGCAAAATCCCATATCCTGATGAATATTTCCTGGAATAAGAAAGGATTTGAATCCCTCTAGCTGAGACTTGAATTCTACTAAAATCTGAAATGCCATGGATTCACATAGTTGTGTCTTTAAGTAAAAGATATTACAATTTTTCATCCATATAAATAAATCTATGCTGGTTTTAACCAATGAATACCAAGTATTGGAGGTTTCAGGACACCTGGAATCAGATATGCCAGCTGTAAGAGCTATGATATTCACATAAAGACACTCAAGTCTGACAGCTCACAGAGATGTTTTTCTCAAAAAAAATGAAGTTTTGGATAATTAAAAGGTTGTACAAATCAGCCCCTTTAGGCCGGATTTGGTCCTTTGGTCCTTTTCCTGAGAATTTGTGGCTGAATATATCATTAAATCTGTTCTTTAATATTTTATAGACATTTTTGTCTCATTTCCATTCAAGTACCAATGCTGGGTGAAGGGCAGATTGATTTCTTTTTATTCACAACTGTCTGACAGCCTTCGAATACAGACAATATTTTATGTAAATGGTTCATTACCCACTAATCAAATTACAGGCTTTGGCTCAAATTCTGGCATGTCCTTACAAAAATATCCTTTATAAAATGGAGACAAAAGCAATGTCAAATCTGGAAGCAGGTATGCAAATCATTTTCAGATGGATCAGAAAAGAAATTTCTAATGATGTTTCAAAACCATGGTATTCTGTGCATGGAATTGGAATTCTTCCTAACATTTTCAATGTAATTTTTTATGATTATAAGTCCTTAAAATGTAGGACAATTAGAAAAGCTAGTATTTTGGCTTCTATATGTTTGATTATAAATTGTAAAAATAATTTAATATTTCTATTTTTAAAGATATACTGACACCAGTGTTATTTTTTGCTTTTGTTTCATATGTAACATTTCAACACGTACAAAAATCTGCTCTATTTTTATAGATCTTTTCTACTTTGAAAGATATACTGTTGCTTTTGATTCCAGAGAAACTGTTTCTTTCAACCTAGTTTGTGAATTAGCTCTTAAACTGAGGATAAGAAACCTTCCATTAATATATCTTCTTAGAAGCTTGAAATCCATTCTTCCAACAAAAGAAAAAGGGATTCATGTTTTCAGCTGTGTTTCAGAATTCCATAAAATGGCCAAATTATTTATAAGGTTCTTTATCATAATCTTATTTAGAAGAATTAAGGGTCTGAATGATCTATTTAGCTGTAACTGTTTCTTTTGTTAAATTTGATTTGAAGTTTGTTATTCTCTTTTACATAATTATACTGTCAACAAACTGATCTCTTACATTTGACTATGATGAAATTAGCTATTAAAAATCTCGTATTATAAAAGAAAGGCAAAAATGGAAAATGTTTTTACAGTAATTTAGCATACAAGAAAATGAATGTGGTTTTCTTACAGCTCTATAGTAGAAAGCTTGTTTGTCTAACATAAATATTATTGCATGGTATTCAATATTATTTTTTTCTCCCTTGAAGACTCTAAGGAGACTTTTGTGGGTAGATTATCAGGTGCTTAGATCTAATTGCTGCTGATTTTTAAACTGTATTTGTACTTTTTCAGATGTGCCATCAAATCCGTACGGAGTACGAGTTTTGGAGCTGTCACAAACCACTGCCAAGGTTTCGTTTAACAAGCCAGATTCACATGGAGGTGTGCCCATTCACCACTACCAAGTGGATGTGAAAGAGGTAGCCTCGGAAACCTGGAAAATAGTTCGCTCCCATGGAGTTCAAAGTAAGTATACAAAAAATAAATGGAAGTATTTTAACTGAGAGGAATGTCCAAGGAAAAGACTCTAAGTATATCTTAATTGTTTCTTTGTTTGTCTTAGTGCAGTAGCTGTATCTTTATATTAGTGCAGACGTCTCTACACCACTTAGAAGTATTCCTGCAACTTTGTCAACGTCAACTGTTACTTTTTAGTTTTAAAAACGTTTACAGTTGTTGTCCCTTTGTCATGTCCAGCTAAAAGTCAGCTTTTGAAGCTATACATTTCAAAGAGAGTAGAAATTAGATTGTGTTTGAAAATGTGCATTATGTATGCAGCTAAATTAATAATTTTAAGTAAGCTGTTGTGTAATATTTAATCCTGGGCATTAATTACTGATTTTGAGCTACTTAGTAAACTTTCTACATGCCTGTTAATATTCGTGATACATGTTTCAAAAGCATGTCTATGATGTTTGTTCAACAAGCATTAAATGCCCTCTAAAAGGGTACTTACCTGCACGTCTCTTGGAAGAAAAGAGCATAAGCCTCCCCAAACAGGCAAGAGTTCTTTAGGCCCTGATGCGTTGGGGAGCTAACAGAGTAATGTTAACCCTTGTATCCAAATTTACCTTTTGGTATTTTGTGACCAATAGCTAGGATAGGGGAAGTGCTGAGTCACTCTCCCACAGTCCTTTTCTACTTAGGCTAAGTAACAGGCCAGAGCCATGATTTTACCAGGCCTTCCCTTTACAAAGCTTTACCTATCGGTCACAGTATTTTTAGTGCAAATTAAGGCAGCCCCAACAGTCTTCTGATTACTACTTCAGGAGGTGAATGCTTTTGCAGCTATCAGCAGAGTCACGGGAGACAAAAGTACAGCAAATCTAATGTGTGTTATCTCTCTCCCTCTCACATCCTTTAATCATATAAAAATTCTGCACTAAACTGAACATGTTCAAAATTACTGAATTATTTCAAAGAAACATATAATGAACATGTAGTTAACATGTATTTAAAAAACAGGTTTATAACTCTTTATCTTTTGTTTTTCTGAGCCAAACACAGTAACTGTGTGTATAAATGTAATAAAGTAAATCATAGTAACATTCATTTTATTCCAGTATAGATTGAATTTCTTTCAATACTAGAAGATCCAAAGAAGACATTGCGTTTTCACTATTTGCAGGGCAGGCACATTAATGGATATGGGTGTACTTCATTCAATGAATTTGCAATATTTTTTCTGATATGAACTATATCAAATAGTAGAACCTGAAGTGACCAGCCTGTGTAGTAGGGTGCAAGGTACCTAAATGAGTAAAAACCCAGTGACTACAGAATCAATCAGTCAATCACACAGATGCTTAATTTCATTGTAAAGCCAGAACAAAAAAAAGGCCTCAGTGTTAAGTCTGCAAAACAACATATTCACCTTACTCCCCATAAAACTTTCTTTCCCATTATTTCTGTTGATGTGAAGTTTATTAAAATATAAATTTATTACAGTAGGAAAGATGTGTAATTTGACTGACCCTTGTTACTAGAGTTGACTGGAGCTGCCTTCTTCAAAAATTCACACTTTCCTTTTGAAACATTCTTTCAGCATTGAGTGTTTTTAAGGTGTTGCTCACTTTGGAAATTTCTGTATAACATGAATTGATCTTGGAATCATTTTGATCCAAGACTTGTTTGAATTCTATGGTAATCTATTCTAAAATTGGAGTAGAGTGACAGGTAGAGATACCTGCATTCCTTATGCAGATGTTACCACCACAAAGTAGATTGTGAGTATTTAGGATCTCTGCTGCTATTACTACTAAAATTAAATATTTCTTTGGCAGAAAGCTGTATTACTTCCTGCATACTGTCATATTATTTTCCCACATCCTTCTTTGTACAGTTTAGTCTCCTTTTTCACATGGAAGATTTCAGGGTGTGTACCATCTTGAAAACATGTGTTTTCCTCTTCATTTCATTGTCTCCTAACTGTATGCTGAAAGGTTTTGTTGAGAAAACAAAATAGGTCACATTTATGATTTTGTAAATATTAAAGATACCTCTCAATAGCATATATAAGCAAAAATTACTCCAAGTGATGACAAAAACTAGTAAATATGAAAACAACCTAAAAAGCCATGTTGGTCTACCAAGAGTAATGTAGTAAATACATAAATATTGAAAGGACAGTGGGCAATATTAAAAATTAATACTACATTCATAATTAATTCATGATGTTTTCTGAAATCTTTACTGATCTACCCCTGTACAGAAAAATTGAGATTGTGTATCCTATATTTTTCTGAATTTCTCTCTGAACTATTTTAGAAATCAAAAAGTACTTCAGATTGTCAAATATTTACTAAACAGAAGACATCTGGTTGTCATAAATCTTATTGAGGCTACATTATGTAGTTTTACAGGGAAATCAAAAGTGACCTGCTTGCATTTATCTAAGTCCCTTCAGATAGTCTATTGTAAGTTGAAAACTTGTTCTATTTGTGAATTACTGTAGGCCCAAACCAGAAAACCGGAACATGTTACCAAAACACAGACATAACAATCCAGAACAGAAAAAGCTTTTGCAAGTGGAGTTGTCAAAAAACAAAATTATGTGTCTTTTTTTATAAAGGAAATGCTGCTAAATGTAACTGGAATCTTTCTGGAATATTCAGCCTTTGCATGTTTCCTGAACATTCAGAGGGTTTTAACATTTTTTCTAAAACATATTTAAACTTCTCTCCATTTATATTTTAGCTTACTTACAGTGTCATGTTAAGATAACCTTGAGATAGCCTCTGCAAAATCCCTATTTTCACTGCCTGAAAAATTTTTCAAAGAAGCTTTTATTAGTGTGAAGGCTTTTTTTCTCCTTTCAGCTTTTTGAGACACTTTAGGATACTTTAAAGTCTATTAAATGATAATAACAAATAAATATTTTTGAACCAGTTTCTGATTGTGCTTCAGTAACAAAGAACCACTTTCCTACCATGCCATCAACATCCTAAGTGAGGAGGATGTTTAGAATGCAGTCAGTTTTCTGTATTAAGATTTGTAGTTGAATCATCATAATTTTCACACTCAGTCAATGTTCCTTAATGGAAACAAAACCACTTTTTCCATCTGTTCACATTTTAGGGACAGTTTATGGCTAAGATTCAGATATAAATGCTGTTTACATGGGGACCGCTAACTGCTTGCACATCTCAAGTGGTGGTGCATACATAATGCATGGGTCATGATTTTTTCCCAGCAGTAAGTGATAAAATATTCTGAAATTTTACAGGGTGGTTATTTATCAGTCTGATTCAACTCAGGAGTGGTAAAACTGCAGACCTTTCTTGCCACAATGTACAAAATGTGTAAATTCCAAAAACATCTTTCAAGGGAAAAGAGACAGAACAACCTACATGCAGGAGAAAATTGTTCCTGGAAGACTTAGAATTCCAATACAGAGATTTTCAGGGATAAACTGAGTCTTCTGCTCCCTCTCCACTGTGACCTAAAGGAATAGCATCATTGTCTTCACACAGTAACAAAGAACAGCCAAAAACTGATAATATTAATATAAAATGCTTTTTTACATGAAACATCGCAGAAATGTGGCTACAGAAGCAAGTTTATAAATAAAGCATTAATAAATGATTAATAGGTGTTTCAAAAACTTTTTGGGAAGAATTGCTCCTAATGCTAGCAAGTCATTAATTTTCATCTGGTTATGATCCAATAGCTATGTATAAAACCTTTTACAAGTAGGATTATAATTGTTTTATTTATATGAAAACCACAATAGATGCTTATCAAAGTTGTTAGGTATTCTTCTGTAATCCATCATCTGGTAGATACAAATGAGTTTAATCAGGACAATTAAGCAGTATGAAGTGGATTCTATGCAAATCTAGCCTGCAATTCTCTTCATTTGACGTTTTCTTCAAATAATCCCTCTAAAGGTGACTTTTGTCTCAAACTTTACTAGTTCAAGCTGCTTTCAGGTAAGGAGAAAATTCTAGTCTTAGAGCTGTAACCAGGAATATCTATTTCCCTATTCTCTCCCCTTTGTCTTTTATAATGAAGAAGATTTCATTTGAATGTCTGTGCTGATTGCAGCTATTGAAGGAGACCACAGAAAGTGAAGCAATCATTCTGATACACCAATTTCAGCCTATTAAAGGATTTAAAATCATAATCAACACTCTTGTAGTTCACCAAGAGATCAGGGAGCAAATGGCAGCGAGATTTTTCTCCACTTGTTAGGTGCTCCTCTGAATATGAAGATTGTTTTGTTGCAGGCTACCAGCAAATCCAACTTCACAGTGGGGTTCTCTGTGGACCGGAGTCCCAAGGGGAGGTGGGTGTGCAGGGAACAGTCCCCTCAGGGCCCAGACATGATTCTGTCAAAAGTGAAAAAAACCCCTCTAATCTCGAAGTAACAGAAATGCAGATAATATTGGCAAGATTAATTCTCCTTGGAGAGTTTGCATCCTTTCACCCGAACAGCTGGTAAATCCCTGAGTGCCCATCCACCATCAGCAAGGGGATAACTGTGGGTGGAATGGATTTGCCGGGTTTTCTTCTGTAGGCACACAGAAACCGGTGACAAGGTGTAAGACACCTGTGCTGGGAAAAATTTCCTTACCACAATCCTCGGTGAAATTTTATTTTTAAAGAAAGGACGTTAACTGATCTGCTTCTGTATAATCAACAAACATTTTATAAGAAAAAGTCTGCTTTTTTTTTCCCCTTTCAAGCAATATTGACTTTTTCAAGGAAGAAACAAGACAGAGTCTCCGAAATTCAGTTCTTCACATTCAATCCTTCAGAAAGCACCACTGGTGCACAACTCTAATAGAGAAGCCATTAAGGTTTTGTTTAATCTTAGTATCATTATAGACACTAATAATTCTGGTTTACAGGCAGCAAATAATGCATTTGTAAAGAATTAGCTTTTGCACAAATCCAAACCACTGCGGTAGTGTGCTTGAAACCTGAAAAATGTGTGC
Source organism: Dicrurus megarhynchus (assembly GCA_013399195.1). NCBI lineage: Eukaryota > Metazoa > Chordata > Aves > Passeriformes > Dicruridae > Dicrurus > Dicrurus megarhynchus. The sequence goes on from VXAD01004216.1 coordinate 396,819, forward strand.
TCTCTGAAAATATTTGAATGTCTTCAACAGGAATCCAAAACATTTTATTTCCTTTATTCTTCAGTTTACAGGTAGACAGAAACAGGTTACAGGTAGAAAGATACATGTCAGTGGATCTTGTTTTTTCAGAGCATTAAGTATTTATCTGAGGGAAATACCAAGAAAATCAGTCTCTGCATTTTTAGTGCTATTCAATTTGCTGGTGATAGAACAACATGAGGAATACAATGAACACAGTCCCATATTCAGATTACTGTGGAAATTCACCTGTGGGATATGTGGATGGCTGGCACTCTCTTAAGAATGAGGATTTATGTAGCCAATACACACACACACACACACACACCTTTGCTTCCTCTAAACTACTTGAGTTTGAAAAATCTCAGATTTCTGATCAAAATTTTTTCCTATTTTTACTATTGGTTTTTGTGATTTTTTTTTGGCAAAATTTTAAATTAATGCATTTTTAATTCTGAAAATTCAATTCTTGGTATTTTTTATAAAAGCTCAATAAATTTGGAAGATTTTGTAAAGCAGATCTTCTCATTTATTGAGTTTAGAGACATTTGAGAAAGGTTCTAGGTTTCCTGAGTTTCTAGGGAAGTTGTTAATGTATTAATGCCTAGAAAATTTAGAATTTCTTGCAGCAGTAGCAGTGCGTAGCATGAAATTACTGGATCCTAAAACCCATAATAGTCTCATGTCATTTAGTTTTCTGAGAAACAAAAACCCAAACAACAACAGGAAAACCCCCAAACCATATAAATCAAACAAAAAACCCCCTAAAAAATCCAAACCAAACCAACCAATCCAAAAACCCCACAAACTCAAAGTCTCTGGACTTTATTGGAATCTCTAGGTCTTGGCATTTTTGAGGAGATAATTCTGTTGAGTTCCAACTCTTTTAGTGAAATTATCCCTGGAATTATAATTTAGCTCTTGTAGGATACTAACATAAAAAAATTTCTACAAGAGACAAATTATATAATCTAAAGTTATACACACATTTCCAAAGCATAGGGTAGGGAAAAAAGGTATAGAAAATCAATATGTCATACAAGATGCTTTTTTTAATCTATTCATGTGGTTTGAATTTCAACAGTCAAGAATGTTTTCTCTTTTTGATATTAGAGATGCTTTTTTGAATGGCAGAAAACAGAAGCGTTACAAATAATGTGCCAAGTATAATATTATTCAATAATAAAAGTGTTACTTGTAAATAGATTTCATGCAGTGATATCAAAATATACCAAAGATAATTTATCAGTGTATGTTTTTATTTCTTTACTGAATATTTTATTAAAGGAGGCAATGATTTTAAAGCCTTGTGATAGCATCATCAGATTATGTGCAAGAAGAAGTGAAATATAAATTTTTTTACAATTTTCCATTATAATGCAAAATGAAAGGATGAAAAATATTTCTATCTAAGAAATGCTGAAATTTTTATTTTTTCTAAAAGAAAAAAAAACCCTTGACAGGTGGAAAACAAGTTGCATTATATTACTTGTCTGAAAAATAAACATAGCATAAGGAAAAAATCCGAGCTTTTACAGCATCTTAATTATATGCAAATTGAAGAACAATAAATGTAATATTTCAATTTCAGCCAATAAGGAGTTATCCAGTTTCAAGCACTAATGCAAGTATTTGCTTTCAATATAACTTTAGTTTTTTCTCTCTGGATGTTAAAAACTTATAGCTCAAATCTGAAATAAGTAATTCTTTCTAATTTCACATTCAAATCTCAGCAGGTTCTGTTTATTTCCTTTTTTACCTAAGTACACTACATTTCATGTACTTCATGAAATTCTAGAAAAATTCAGCTTCTTAAATTCCTAAAGGTCCCAAAAGGAACCTTGTCATTATCAGCTCCAACTCCCCTGGCTTGCAGCAGGGCCAAATTCCAGGTTTTGCTAGGGCTTTGTCCTGAGTTCTAAATGTCTCTATGGATGGAAATTCCATATTTAGCAGGTTTTTTGTGAAATTAGTGGGGTTTTTTTTTAAACCAGGTCCTGTCTCTACTATTTTATTCACATGCATTTAACTGGGTTTTAAGTCACATTTTAGAAGATAAAGGGTTTTCTGTTACCCAAGATACGTTCTTAAACTGTTGTGCTGTGTGTTCTGCCTGGTACTGCTGCTCCTTTTACTACAAATCTATAAAGTTAGAGGGAGTTACGTACATGCCAGTGTTGATGAGGTAATCAAAACTTTAAGTTTTCTACCTCTGTGTTGTGCTATTTAGTTTTGAATTGGCTACACCAATGAGAAGGTATAAATGATCTAGGCAACTCTTACTATAAAAGTTTGCTGTAAAAACAAAATATGAACTAGTACATTTAAAATATGGTCATTCAATTTTCTCATTTAGTTTTTATTATATCTCTATAATAGTGTTAAATATAGATATATATATTTAACATTCCAACCTCTGAAATGGTGCAGGGTGTTTTGGTTTGGTTTTTATTTTTTTGGGGCAGGGGGTTGGGTTTTTTCTGGGTTTTTTTGTTGTTATTGTCTGTGCAGTTCAGTTTTTGGGTAAAATTACTAATCTTCTTTTTCTGACCTTAAGCAAGACATTTTGATTGACATCATATGAACAGACATTCTTTCAGAAGACTTCAAAATTTTATTGAATCATAGAATTATAAACTTGTTTGGGTTCGAAGGGACCTTGAAGTTCATTCTCATTCCAAACCCCGGCCATGGGCAGGGATACCTTCCACTAGACCAGGTTGCTCAGAGATCCATCCAACCTGGCCTTGAACACTTCTAGGGTTGGGGCATCCACAGATTCTGTGGGAAATTTGTGCCAGGGACTCACTGCCCTCACAGGGAAGAATTTCTGCGTAGATTTCTCCTGAGATTTCAGAAATGCCATTATGTAAAAAGATATTCTTTCTTATTATAAAACAAAGCAATTACTATCTCTTATTATTGAAATTTAGAGGAAATCTAATAGGTAGATTAGTTAGAATTCTCATGAATTACCTCTCAGGTTGTAGGTTTTGTATTTACTGCTTCTTTTATACTGAAGCATGAAAGTATGTACCCCACTGATTACTGAAATAGTTTCCCAGTGTAACAATACCTCACCATTAAACCAGGAAGAATTTCAAATAGATTCCCGAGAGATATGAATCCCATATAATTCAATAATTTTCTTAATGAGTTTAATGATTAAGTAGAATGTATCTGTATAATTTGTAAATCAAACAGAAATAACTTGCAAATAGTTTGGTAGGCTGTCAGGGCTCAAAATTGCTTTAAGAGTTGAAAATCTTCAAGGCAGAATTCATTAATTTCTTCTGCAAGCTGCAAAAGCAGAGGGAAAAATGCATTCATGAGCCTCTCCCAGAGGGAAAATGCATCTTGAGACGTTTAATTCCTTGGCAGATCTGTCAGATTTGACTCTCTGTGACATGAATTGTGATCATATTCAATTCAACTATAACAGTTACTATTCCTGAGGAGTGTTTATGCCTTTCCAGAACACTATGTATGTACTCCACAAATTTAGAATTACCTGAAGTCTCAGAGGTTTTTGTATCTCTTATATGGTGGTATAAGCCATTCAGAAAACAATTCTGTGTTGTGAATTGAGGTTTAGAATCTTGTTCTTCATTTATCAGACTGTTAGGGAGTTTAAGAACAGCAGACTCATGCTTGAAAAACTCCTATAAAACTAGACCCCAAAAATATGTTGTTGCTTTATACCCAACCTTTTGTTATGTGATATTTATTGTCACATTGTCATATTGACTAAAATTAATGGTTTAATTCAAGAAATTGTTCATTTTCAGTAGGCAATAATTGGTAATATTGTAAAAAATTTGTGAATTGTTCCTCTTATCACTTAATATACTGTCAATACTATTGCTAAGCCTAAACTCTTGTTTTTTCAGAAGAAACTGAGTATTTATCTTGATTCAAAAATAGTTTTTTATACTATTTAACTTAAAACCAGCTTTGAAATTACAAGAATGCAGGGATTGCATACATACATACATACATATATATATATATATGTGTGTATATATATATATCTACACACACATAGATTATTAAGCTATAGTGTTGTAAGACCTGATACAAATGATATGAATAAAAAGTACTTAATGTTTAAAAAATCCAAGTTCTTGGGATGAAATGTCATGATGCAATTTGGCAATAAAATTCTCTATGACAAGTTGTCATTAAAAAAATGTGAAAGAACAGATGCAATTTTATAACCACTATAGGCTACAATTAAACGTTAGGACAAAGACCACGTTTTATCCAATTTATTTTGTGCATACCTTCACATAAGAAAATTATTCAGCCCTTTAATTCTGACTCTGTATAGATTCTGGTCTCCATCCAAATCTTTGCTGTGAAAGTCTCTTGTGGTTGAAAAGGTTGAACTGTAAATAAATGTCTTAAACTAAATTACATGGATGGATTAGAGAGACTGGAAAGTGAGAAGTGTAAAGGGAAAACTATGTTTAAATATTTCAGGTTTTCATACAGACCTGAAACATCAGGAGAATGAGATGTACTTTCCACATTTAAAGGTGAATAAAATGTCATGAAAAGTGAAGAGAATCCAGACAATTTACTGCACAGCATGAGTTCATAACTAAAAGCAACTGAGTGTTATGCACATATAACCACTATCTGAGCTTACTCTTTTTTCCCTTGTAATTCTGTGTTTGTAATTGCATTTAGTCAGCCAGACAAAGCTCATTGCAGAATGTGATTTGTGGTCTTGTCAAGACACAGACTTGAAAATCTGTAGGAACAAATGGAAGATACTTTGATTGCAAGAAGTAGGTAGTAAATATTTTAATAAGAAATTAAATGGAGAATCAGTCTTTCCAAATGTATTTCACCTGGTGCTATTGTGCTAATTCTGATTTATTCCCTATTTAGACCTTTAAGGCTTTTCATAACCATACACTCTCAGGTAAATTTATGGTGAACAGCTGATCTGATGTAAAGGTCTTGCTGACGTGGCTTGTAAAGGTAAATCTTGTTAAGCAAAGAGTGATGCAGTGCAGTATTGGGTATGAATAACTGATAAATAAGACACATGGTGCAGCTGCAAATTTTGCCTTTCAAGTGTGTATCGTATTCATCCACATTTATTGTACATTGCTTGTCTACTTAGAAAAAGATAAAGTATATTTATGGAATATTTATGTGTATATAAACTTCTGCTGCACTTTGTAATACAAAACAGAAAAGTGCTCCAGGATGACAGAGTGTTCTTTAAGTATTTTCAAGGTCACTGAATGACAGAGTAGTTATAAATAGAGCTTTCCTTCAGCCACATACAAGAATGAGCAACAGAACAATAGCATGGACTGAGCTGTATTACATTTCACAATATCTTTAAATTAATCTCCTTTTTTATGACCCTTTTCTGTCTCCCCATTTCTTTCTTCATTGGTAAGAAATATATTATAGTATACAGGAGTAGGATAGGGATGAGGAAGAAATAGTTATGAAGGAAAATTATCTTTGCATGTGAGAAGCAAAAGAACAGTTCTTGAAATCATCATTCATGTCAGCCTTGAGGTCTTGCTATTTACACAGTAGGGAATATTAGGAAAGACACATCTGGGATCATGAAAATGGCCTCTGTGGAAATAACAGAAATCAGGAGCTGCATTATTCTTATTTCAAGTGGTGGTTTCTGCCAGCTCCTGAATTGGGTAACAGAGCAAGTAGACTTTCTTTTCCTCACACTTTGCATGCTCCAGAGTTGAAAATTGCATGGCTTAGATGAGTGAAAGACAGAACTCCTGTGTCAGAACCTGCTTCTTAGGCAGCTCCAAGGCTGCAGCCACTTACATGAGAAAAGTCATATAGATTTTGTATATTCTGTTTATTACTGTTAGGCAGCAGAATTAGAGTGAAATTGAAAATGTTGGAATTTTAAATAGCGGCCTTAATTGAGAGACAAGTCTTGTTAACATATATGAATTTACCTATGAAAAATTCTCCGTTTCTCTGAGCACAGTATTTAACACATTCATCCGTGTGTGCTCTCAGGTATTCCTTTGGCTTACCATTAAGAATTTCTGAATTCTCAACATTTGTTTTGTTTTACTGTAAGAGTACTGATATATTTGTAGTAATGGGCAGTTTAGGTCCATCTGGTTAAGAAAGGCTGCATATAATTTGTATGTAATAACACAGTGCAGTTTTGTCACACCATAAGAAAACTAGTGAATTGCATTTTATTACACAAAACATCTTAAATATGTTGTAAAGTCTCATGGGAAAAATAAATTGTAGCTCTGCAGAACTTTGCTGGCAACAGGAAGAAGGCGCAGTTGTTAGAAGTCATTATTTTCTTAGACTTTGAAGGCATTTTGGCCACAACAAACCCTTGCATTACTACAGGCTAGGGCAGAGTGGCTGGAAAGCTGCTGAGAGGAAAAGGACCTGGGAACGCTGGTCAGCAGTGGCTGAACATGAGCCAGCTGTGCCCAGGTGGCCAAGAAGGCCAGTGGCACCTGGCCTGGATCAGCAATGGTGTGGCAGCAGGGCCAGGGCAGTGAGTGTGGGTGGGTGGGCACTGGTGAGTCGAGTCCTCACTTCGAGTCCTGTGTCCAGTTTTGGGCGCCTCATTGCAAGAAGGGCATCGAGGGTCTGGAGCGTGTCCAGAGAAGGGAACAGAGCTGGGGAAGGGGCTGGAGCACAAGTCTGATGAGGAGCAGCTGAGGGAGCTGGGGGTGTTTGATCTGGAGAAAAGGAGGCTCAGGGATTAATTTATCCCTCTGCAGCTCCCTGAAAGGAGGTTGTTGCCAGGTGGGGGTCAGTCTCTTCCAGGCAATTAGTGACAGGACAAGGAGACACCGTCTTAAACGGCAGCAGGGGAAGTTCAGGTTGAACATCAGGAAGATGATATATTGAAAGGTTGTTAAACATTGGAATGGACTGCCCAGGGAGTGGTGGTGGAGTCATCCACCATCCCTGGAGTTGTTCAAGAAACAACTGGATGTGGCAGTTGGCAAAGTTGTAATCAGTCAGAGCTTGGACTCTATCTCGGAGGTCTTTTCCAACTAAAGTGATGCTGTGATTTTTTGGGGTGTTTTGTTTTGTTTTGTTTTTTTGATTTGGTTTGATTTGGTTTGGTTTGGTTTGGTTTGTTTGTTTGGTGATAAAAAATAATGTATTTGGCCCAATAATCACTTACTAGTTCAGGATAAATTGCTGATTTAGACCTGAGTTTCACCCTGATATGTTAAAAGCAGTCACCAGGATCTTCAGATGGCAAACTACACCATGAACTACTGTACACATTCANTGCCAGGTGGGGGTCAGTCTCTTCCAGGCAATTAGTGACAGGACAAGGAGACACCGTCTTAAACGGCAGCAGGGGAAGTTCAGGTTGAACATCAGGAAGATGATATATTGAAAGGTTGTTAAACATTGGAATGGACTGCCCAGGGAGTGGTGGTGGAGTCATCCACCATCCCTGGAGTTGTTCAAGAAACAACTGGATGTGGCAGTTGGCAAAGTTGTAATCAGTCAGAGCTTGGACTCTATCTCGGAGGTCTTTTCCAACTAAAGTGATGCTGTGATTTTTTGGGGTTTTTTGTTTTGTTTTGTTTTTTTGATTTGGTTTGATTTGGTTTGGTTTGGTTTGGTTTGGTTTGTTTGTTTGGTGATAAAAAATAATGTATTTGGCCCAATAATCACTTACTAGTTCAGGATAAATTGCTGATTTAGACCTGAGTTTCACCCTGATATGTTAAAAGCAGTCACCAGGATCTTCAGATGGCAAACTACACCATGAACTACTGTACACATTCAACAGGACGTATTCCAGGTGCACCATGGGAACTAGTGTGGGCCTCACGCTTAGAAAACTCAGAATTTGTCTGCTGTGAATTCAGGTGAAGACTACCTCACCTTTTGCTCAGGGTCTTTCAGTAACAAAGAATTCATGGGTAGAGTTTTGAATGTAAGAGACCATTTTCAACTCCAACTTTGTGTTGCAAATTTCAAATGGCATGGAAGTCACAAAAGAAACTCAATTGTAGGAGCAGCAAAAAAAAAAAAAACAGGCAGGAAAAACTGACATACAAGTAATTCTTTCTGCCCTGCAAGGGAGAGTGAGAGATTCTAGTTTCTGCCATATATGAAATAGACTGGTACAGGATACAGTTTGATTTATGCAATTGAGGAATGAGAGAAAGTGATATAGCTGCAGCAAGGGTAGAAGAAAGGAAGGTATGTACTCATAACTTCAGCCTCCCCCCTCAAAGTATACTCCCTTCTTCAATAATCCAGGTTAGATTCCAAACTTTGATATAAAACAGGGAATACATTGCCTACAAGATAATAATGAATGTTCTTTGTAGTCTCCTAATAAATATTCTTGTTTTATTTTCTGGGTTGTCTTCCAGTAACCATTAATTTTAGGCTTGAAGCAGTGTTCAAAAAGAGAAAAAAACAATAGGATAAATGACACAGTATAAATTATCATAATAAGGGCATTGATTGCCCTTCTGCAATGGGATTAAAAGTTACTCCTTTACTACGTTTTTTTGTATTTTGTGTTCGCTCAGTAAACTATTACCTACTTAGAAGTCTTAATCTTTCTGTCTTTCTGTGTTCATATTGCCAGTGGAAATTCTGGTGTATTCAATGGCCTAGAATTTTTTCTTACAGGACAATTTTAAAACTAATGTCTACAGAAAGTATATTTGATTAATGGAAAGGTTTAACTTAATCAGATTTTATATCTAGCAGTGTAATTTGTACTACTGAAATTGCAGCAATTATAGTGACATAAATATTTAACAATGAACCCTGCTGAGAACATTAGTCATATGTTAGAAAGCATTTTGAAAAATACTTCCTTTTCACATCATGGGGGGAATATCTGGTAGAAGTCCAAATCCCCATTGATTTCACTGTATTCATTTATTGTTTCATTAAACTTTTTAGTGTGGTCCTTTTCAAGTGTCTGGCTGCTTCTCCAAGCAAAATCTTTGCATTAAGAATTGTTCAATAGTTTTACAGCAGAGGGCAAAATGGAGTTCCATGAACCAAGATAGTATTCCCCTTCAGTATATAGAATCAGAAAATTTGGTTGAAAGGAATATCTGGTATTTATCTGGTCCAACCTCCTGCTTTAATCAATACTATTGCCAGTCCTAGATCAGGTCAGGTGTGATTTTGTCTAACTCAGTCTCAGGTCCCAGGGATGGAGATTACTCACCCTCTTGTCTTAATCTAACCTGTTTCAGGTCCCAGGGATGGAGATTACTCACCCTCTTGTCTTAATCTAACCTGTTTCAGTGCTTCACGTCTCTCCCAGTGTATCAATATTTCTAATACCTGGTCTGAACATGCCAAAAAAAAAAAAAAAAAAAAAAAAAAAAAAAAAAAAAAAAAAAAAAAAAGCTTATTTCTTCTAAGGCCTGTGCCAAATTTCACCAGTCTCCATGAGATCCAGACTTTTTATTGACTAAATTAATGCTTCTAAATACTACAATAGGACACTGTTAGCCGTCACTGAGTGTTGTTTAAGTTATTGTCCAATAAATTGCAACACTTCAAAACACTGACAGTGCTATGCACACAAACACAAAGAATTATAAAAGTATTTCTTAAAAGTTTGTTCTAAAACACTTACTCAATAAATAAAATGAAGGGCTAATGAATACTGGGAGGAGACTTGACACTTTGAAAGTTAGGTAATTCAAAGAGAGTTTGTTTTTGGAATGTATTTGAATTTTGTGATTTTGAAGCTGAGTATGTATTTCCATTTTTACCTATTGAATTCTTTAAATAATTGGTTCTTTCAGGATGCCTTTGTTTAGTTTTAACAAGATCTTCTTACAGGGAATATCAGTTGTTTCAAGGATTCTTTCTCCTGAACTTTAAATTTAGTGGTACTTACAAAGTTTTTAATTGTCCATTCTTTCTTTCTCCTCTCCTTTTCCTCTTGCATTTCCTTCTCTCTTATCCCTTTCCTGTTCTTTGACTTCCATTTACTTTTCCTTTAATATCTACAAGTGCCTTTTATGGAAGTTGACTGCATTTTCAAAGATTTATTAATAAGCGGCTGGCTTGGTCATCATAAATGTAGTCCAGGAAATATTTAACTAAAAACTTGGAGGAAGGTGTAGTAAAGAGAGTGTCTGTTTGAAATATAAATTCCATTGTAGTGGTAATGGGAAACAAAATCTATCAAAGCTAGATCCTGGTTACACAGGATTGCTGATAGGATGCTAATGAGTACAAGTGGTAGAATTTGTTCATGAAATATTCTATTTTATTGTCAAATTAGTATAACAGAAAAGTGTGAAGAAGATATCAAGATAATATGGTCTATTCTATCACTGGGAGTACAAATATTTTTGTAAACCTATAGTCTAAAAAGAATTTTTTTGTTTGTTTTTTTTTAACACTACATAAATGATTTATTTTATATGCAGTTCATGCAAGTGTGTTTCTGTTCTGAAAAAAGTTGTGGAAAGTTTACTGGTGGAAAGTTTATTGATATAATGATCTATCTCAATACATTGCTCTTGCTCCAGAAATTTTTTCCCCAGCAGGTTTTTTTTTTTCTCTCTGTGTTCTGCCATTATTCTGATTAAATACAAGTTGAACAAAGGGTGTTTTTTTAAATAAATGACCTTCTAAATAAAATCTATTCATTATTATACCTGAAGTTTATTAAATGACAAACCCCGTCTTCTGGATTCATGCTGATTCAATATATTATAAACTATGTTGTCAATCCACAAATTTTCTCTCTTCCAGGCACTTTAGTGTACATTCCTACTTGTTTTATTTTCATTAATTTATAGAACTGTGCATTTTGTAACTATAATTGCCCCACAGATTACTAAATCTTTTTTTATTAGATTTATTTCAGTAGAAATAGGTATCAAGGAAAATCCCTGAATGGGGATGCTACTTTTGGTTCCGTTTGAATAGTGATATCTCAAAATCCAGCCCAATAAAATAAAAACTTAAATACATGTAAGAAAGGAGCTTAACATGTAATTGTGTTTTAATGTGTTATATATTAATATTAATAAAAAATGTTAGAGCCATTTTTGACAAATGCATTTCTAATGTCAGCTACTGAAAAGCATTTTTGAAAGAAATTAGTCATGGTAGTGAAAATTAGATTATATCGATTATACCTGATCTACTACACTGCATATCTTTATTCATGGATTATTATTTGTATTCACAGTTAAATAAACCACTAAAACTTTTATTCCAAAATAATATAATAATTATATATTATAGTGCAAAGAATTGTCGAAATTCCTGGAACAGAACAGAACCATTTTATCTGATTATTAAAATGGTTACATTTTTTTCTGGTGTTTTAGGGAATTACTTAAAGCTTGATAGTCTCCAATTTATGCCAATGATTTCACTAACAGTAGGATATGCTATCATCATGTTTTTTCATAGAATGTACAACTTGAAATATTTTCATTATTAAAGTTCATTTATTTGTGTTATCTGAATTCTGACATTTATAGACAAATGCTTGAATCAGTATTTATGAAATTAATTGTTATTTGGGCAAGGCAGACAGATGGAGCTGAGACAGCCTGGCTGTTTCTGCATATGAATTAAAATTTTGTCTATTGTGTAGCAAAATCCTTTTTTGTTGTTTTTTCCCCTGTATTTCTCCCCCATGGCAATTTCTAACTTCATTCTGTCACTATTTCTGTGAGCTAACTGTGAGGCTCAGCTAGAAAAAAGAGATTTTATACTCTTACTCCTACTGTGTGAACACATAGAATAAAGAAAACAGTTGTTGCTCATCCTAGGCAGACAGATTTTGGGCAAAGTTCCTCATATTCTGTAACATCTACAAGAGTCTTAGACATTTTTACAGGACCTTAATGCTTTACTACCTTAAATTGCTCACTGTTTTCTTCCCATGACTTTTTCTCCTGCCCTTAAAAGAACATGAGTCATCATCACAAAGAGAAACCTGTTTAAGCTTCATAAAAATGCTATTCATTTTTTTTCCTCTGAAAGAGATTCAAGTATTTTCAGGGGACTCAGTTTTTCCTTGAGAGTACTAAAATAATGAATAATAGGTGCAGCAAAGTGCTGTTAAATCAAAACACCCCACTTATTAATGTGCACAGTATTCAGGCTTCATTCATCCTCTGTAGTAATATAGATTCAGATTAAAGGGAAAGAAGTAAGAAAAGATACCCAAACCATCCTCAAATTTGTAATGCTTCTTTGACAGAAATTTCACTCTGCCACCACAATCTCAGATATATAGGAGTGAAGATGGTATTTCAGCAATGATATGTCTCAGCTACTTTGTTTCAAAGTAAATTTATATCCTGCTTCAATTATATCTGACATCCTCAAGGGATGGAATTTGGTACTGGAATAACATTGTCCTATGCAGCAGATACCTCTTCAATCAGAGCAATGTAACAATGTGATATTTCTGTTAATTAACCTCATATAAGGTCCACTTTGGGATTAATGTAGAGGAACTGTACTGTTAGTTCCCCTAACCTTCTTTTCCTTGGTGGTGGTTTGTGTAATATATCACATACTTAGAAGGTTTCTGAGGTAGATCACTTCAGTGAAAAGACAATTTAATATGCCAGACCTTTTCCCTCACATTTTACTGGAATAAAGTAACATAAACAACCTACCCTGGACCAGAGAAGCAGCTGGGGAATTTTGTTTTGGTTTTACTGACTTGGATTTATGGTACAATTTATTTCACAGCAAATCTTGTGTTAGATCTTGCTTTCCCATGGTTCATTTTGACAGCAGCTAAAATTCTGTGACAATAAAAGGAACTTTCCTGGCTGAAATGCTTGCACACTGTATTTTAAATAATACGAAGTTCTGCATTTTTTTCTAATATATTTCTGTGGGGTTGTTTTCCTGTCCTGTGTTAATTTTTTTATTGTATTAGATTTGCTTGTGAATTACAAGAATCTGTGTAATAAAAAGGACTTTGTATTTAATGATGCTTAAACTTTAGGATTATGGTCACATATTAGGTTAAACTGAATTTTTTATCCAGTAAGGTTTAATTATTTTCTGTTGCTGTGTTTCTTTTTAAATTCTGGTTGACAAAATTAAAAAAACCCAAACAAACAAACAACAATATCCATGGTATACCTTGTCAAAAAATATTTATAATTTTGTATTAAAGTCATAATATAGTATACTAAACCTAAACCAAAACCAATATACCTGGTAACTTCTTGTGTCATGATCTCCTCCAAGGTTACCTTGAGACTTAAAGCCTCACTTATAAATGGATAACACTAAGCTCTGAGCTGTTGTTAATCATGTTAATTTATTAATTAACTAACTTAAATGAGATAATTTATTTAATTTGCAGAGTTCACAAGAGAATGTTCTGCTTTTCCCTCTTTGGAGTATTCCTTCCAAATCTACTCCTCAATCTAACCAGTCACTATGTGAACAATCCCAGCAAAATCAATCTATGAAATTGAATTCTTCATCTAAAGCTCACAGATACTGTGATTAGAAAGACAATATCTATCAATTCTTCTATCTACAGCTAGAAGAAACTGAAAAATTTCAAATGATACTCTGAAAGAAAGGGATTTTACTTTCAGTATATCTGGAACTTGATATCCATCAACAAATATGCCAATGGCACAATGCACACATATGGTATGCAGTGGACTGGGTTTTTTTCACATTTATACGCTGAAAGTTCAGTATCACTTTCAGAATATTATTTTAAAGTTTTCAGCTACTTACTTCGGTGATCACTGCAAGCTGAAATCAAAATATCCATTGTGGCCAGGGCTATTTTCCTGTCAGAAAAAATTTGTATATGGAAAGATGAATAAGATGATTTTATACTTAAATGACAGAGACACACATTGAAAAAAAACTTAACTAGTTTATGAAGTATTTTCTTCCAATCTCAACATATTCTAAAACACATGAAACTCCTAGCAAGCAGTGAAATTTTCTGTTCTCTTAGATTACTCTTCAGTCCTGCACTTTTGTTAGATTCTGTGAGACAACTTCTTAATCTTACTTAATTACTCCAAGTATTCTTTTATAACTGGAGTATTTAAAGTATTCTAATCCAGAATGGTTCTTTCCTTTGTTTTTCAGAAGGCCATAGTTATAATTTTTCCTACATATATAATACATCCACATTACACCAACACTAAGTAGGTCCAGTTTTCGAGGACATATCATGCCAACAGATATAGCTGGGTTAATTCCACAAATACAGTTGCAAAAGTCATTGTATCTAGATACATAGTGCTGTGCAGGGGATTCTAAAGTATACACTGATACTTTAAATACTGCATATATAAGTAGTTTTAGTCATTTCTATAGGTCCCAGGAGTGTTTAGAAAATCAGATCCTTAGGTTTCATGGATTTAACACATTTGCATTTTCTTAAATGTAGACTCATAGTCATGCTTTTATGTTGTTTAAATTTTAAAAACATTTATAGTAGCACTAATATTTGGTATGCCCTAAGGTTTATTTTCAGTGAAATTATTCATCCTTGGAAAGTAATCATGGCTGAAAGGCAAGTCAAATACTGCTGCTGCTTAGTTAAGTTTTAAATTTCATCTTAACAGAACTTCATGTTACATCTCCAGATTCTATTCTTATTCTCATGATGATACATTATTTTTTCATGAGATGATTATACTTTAGAGTTCAATATTTTTAAACATCATGAAATGATAAAGCTAAAACGTGCTGGAAGACATACAATTCTACTGCTTTATTTACAAGAAAACAGTTACGTTTCAATGGCAAATTCATGCAAAATGCCCATAATAGAGTGTGAAATGTAAAAGTTACTGCTTTTCCAAACTCATTAAATCCTTTTAGCTTCACATTTAATGGGAACACTGTGGAACTGCTGTAGAAACTAAAGAAATAGAAATTCTAATAAATCTGGACTGAAAAGAATAACAAAGAGTATGGACAGAAATAATTATGCTTTCATTGAATATATAACTTGAAAAGCAGGCCTAAAGCAACGAGAAAAATACTCCTTTCTAATGAAAAAATTAGGCTCCTTAGGGACTGTGAGAGGTACTACGGGCTCTTTTTTAAGATACTACATTTCTACACACACACATTACAGCCCCTGCTTTGCCAGGCAAGACAAATGCTGTTGTGCTCCTAGTCAAGCCCATCTAATTTCCATCCGTTCCCCGGTAGGAATCTGACATATGGAGAGCTCATCACAGAGCCGGCAATCAGCAAGCAGGCAATTGCTGGAGAGACAATAAAAGGAATCTTTCTTCTAAAGGCAGTGTCATGCTCCAAGAGCTCTACATGGATCGACATTTCCAAGTGCATAGTCAATACTGCTTTTAGTAAATTCAGTATTATGATACTATTTATAATGTATTCCCATAAAGGTTCCCAGAGTCCAACATTATTTTCCTGGACTTTACTTCTAGATTTGCTATTGCATTCTTAGTACTTTTTGGCAAATTTTACCCGTTTTCTGCTTCAGATGGCATTTTGAGGTAGAATCATAGAGCTAGGTTGTGTGAATGATCACTGTCAGGAGTTCATTCTTGATTTCTGAAATCATGTCCTAAATTCCCACCCGTTTGCTTCCCAAGACTTTTTTGTTGTTGTTGTTGTTATAATTTTATTATTATTATTACTACATTTATATTAATTAATATTTTTATTATTATTATTACATTTAATTGATGTATTTCCATACATCTCCTCTGAAATACATACAAACCTGCCTAATTCTCTTTCAGGTCCTCAGTAGAGAACCCAGATCTCTTCCTTTATCATCATAGGCACCTGTCATTTTAGGTCTTGAACACACTGTTGAACTGGCAGACCACAGCACCAGAAAGTCACCATCAATGTGCATGTAGCTGCATTTTGGAGTGTAGATCAAGGACAGTTGCTACTGCTGTCCATGAAGGAAAAATGGCAAGTTATGAACTGTGTGAAGGTGGCTGGAACACACATTATGTGCCAGTTGCCAGTGATGAGGACGGAAAATTCCATAATTTTTTTGCCAGATGTGTGGTGGGTTGACCCTGGCTGGATACCACTTGACCTCCACAGCTTCTCTATCGCTCACCTGTGCAACTGGACAGGGGAGAAAAACGTGTAACAAAAATCTCATGAGTTGAGATAAGGACAGGGAGAGGTCATGCATCAGTTATCATCATGGGCAAAACAGACTCAACTTGGGGAAATTATTGAATATATTATCAGACAAAATCAGAGCAGGATAATGGGAAGTAAAAGAAATCTTAAAAACACCTTCTTGCCACTTCTCCTTCCTTCCCAGCTTTACCTCCTTTCCCACAGGGAGATGGGGAATGGGGCTAATGGCCAGTTCATCACACATTATTCCTGCTGCTGCTCAAGGCATGGAGTCCTTCCCCTGCTCCAGCTCAGGGTCCCTCCCATGGGAGACAGTTCTCCATGAACTACACCAATGTGCATCCATCCCATGGGCAACAGTTCTCCGTTAACTTCTCCAGCATGGGTCACTCTTCCCCAGGGTCAGTCCTTCAGGCACAGGCTGCTTCAGTGTGGTTCCCACACAGGGTCACAAGTCCTACCAGGAAACCTGCTCCAGCATGGGCTCCTGGAATAGGTCTGCAGGTCCCTGCCAGGAGCTTGTTCCAGCATAGGCTTCCCACAGGGTCAAAGCCTTCTCTCAGCATCCATCTGCTCTGGTGCATGCTTCTTCCATGGGTTGCAGGTGGATCTCTGCATCCCCATGGTCTCCCATGGGCTGCAGGGGCACAGCTGCATCTCCTTGGGCTGCACTACAGGCTGCAGGGGAATCTCAGCTCTCGCTCCTGGAGCACCTCCTGCCCCTCCTTCTGCACTGACTTGGGTATCTGCAGAGCTGTTCCTCTCACGTATCCTCATCCTGCTCTTCTCTCACCCCAAGTACATCTGCACAATAAGTTTTTTCCTTCTTAAATATGTTATCACAGAGGGCTACTGTCACTGATGGGTTCAGACTTGGCCAGCAGTGGGTCCATCCTGGAGCCAGCTGGGATTGACTCTGTCGGACATGGGAGAAGCTTCTGACACCTTCTTACAGAAGCCACCCCTGTAGCACCCTCACCACCAAAACCTGGGTGTGCAAACCCAATACACTGTGCTCACAATCTGAACATAAAATATCAATCCCAATCAAGGTCCTTAATTGTTGCTTATTTCTTCTCTAACACTGACTTCACTATTCCTTCAGAAGCGTAACTTGCTCAGTCACAGCGATTTTGTGCAAATGAAAAAAGAGACTATAAGCACACAACAAAAAAGCTAAGTTTGAAACCAAGGTACTGTCAGAACATGAGACTTGTTAGTTTGTGAGTGAAGAAAGCAAATTATGAAATTGCCTTACTTTCCTTCTTTTAAATTTATTACTTCCTCAAATTTTATTCCATTTTTTTCTTTCCTTTAGCAATGGTTGTTCTGAGCAATTTGGAACCAAATACAACATATGAAATCAAGGTAGCTGCTGTGAATGGAAAAGGGCAAGGAGAGTATAGCAAAATCGAGATCTTTCAGACCTTACCTGTCCGTGAGTAATACTTGTGCTATTAAATGAAAATTATTACTATTAGAATATGTCTAGATTTGAATTATGATTCACTGTAGAAAATGTTTCAAGTTTATCATCTAATCCCCAGTGTATTACATGTTTCTCAGAAATCATGTTTTGTTATTCCACCCTTCCAAGAAGTATGAATGAACCTAAATTGGAGAATTTATCCCACTATCTTATATTTTTGAGATACAGAAAAGTTTATGTTTCATATAAAGGAGCACAAACCATGAGAGATAATAAAATAAGGATTTTTTCTCATTAACACTCAAGATAATATCCATATCTAAAAGAAGTAAATTGGCCATTTCTGGAGACATTTCTTCATCAAAGTATGGTGCTATTGTTCTGCAATTATCAAGCCTCAAACAGAAGTCTTAAGCTATGGAAGAAATTATGAGAATAAATTGTTCTGACTACAACTACATGCAAATGAGAAATTCTATTAAACCTCTGAGAAAATTCTGTATTTGTAGTAACTACAGGCCAGAGATTCGGATTTAAATATTAAGGGCAAATGAAAAATATTTTTGTCAAATTATCTTTAACTAGAAACAACAATAAATAAATAAAATACAAAGAGAGAAGAAAATCAAAGAACCTACCAGATGGCAGTGTACAGTAATCAAACAGACATACTGAAATACATCAGCAGCTACTGCCAGACCAGTCTGTCATAAATCTGTTGCAACTGAACTGTTTCCTGAGTAGGGCAGTACTCAGTGTAGCTAATACTGGCCCTAAGGAAATGAACAATAAAAGTAATGTAACTACAAACAACACAAAATATTTCTGTGATATTGTATTATATTATATTATATTATATTATATTATATTATATTATATTACATCATATTATAGTATATTATATTAATTATTGTATTATGTTCTATTCTATTACATTATATTTTATTGCATTATTCATTTCTTCTGTCCCAAAACAGTAACTTGGCAGCTTTTAAATTTCTTTTTCATTGAAGCATATAGATATTCTAAATATATTCCAGGACAGATAAAATGATTTCTTATTACTCCTATCCATATACCTGATGGAAGAATGACAGAAACTGAAAGACATTATATATATACATATAAATATATATATATACTTGTTATCTGATAGAAAGCTAGATAAGTTTTATGTTGAGATCTCAGTAAGTTTATCCTTACTTTAATAACTGATAAACATAAATAATACGATTATTTCTAAATGAACTGTATCTCTCTGGGTGAATGCACATTTACAGATATTTTGAAGATAATACACTTCAGTACATGTTCATTTAGGATCTCTTTTAAAAATATATAATAGGCATTGCTTATAGGAAAGGTAATCTGTGAATTTTTGACTAGGAAAAGATCTTAAAGTGGGTATTAATGTTTTAGTTGTATGATTAACATTACATTTATCTTCTCATTACAATTAAGACATTTGGTTTCAGTTTTGGAAATATTGTTCTCTACATTTACTCTTGATATTGACTTCTCTAAGGAGAAGTTATTCTTAGGTAATTTTTATTTAATTTGACTTGGCACATTTATTGGAGAGTAAATTTACATTAAATTTAAAAACCGTATTGCAATTTAGAAATCTCACATGGGATTAAAGATTACACTAAAGTTATGGATGCTTACCTGTAAGAGAGTGTCTTTTAAACTTCAGTGTGAGTAGCAGCTTACCAGCCTTGCTGAATTGATGACTAAATGATTTTGGAAGGAAATTACATTTTAAAATGTTGGAAGTCAGAAGGCCTCAAAGAAATTAATATTTCTTTCATACTTCACGTAATTTTGTTTTTTTGTATGAGGAATCTGTATTAGAACGTATTTCAAGCACAATGTTTAACACTCTTATTAAGGCTGTTTTGTAGTGCCTGGATGGATCATACTGATTTTAAGATTATGATTAAAATTACTATGGACAAGTTCCCAGCTGTAATTTAAGACTTATCTCACTGCTGAATTATTATTGTGTACTGTTTGTTTCCTTGCCTAGGGGAGCCAAGCCCCCCTTCAATCCATGGACAACCAGAGAGTGGCAAGAGTTTTAAACTTAGCATAACTAAACAAGATGATGGAGGTGCCCCCATACTGGAATATATTGTCAAATACAGAAGTGTAAGTATTTCACTTAATCAAAATAAGTGAATTATGCTTGTTAATATCTGATTTTAACGCAGAGAAAATTGTTGCTATTATTTGAAATTTACCAAAGTGGTTTTTGTTCCAGAAAATAATTTTTAAAAAAATATATAGTATGTTTACTTTTGTGACTAGGTTGTATATGCCAGATTATAAAATAAAAATTGGGGAAAAAAAAAAAAGCACTCTGCTATTCCTAAAGGTGTAACTGAAAATTCCTCCTATCAAGACAACTATATTCTTTTTTCTGTTGCATAGTAAAAGTGGGACATTCATGTTCAGCTTTTAGAAACACAATAAATTAGCAAATATTAAAGTTACACACTTAAAGGTTGTTTGAAGAGCAAATTTGTAATCTATTGTAAATGCAGCCGTAGTGAGAGAAAGCTTTAGTGCTGTGCTCCATATTAATTGTAAATGACACGAATTAGCTGATCATGTTTCATATCATCTATCTGCCTGAATTCCAAGTCTCATCTTACGAAAGCCAGATAATTAGCACATTGTTGGGAATTTCATGAGTTTCAAAGTATATATCTGTTAGACAGCCATCAGGCAGAGTTTTTTGTCGTCCTGTCATCTAGACAGCTCTGTTTTGGTGTTCTCTCATCAAATCTGGCAAGTTTAGAAAACAGGCTTTTCTACAATGTATAATATATTGAAAAAAGAAAAGTTGTGTGGGGTTTTTTTTGTTTATTATTATTAGTAATGTAGCTAAAATATATTTCCTGATGTACTAAGTTTACAAACTATTGGCTTGAAGAAGTAGCTGCAGAGCTGGCAAAAGTGATGAGTTTAATTCCAAAGTGTGCATTTTTTAAAAATTTCCCCATGTTATTTTAGGAAAATGTATTATTTTCATCTGACTAGACCCAGTAAAAAAGACATCTTACCAGAGTGTAACAGCAGAATTTCATGTCCATTAAGAGTATAGAAAATTGGGGATGTAATGTCAGATATCTAGGCATGTTAAATGGAAGGTAGTGAGGACAGTATTTATTCACAGAAAGTAGCAATTTTAGAGAAATTAACTGTAGAACCTGTTGGAATGTTACCAAAGAGGAAAAGGCAGTTCCTTAACTTGTAATAGTTTTTTGTCACATTTCCTGGTGTTTGCTATGATGTAACTTTTTGACTACAGTACAGGGATTATCCGAGTGCTAAACCTGGTATGTAAAATTATTCTCCTATGCTAAATATAACCAAAGAAGATTAGTAGCTCCAAATTAATAGAGAAATATTTGGTAGCACTCTAAAGAGTAGTCTGAGGGAATGACCAGAAGTTATTCTGCGATCACTGACCCCTAAATCTTAACTGACCTTCTTAAATGACTTTCTGTCTTGTGAATACAGTTGACATAAAAAAAAAGTAATTGCAAAGAAGACAAGGGGAGTTAAATATGCAATACAAATTAAAAATGCAGTTTTGCAGGATTTAACTTCCTGGTTAGATTACGAGGCCTCTAAGTATTTACCACTGAGTACAAAATAAGCTGTTCAGAAATAATACATTCGTGCAACACGTGGAATTTAATCTAGTTTTATGACTAAAATAAGCTAAATTCTTTTGGTTCTATCCCAAAAATATTTGGGAATCTGATTTTGATCTATTGTTTTGACTAAGGTACAATATTATAGCATAAAAGATGACTTTTCATGTGTGGTGTTGGAAGGTAAATGTGCAGTTTAAGTGGTAACTGGAAACTTAAAAGGTTACTGAAGAAGATAGCTTTTACTTGGACCTTGAATCCTTAACTCCACAAGCTTTCAATTGAAAAAGCAATTTGACTAAATTAAAGACCTTCCTACAACTAAGGAAGCAGAATAATTTTTTGGTGTTTTAATCATAAAGAATGAATTCTATTTCAAGTTCATAATTATCTGTTGACTGCTTATCTTCTATCTTCCCCATTGGTCATGTTTAATTACCTTCCCTATCAGTCTTGTCAGCCTCCTTATGAGCACCTGGGCCAATGTATTTGCTTGCATGTTTGAAGAGCATATTTGATAACAACCCCTACATCAGTGGCTTTTTCTTCAAAAAGTCAACTTGCCCATGTTTAAGTTTTATACAGATTTATTTATTTTAAGCTGGAGGAAGGACAGCCTTTAACAAATTAAAGCAATTTTGCAGCCTGATTGAGGGCAATTGGTAAGTTGGTTTTTTCTGGAAATCATGTATTTCATTCTGTTGAATATTCCTTTCCTAGCATCAGTTTCTTCATATTGTGGGCAGGAATTACTGACTACAATCAGATAATAGGCAGCTTGACATTTTCTTCTGTATTCCAGAGAATTAGGTACTGTGCAATTTTTATGAGTAGCAGCCTCAACCTTTGTCATGCTGTTGTGCTAAGAAAGTCAAGACAGCCTGACAAAGCTTTATTGATGGAGTCTGAGGCTGATGGCATACATTGGCTTCAGAGTCACCTTAGGAAAGAATAGGAAGGGAGAGAGTAAAACAAGGGAAAATTTTTCCCCAGTAACCAGCTGGAAAGAGCAGTGATGGGAATTTTCTAGGGAAGCATCCTGTCTGATGCCAGAGATGACCACCTGACCACAGTTCTCATAGGAACTCTTTATTTTTTTTTGATGGGGACCAACTCAAGTCTCCCTTTTGTTCTTCCCGCTTTTCGTGCTTCCAGAGTTGGTTGGGGCACACATGACGCCGTGCTGGTGTTTCACAGCAGATGTGAAGCTTTTATCTGTGTAAATCATGTAAATGTGTACTGAATTTGTAAATGGGTGTTATCTGATGGGGTATTTGCCAAGTACCAGAGTAATAAATTAAAACTGGGAGGGGAGAGTTGAGGAGATAGGGGGTCCAGGAGGAAGGAGCACTTGGGCTGCAGGGGAGAGGCTGTCACAGCAGCTCAGGGCCGGTGGGTGACCAGGCACAGGCAGACAAGAGAAAGGCAGGCTACAAAGCTGCCTTTGGAAAGATTTGACACTGCTTAAGCTCACTTTATAATGCTTAAAAAGAAAGTTCTGAATAAGTGTCTTTGCATTTCTATACTTCCAGGTCACAGAATGCCAACAGTACGCTAGAAAAAAAAATGGAGAGTGGTGGGGGAATGGGGGGTTGTTTTTGGTTTTCCCTGGCAGGACAAAATCTAGTAAATATTTGGAATTAATAATAAATAAAAATAACTCTCTTTTATGGTTACAAACCTTTTGGTAGAAGCAAGAAAAATTTACTAAAGTGGCTGGTTTTTACAGGCCTAGAAGTTGCTCACCTGTTTTTGACCTGTGACAGGGTTACTGTTAACGCTCTGAATTTTGGCAGACAAGAGTTTGATAGTTTATGTGTTTTGCTCTGAAGCACATTCGCTCTTCCATCATCTGTGTTGATGGAGGACATGTTAATTTTGTTGCTTTAGGGTGGGTTCTACAACAAACTTTATAAATATAGAATATTTTTAAAGAGATAATTTCTCATTTACTCCCACTCTGAAATATCTACCAAGAAACAGGTAAATGCTTTTGCACCTCTAGGTTCCAGTCTACCTGCCAGATCCTTGGACTTTCTGTGCTTTTTAAAACCATGTACATTATCAGCTGTTGTGTGCTTGGTTCAGTATTTGCCCCTGAACTTTATTACCCGTATTAACCAGACCTAGAAATCCGCAACCTACTGTGGTTGTCTTGTGACGTCACTGCTTTAAACTATCAGATTTTCTTCTGTGAGGATTTCTTGGTATTTTTTCCTGCCAGCTTTCAAGACAGTGTGGTATCTTCTTTCCATTTTTTTATCACAGGGACCACCATAATAAATCTGTTTGAGCTGAGCTTTCAGCTCAACAATTTAGAGAGAATGGAGAATAAGGGAAGAGTTGAAGGGGGTTAATCACTTTTTCTCACTTTTTATGAGATCCCAGAGAATGTGATTTTGGATACAATGTAGGATGACCATTAAAGAGAGACATGTTATTTCTAGAGTAGTAGACTGGTGCCTAAACAGTGGATTGGCTTTACTTCTGCTGTTGTCAGGTGTGCCCTCAGTTTTGAGAAGCAGTCAGGTCAAGGTGGACTGGAGTTTTGCACTGCTCTTTTTAGTTTTTGGTTGTTTTTGTGGTTTCGTTTGTTTGGGTGGAGGGGGGGGTTTTGGGGTTTTTTTTTTGGTCAGGGTATTTAGGTGGTTAGGTTACAGCTGTCTTAAAAACCTAGCTCTTAGGTTCTTCTTAAATAAATTTAGCTGATGCTTATATTATGAAAAAATATGAAGCCAAAACTATATAAAGCCAATATATACACATTTAAGAAATAATGATGTGAGGACTTTGTAGTCAATTTTTTTTTGTGTTAATATAAGGCTTAAGAGTAATGGAAGTGGGCAGTAAAATCCCCAAAATTGTAAAGGAATATTTCTGCATAATATAAACAAAATAAGATGTAAATAAAGGAACAGTTTAATCTCTGAGGCTGCAGATCCCATCACAGTTTCTGTAAATGGGCATTTGTTGCTTGATATTAGTGATTACTGAAGGTATTTATATTAACTCACCCCCCAAATCAGACTACCATTTGTAATTTAGAAGCTTCATTCCTTTTGTTGTAGAACACTCTGCATATGTAGAGCTTTCTATAAATTTTAAGTATTAATGACAGAACAACCTAATAAGGTACAAAGTGATCTCTTATGGTTCTCTCTTCTGCTCCTTCAGCTACCATTTAAAGGGTCTTATATTAAACAGGGAGATTTGTGGGAAGATTTACCTGGCAGACCCATTATTTGTACTCTCATCCCTCTTTTTCCATTTCTACACTTATAGTAAATCAAATGTGGACACATTACTGAGCTCTGCTTAGGAGAAAGTACTTGGAAATGCAATATAGCTGAAGTAACAGCTATAATGAAGGACATTGAAGTTTTTTTTTTTTCTTTGCTTTTATTTTCCTTCTCTAAGAAACCATAAGCAGAAGACAGTACTCTGGAAGATTTCATCTGTTTGCCTTTAGAACGTACCTTTCTTTCCAGATACTTTATTCCTCTTCCTCCTAACTTGTGTTTGTCACTCTTCATAAAATGCTTTCTGTCTTTGCACTCAGGGCTTGGACTTAGTTTCATTTATCTCAATTCACGCAGTTGGCTTCAGTTTCAACGAAATTATGGTATCTCTGGCATAGCATATGCAGGTATCCTGTTACATTTCAGCTCATTCATTATTTTTCACCTGACCAAATTACAGAACATCTGCCTTTTCACTTGTTCTGTCTGCAGAAGTGCAGCCTCATACAGAAATTTACAGTTTTCTTTCCAAGTCCTAAGCTCATTCTATTCATCACATAGATTTTTGCAGTTTGTTTTCAAAATACAGTCATATATCTGTTTGCAATACTGTCTTTTTCACCTGCAGAAACTGTATTAGCCTGAATCTTTAGTTTCCAATTCAGTATATTTTTTGTCTTTCTGTATTTCTGAAACCCTTTGGAATCCCCCAGTATATTCACGTGGTATCTGTGCACAATACTGAGATCATGTAAGGAACTTCTGGTTTCTCTCATGTTGATATTCTTTGGAATCTGGCTGTATTTTTTCTAACTCCTCCCATACCTCACCAATTTAAACAGCGATTAAAATATGGTGCTCCATAACACTGCTATTCCTAATATCACTAAGGAGTATTTTCATATGCATTTTGCAGACAGCACTAGCTCCCTCTATTTCAGCAGTGCTATGCAAAAATGTATTTTGTAAAAGGAGTATAGTATAGTGACACTGTAAGTGGATTCACTCAGGGCCAAGTCAGGTGATTGCAATAGAAAGTATCCGTCAGGATATGGGAAAATATCCTCTACAGAAAATACCATTTTCACTGTATGATGAACAAACTATTTTTACTCCAGTGTATTTAAGTTTTTTCATGATTTGTAATGGATCTAACATTCTGATGTTTTTCATTAGTCTATCACTGCACCAAGTAGGAACTTTTGCCTGGATGGAAATACTCCTGAAAACAAGTTTTGTTGGATTTTAATCATTCTCAGAACTACCATGTGACAATACCAATGCTAATGCAGAAAAAGCAGGAAAGTTTATGAAAAGGTGAAGTCAGTATGGAAAAATTGTCAACCTCAGAGCTAATAATAAATAAATTATTGCAGCAATGCACATCAGGGAGTTTAGTCTGTCCTCTATTTTCTGAAGACTAGGGACAAAAAAAAAGTAAGTCATAAGGAGCATGATTGGTCCCTGAACTCTCTAAATTAGATACTATTTTCTCTGAGACCTGTATTAGCAAAGAGCAAGATGCTTCAGCAAAGAGCCTAAATACAAGCTGCTGAGTAATTTGCAGCTAAAGTTATACTTCCAGGTATCGTAAGTTTGTTTGGCTTTAAATTTCCCATGTGATTTATACCCACTGATTGGGTCTGTGCTGCTGTATGGGTTGGATGGCCAGGATTTGTCTCTCAAGACATATTTTTTGCCATGTTATTGTACCTCAGTGTCTTGTAAGAGTAGGACTGCATGGATTCTTACTGACTGTTATTGGTTGTCCTTTGATCAAGATGACTTTATTGTTTGACTGTATATATTGCTTTAACCTTCTGCCTATTAGTAATTGTGTTGTTTCTACTTATATAAAAATAATTAAATGCATTATGCACTCAAAGGAGCAATTGCAAAGGTAAGAACTCCAGATTAATGAAATGCCAGAATTGTGTTTGCAACCTAAGTCCTCATTTGTTCCTTTTGTATAGATGTCTTAACTACCTGAACTATGAGAAATTATGAGAATCCTTTTTTATCTAGAACACCGTCCTAAAGATTTTCATGTATCCTCTCACATGTGTAGACATAGTACTTCATACTTTCTCAATTATGTCTATATTCTTGCATACAACTGGGTTTTCAAAATGTTCCTATATTGCTACAATTAGTGTATATTTTCATTAAATAACTAATGTATGATATAAGCACAGCTGGACTCGTGGACAATTCAACACTGGGTTTAATGGCGAGTTCCTTTGAATGAACATTGATCAAAATGTAATTGAAATGTCTGTATAAAATAAACTTCTTACATAATTTATTCTTAGTGTTTCATTATATAAATGATTAGCCTACTGTTCTATAAGATAAAAACCAGTATTTGAGCAAAGAATAAATTGAAGCCAAAAAGTTAAAAAGGATTGACCAGAAAATACTCTAAATCCACATTGTGAAAACATGATAAGGAGTGGTCAAAATTATAAAAAGCCTGAGTATTCAGAACTCCAAAACTAGAATATTTCAGTGTTCTTAACCTCTGTAAAGGAAACTCCATATTTTTGTGCATCCTGTAGATACAGACTTTAGACATATAATACAAGAGTTTGGGAGAATTGAAACAAATATTTTCATCTTTACAGAAAGATAAGGAAGACCAGTGGCTAGAGAAAAAAGTACAGGGTAGCAGAGACCACATCATCTTAGAGCATCTTCAATGGACCATGGGTTATGAAGTACAAATTACAGCTGCCAACAGACTGGGTTATTCTGAACCAACATTGTATGAATTCAGCATGCCACCAAAGCCCAACATTATTACAGGTAAGTTAACCTCATCGTGTTTTGTCGCTATGAATTATTTCCAACTCATAGTACACTGTGTGTAGTTGAGCATAAGGTAGCTGAAGTCTTGAACTGAAAAAGCATAAGAACCCAGACTTTGTTATCAGTAAAAAATTTGATTCAGGATCTTTAAATGGGACCCTGTCTCCTAGTAATGGGACTCTTTTCTCTTAGTAAAAAAGTAATTTTTAAGTATAGAAGAAACATTGGTTCTTCAACCCTGTTGATAGCACCTAACAAGAAATACAGTATTTAAGATACACCTGCTTTTTAAGTTGCCTTGTACTGCCTATTGTCTGATTAAGCCAGTTATTTGCTAGAATTCTTGATTTCAGTCCCATGTCTACATGTGCTTGGAGCTACACATGTAATAAAGGCATTTATTTTAGTGTCTGACGAGTTTAAGGCTTCAAATAGTCTTGTTTAGATACTGTCTGAATGATTCACCCTAACATGATGACCAAACAGTTTTCTGTGAGGTTAATTTACAAAATCTGAAACCTATAGAAACTTTGTTCATATTTTTAAGTGTGTTAATAGAAAGGTTTGAAATTCCATTTAAGAAAAGCTTCATTTTAGCTAAGAGTGAGTGTATAAGTTTTAATGCTTCCTAATATAAGGCTTTATTTTGATGCAACATTGTAAAATTCTTTAGTTAAAAATAAACCTGAAATAAGGTAATTTCTGAAGTATTATGGGTAATTTTAATTTTTATAAAGCAAACATTTTGAGGAAGAGATTTCAAAATTTTAATTAAAATTATGATCTGCTATCTTTAATAATAATTTCCAAATTAGATCAGTGTCATCATTCATCACTTGAAAAATCAGGTTCTAAATCCTCTAACATAGTATTTTCTGACTCCTATTTTTCAAACAGTTAGAGTATTAGGATCAACAAAAAACTTGCTAAATAAATATAATGGGAAATACATTAAAATGTAAACCATATCACTACCTGTATTTCAATATGAACACCTGACTAGCATCGATCTAGCATCGATACAGTGCCAATGAGCTGGAATGAGTCATGGACTAGCGTGCCACCAGAAAATTTTGAAATAACTGGCTAATTTTTTTTTTGTCTATTGTGAGTTTTCTTCAAATATATTTTCAGGAAAGTTATCTCAAGATCTCTGCAGCATTTTTGAATATTCCATAGCAGTATTTTTAATATTGAAAGCATCGTTACCTCTTATTTATAGAAAACACACTTGTAATTCATTCATAGACTCAGATCTAGTTCTAGTACAAATATTTGTTTTATGCACTTGAATTGAAGTAAAGTTGATTTTCATCTTGATTGAAATTCAGGGTCTCAATAGTTCTGTGTGCTTGTTTTTAAACAGGCAGGGGCCTTGTGATTGCCATCATTCAGAAATAAAATTTCCCATGATTGAAAAGAAAAGGGAAAAAGAAATGTAGGGAAACTCATTGTCCCAAGGAAATAAAAATATTTGTCAAGTAGAAAAATAAGTAAAAACTCACTTAGGGAAGGGATAAGCCATTTTTCAATTTTGTTTATTTGAAACAAAAATCTTACTTCTTTTGCAGTGCAATCTAACTTTAGCCTGTCATAATTATATAAAACTGTTCCATCTTATTGCCACTCCTGCTGTAACAGAGAAACTTAATTTTCCTCAGTAAACTATAACATAGGTGGTCTCTAGACATTCAAGTAAAAAATAGCTTAGTTAATTTAATTTCAGAAGAAAGATAGAATATTTTCTCTCTAAAAACAGTTTTGTGGGTAATTAGGGGCTTTTTCCTTTCAGTGCTCTCCTATAACCTCTAAGCAGTTGTAAGAAGTCTGTTACACTATTTAGCTTCAAGTCTTCTTTGTATGAATCATTACTGCAATTATGATTGTGGAACTAGTTTCCTTGACAACTGTTTTTTCAAAGCCTGAAAAAGAGTGTGAAATTCCCATCATAAGAACATTCTGTAGGCAATTTTTAAAAGTATGTCAAAAGACACTTAGAATCAGTGGAACATTGATGTTTATATTCATGAGTCAGCATGATTATCTTGTTTTGAAATGGCATAATATTGTTATCACAATATAATATTATATGCATAATGCTGAAAAAATATGAATGTAATCTATTAAAACTTGATAGATTTGGTGTATAAAATGCTTAAGTTTGAGCAGAAATATTATTTCTGCTGTCAGTTAACTGATGATGCACTATTTGTTTGAGGCTTAGATATTAACAGCTAGGCAGCTACAGATGAGTTTGAAAAAGAACATAGGCAACAAGAATGAAGCTGGATAGACTTTTGAATGAAACCTGCATCATTTGTCCTGTGCTCACTTAGTAGCTACAGTAACTGAAGTTTCCTTTCATATTATTATTGTAATTATTAGAAAAGCCTCTAAGACTCCTGAAAGTTTTAATCTTTGAAAATTTGCCTAAATCTCTGGCACTTCAGCTGAACTGAGTGTCTATGTCTGGCTCTAAATTTAAACAGAAATAAATCTGTAGACCCTATGTATGCAGTCTCATAAATATTACTTTTCCCAAGAGAATTTTGGGACCCCCTGAGTATCTTGTTGGTTAGCTACATATAACATAATACCCTGGTGAAGTGTGTGCAAGCTAATGCAATAAATCAGAGAACTGAAGGGAGATGGAGGCAGGGATATGTTGGTTGTCCTTCAGTGGGTGCTTAGCAGGGAAATAGGAGTTGTCACAAGAAATAAAACTCTGCTTCTAAATGCTGCAGAAGGAGCTTGTTTGTCCTTTCAAAAGCCACTGGATGTCAGGCAGAAGTAGTAATCCCTGGAGACAGGAACTGGAAGCCAAAACCCCACTTATGTGAATACACAACTCCTGTGGGCACTGAGTCCACAGCTTCTGCTTCCTAGGGAAGCGTGCAAGTACCAGCTGGCTGCAAGTCAAATTCCATGATAATACAATATGATGATCTTCCAGTAATAGTCTTAGGTCTGGGAAAGAGCTTGAGGCTGCAAATTGCTCTCTGGCATCAGGGAGGTGCATAAATGAGACAGACATTCCTTTAAATTTTCACATGGTTGGCCTCAGCAGCCTTCAACTGTAGATCTATTTTATTTCATAATGCCTGCTCCTAGGCCTGTAATGCAGTATCCATTCACTGAGCCACCCACATTTGTGCTTAGTTCCTCGGAATTTGTAATCCTTTTAATGAAAGTTTCCTGGTTTTCTGAAGGGTTTATCAATGGAAACTTGCACTGACTTTGAGAAATACCCAGCAAACCTTCTTAAAACATTTTGCTTTAAATATCTGTATGTGTAAATTTATTCATGTATGCATATACATATATATATGTATATTAGTGAATATTATATCTATACATGTGTAAATACACACACCATTTTCTTTCCTACTTTTTTGAGTTATTTTTTGTGGTCACAATTCCGTATTTGTATTTCACATTTCACTTAGGCATATGATCGTGTGTTTTAGAATCATGCTTGAAGAAAGAGTGACACAGTCTTAAATGTAGTATTTTATGTGTTCAAAGTCTCACTAGGGATGTCAGTTGGCAATACTTGCAGGCAGGTACAACTCTAACCTCAGTGTGTTTGCCTCTGAGTGAAGTATTTATCACACTTTTAGTGCTGATTT
This sequence comes from Dicrurus megarhynchus, assembly GCA_013399195.1. Classification (NCBI taxonomy): domain Eukaryota; kingdom Metazoa; phylum Chordata; class Aves; order Passeriformes; family Dicruridae; genus Dicrurus; species Dicrurus megarhynchus. The sequence goes on from VXAD01004216.1 coordinate 427,717, forward strand.
GTAATATTTTAGAAAATTTTCTCCTGGCTTCTCTATACTGTTAAGCTTCTAGTCCTGTGGGATTCTCAAAGGATCTGTGTGCTTTAGCTCTTTATCCATGTTAGGAGAGCATGGACTAACCTCTGCAGCCGTAAAAACCCCTGGGAACAGCCAAAGTCCATTAGCTCCCAGAGCTGACTCTACAGCCCGTGTGTAGGGGCCCTTTCACTCTTTCTCTACAGGGAGAAGACAGAGATCCTGTCTTTGTACCCTGCAGCTGCTACAAAAGTGTCCAAATCTGTTGTCATTCTGAACCATTACTGTTGCAACCTAAAAACACATGTACAGGTTTATACTAAATCTTAAAAGAAGATGGATGAAGGTGCTAAAAGAGATACTTTCTACAAGTGTTAAATATATTTTCAGAAATTAGCAGCAGATTTATGCAGGTGCCATCTTCCAAAGGCTTTTATCCAGTCAGTGCTGTTACTTTGAAAGGGCAGTAGATATATTAAAAATGGTTACAACTTGTGTTTTATCACAGTTTTTTTTTCTTCTTCACTAGAAGTTAATAACTCAGTGCAATAGTGGGAAAATGGAAAAAAAAACCATTTGGGATAACAAGAACCTCTTAGATCCATTTTTCTTACTTTGTGATCTTGGTTGTCTTAGGGGGTTTTTTTGTTTCCAATACTGCATGAACTGTAAGAGTAATTTTTTATTTCCATGCCTGGAAATGTTTTAATCCCTTGAACACTTCATTTATTTTTTTTCCAAGTGTGTGTATCAGCACACTTTAAATCATATAGTGGAAGGCAAAAGAGGCACAATAATACATAGTATTTTCTCTCATCACCACCAGTAGAAAAGATTATAATCACCGTGTCAAACATGATTTTTAGCAGTAGTTTTTACAAAAATACAACAGGATCTGCAGTGGTCTGGATGTGAATGAAAAATAAAAGTAGCTCTTATCATTGCTTCAGGTATGTGTGTGTATATTTGGGTTTGCATTTATGTATATATATTTTATGATGTATTATTAGAGCTTTTGAGCTTTATGGACAGTGTTTTGTTAGAATAGAAGCTAGGATAAAGTTTTTCTTCCAGAAACTCCAAATTACCAATTACAGCAAAACAGAAACAAGTTTCCCCCGTTCTCACAATTTTCTCTCAGGGCAAGTATTTTCCTTAAATTTTGCTCTCAGTCAGGCAATTAGATGACTTTTTGGGGATAGAAATAAATGCTGTATGATCCCATCTGTGTAGCTGGGGTAGGTTTCTGTTCCTGTCACCTCTTGCTATCAAAGAGCAGACTTCCTTGCTGTACCCTATCTCTCACATCCCTTCAACCCTTGGGCTGCATGGGTGCTCTGAGGCACAGTTTCCCTAGCTCTGAAAGGAGTAGCCTCCTTTCTCTGAAGGGTTGACTCGTCCCTGACCATGCATCTACTAAGAGAAGCCAAAAAGTCACCTTCCTCACTCATGTTCTGTTCTCCACCACAAAAGTATGTAACATTTGTTGACTGACCATTCCTATGGGCAAACTTCCAACATGAATGGCCCTTGTGTCCTTTGAAGCATTTTCCCTCGATTTTTAATCATTCCATATCTGTTTGAAATCAGATTTTATGTGATTACAGCCAAGCCTCAAGGTCAGCATATTACATGAAAGCAGGCTTGCATGGCCAAGGCCTCTGCTGTCACTTCCATTAACCTTTCTTGCCTCGAGAGCACATTGCTTGGTGTCCAACAGCATCCCCAGGGCCTTTTCTGCAAAGCTGCTTTCTATCTGGGTGGCCCTTAACCATTAACTGGTGACCAGGATTGCTCTTTCCCAGGGGCAGAGGTTTGCACTTCCTCTTGTTGAACTTCCTGAGGTTCCTGTCAGCCCATTTCTCCAGCCTGTCGAGGTCCCTCTGGGTGGCAACACAACTGTCTGGTTCATCAGCCAGTCCTCTGAGATGTGTGTCATCAGAAAAGTTGCTGAGGGTACTCTGTGCCCCATCATCAAAATCTTTGATGATGTTGAACAGGATTGAAACCCATATTGACCCCCTATTTGGCTTCTGGTACCTATTCTTAATTCTAGGAAAAGTTATGTTTCGTCATTAAAAGTTAGGAGAATTGTGGAGACTTTCAGTCTTCTGTATTCTCTTTCCACAGAAAAACCTAGAAAGGCTGCCAGTAGGTACTTGAGCCAGGACCAAATGTCCTTACTTGTAGCTTACAAATTGCCTGTTTAAATCTCCATAAAAAGGTTGTAGAATTTCTCAGGCTTGGCCTGATTTTAAGCCTATGTTTTGTGATTACACTGCCTTTCCATGTGTGTATCTGTACATGCACAAACATCCATCAGTTTATGGCTTCTTATAACTTTTGAATATAGGTGACAATTTCAATAATTTTTTCAGAGAATGGAGGCTTCAAAATTAAAACATTCCTGTAATTTTTAATAAAGTATTATCTGACAATAGAAGTAAAATTCTCTGTAGCAGAGTAGGCAAAATACTGTATTAAACCCTCACACACTTCTAACAACTGGAATGATTTGGAAAAGAGTAGTTGAAACTTTCTGACCCTTGATCCTTATACCAACCTGGATAGCAGCAGTAAATTTAAACCATGAAAGAAAAAGAAAAACACAGAAGTTTGAAAGATTTTCACAGGTAAAATTTCCATTCCATGGATCTGAAATTTTAAGTCAATAATTAGTATCTCTTTTGTACAACTTTGTGCATTACAAGATTTCTCAGTCTGTCTCTACAAATCTGACTAGTTAAGGTTTTAGCTAAATCTAAAACGAAGAACAAAATGCAGGAGTCAAAAAGGAAAGCCTGTGGGATGTCCGTCTCCTTGGAGCTTGGGATCATATTCCCAAGGCAAGGAAGAGCTGCAGAATTATCCTTGTGAAGTTACCTGACTCATTTTCTCATAGGCTGAAGGATAACTGTAATTCCAAAATCAGAACTTGAAAATGAAGGCTTTTGTCTGACTTTTTGTTCAGATCATAATCCTGAGCTAAAAGTGTAAAGTAAATTCTTCAACCGGTATTGCTGTGATGGAAGAACAATTTTGTTATTTTATTTTATGAAGAGAATAGAGAGATGAAATGTATCTTTGAGATCTCCTGCTTTGAGAACAGAAGTTGGTAGGAATCACACGAATCTAATTAATTAATGTCTAAAAGTTCAGAAAGATAACAGCCCCCACAAAACCTATTTGGTTTTGTTTTGTAAACCAATACTAGAATTTGTTGAATAAGAGCCATTTCTCATCAAATCCTGGAGATGATCATTATTGAAAGTGCTAGGGCAAGTTCTTGCTCTAGGCTAAAACCAGCTTTATGCTCCATTCCCTGCAAAGACCAAAGTTATTACATGAAAAGGGATAGAAATCCCTCACTAAAATTGATAGAACTTATTTGATATGAATCAGAGAGAGAGAGGCAAAAAGGCTTGTACTATCTGTGCCGTCAAAGATGTTAATAGGAAAAATACACTATTTTTTATAAAATCTAATTCTTATGGTACAGCTATCGCAGAGAGTAACTACCACTGAGTAGCAGAAAAGCAGCAACCAAGGAACTATTCTGTATTCTCAGAATTTCTGCTTCAAAAGGAATTTAATTTTTTTTTATCATATGAATTTTAGTTTGCTTATCTTTTTGAATGCTATGAGGAAAAATCACTATAGATGTTGAATTTTGAAGTGCAAGGCCACACTTTACAAGTATAGTACTCTAATTCTTATTATTTTTTGTAGGTAATTGCTAGCATTGTGATGCTTTATAATTAAAGCAACCCTGAGAGCCAATTAAAAGATGAAATGCTTAGGTATATTCTCTAAAAATATTTAAAAGCTGAATTATTAAAGTAAATGTGGAAGTTTAATGTGTTCAGGGTTTTTGGGTTTCCTTCTATGAGTATATGGACCAAACTATTAAGTCCTAAGAAAAAAAACTGGTTGTGAATTTTGAACAGCTTGAACACAGCAGGTATCATTGAAAACACCACAGTAGAAATATGGGCGAGAATGGAATAACGTCCGTAATTGTTATTAGTTTATTTATATTGCTGCCTTTTCTACTTGATAGTAATCTACATGTGATAGGTATCACACAAATATTTGAGCAAGAACAGGGACATTTGTGTGATAAGAAGATAATGCATTGGTTAAATGTTATGCATACAAGACTATATTTAGCTTTATAATTTTCTTCTGCTTTCATTAGAATTTCTTAAATCAGTTTTAAAGTAAAGATTTAAACAAGGTTACTGCTTATACTGCACAAGGTCTTCTACATTTTAATTTCTTTTGAGGTCTCTTTCAAAGTATTAGTTTAACACATATTAGTCACTATAAATATAATTATTGTGTCACTGTAGCTGGAAAGAAAAATCTAGTCAATACACTATATAATGCATAAACTTGACTGTATTGTTTGCCAAAAAGTGGACCTTCAATATAAATATTTGTGGAAAAAATATATTCAAACTTTGTAATTGTAACCAGACATACTGTGAGGACATGAATGTCTAAGAAGATACTTTGTTCCCACCCCAGTATTAAAGTCAATATCTAATTACCCAGCTGCATGTGCTAATTGCAAGGGCCATTCATATTTTGATTGGACCTGTGTCCATATTACTGAAGCCAGTTTTCACAGCCCGTTGTGAAGTCCTACAGTAATTCAGGAACAAGATGAAGCCATTAGTGAAGAGAAACAGATAAACAAGTTTGTCTCTTCTTGTGTATGATTGGAACTTTCTTTTTGTGTAATTATTGACACAGTTCTAGTTTCTCCTCTCAGTCTATGGGCTGGTGTTTCTCCTTGCTTTAAATAGTCAATAGTCACTATTTCTGAGAGGTGTTACATGGCAGTTTTGTGAGTTCCAAGTACCTCCAACAAAAAGTCACATAAAAAATTGTATTTAGAATGGGCTTGTCTGAATTGTCTCAAGGGGAAGCAAGAAACATGCTTCAGGTTAAGCACTTAAATAAATTGTTTTTAAATTAGCCCAGTTTGCCACTTTGACTGCTGTGGAGGACTACATTGCTGCTATGGAGGTACACCCTTTCCACAGTTTGAGTACTGTATCATACAGATTTGGCCGGGGTACTTCAATGGTTACCATTCCATCTATGCTTTAATCATAATTTGATGTTTCTGCTAGAGTAATGTCTTTCAAGTGACTATCTTTGGCACAATGTAAATATTAATTTTTTTCTCTTTTTTCTTTCCCACTGTCACTTTTTTTCCCTTTGATACTTTCTTTTTCACGTTTTCTCAACTTTTCCGCTTTTTTTTCTAAAATTTAATTCTTTTTCATGCTCTTGATTTTCTATAACAATTCTTATCCACACAGATAGATGCTGTGAAGCTACTAGACGTGAAAATGGAGGCCAGTCCCTGCAGCTGAATGCTGCTGTTTTCACTCTCACTGTAGTCATAAGTTTCTGGTGCATGTTTTTATATTGTTGATAAGGCAAGCAATATGTATTCTTCCTATCTCTCTTAACTTTTTATTTGTGGGAAAATAAACACAGACCATAAAAAATATGTACTTTTCTATAGCTCTTCCAAAGTTTCCATTCCTAGTCAAGATCCTAAATGTAATTACTTCAGTCTGTATATGCAAAATTCTTCACCTGGCTTTTTCGAAACCTGATGAGACAAATTCAATGGATGATGCTTGACACTCCAGTCTGAAAGAACATGGAGAATCTGACTTACTGAATTTGCTCAACGTGGTTTGATTCTATTTTCTCAACTAGATTTCGATTATAAGAAATCCATGCAGACACCTTACCATTGTCAGTCACATGACTTTCCAGGTATACCTGGAAAGTATCAATTCATCTTTCAGGAGAGTATTTTCATTGTGTGCTAATCCTTTCCAAAGGGTTCTCCTTGCACTGGTTCCTGACACAAGGTACTTAAAACTTTTTGCTTAATAAAAAATGTTCACGTCCAGGCTGGATGGAGCTCTGAGAAACCTGGTCTAGTGGAAGGTGTCCCTGTCCACAGCAGAGAGCTGGATGATCTTTAAGGCCTCTTCCAACCCAGGCCATTCTATGCTTCTGTGATATAGACATGTTTTGTACTTTCTAATGGATTTTAACAAGCATGTCTTCCCTAGCTAATTATTTATTAATTGTTTAGTTGGTAGTGTTTCATTTCAAATACTTTTTCTGTGCCTCTCCACTGCCATGCCTCAGGACATAAAATAGGTCCCTGCCCACCAAAGTCACTTCTTGTAACTGCAAAGGTGCCACATTTCGTTTCATGGCATCTGTTGGACTTGGAAGCTCCAGGGGTTCAATTTTGACCTGTAGTAAAAGTGGAAAAAGCATTTTTTCCTATTTTACACATTGAAAGCAGGGCGTATGAGCTCTGCAGCAGTGTGTACAAAACCTCAGGACAAAAATTTTATTTAGTAAGAGTCCATGTAGATAGTCTATTGCATATATTTGATTTTAAAATTTATGTAGTTTTGTAAGATTATGATTCATTTCTTTGTTGCATACAGAATAACCCAAGAAAGCAATGCACTTTAAAGCTAAGGTAGAATTAAATATTTATTTTAAGACAATTCCCTTCAAATTGTTACTAAATATAACAGATATGATAAATTAACTGTTCGTGTTGATTTTTTTCTTCCTTATAGTTCATACCTTTTGGCATTTTAAAAAATCATCCTACAACTTGGAAATTAATTGATCAAATTTAAGTATCTGTTTATCTTCACTCAGTTAAAGCATTTTCTTATTTCTAAGAAATATTGATTATGATGATTTTTGCCAGTTTCAAAATATTTTTGGAAGTCTTTACTTTAGAACATCATTAATAAAACCTGTCATCATCTAAACCAGATAGCAGTCATTTTAGAAAACTGGACTATGTCACAAGTAAGCTGTCTTCAGAATGCATGTGTGTAAGTCTACAGACTAATTTATGGACAGAAATACTTTTTTAAATAGTTCACATATTTAGTGTAATGAAGTAGCTGGAATTAAAAAGATTGCTATATAAAAAACTTCATTGTGAACTGCAGAAAATCTCTCACTGTGTAAAGTCAAGCCACTATTCCATCCATAGCCCTTGCCACTATGTTCTGTCACTTTATCTTAATGTCATGACATTACTTTGAAATTAATTACATTTACAAGTGCCTGGCATAGTGTGGTAAAGAAAGACATTTTCTCTTCTAATTTCATAGAAGTTGAAACTTTGGATTCCTATTTAAGGTCAGTGAGGTGAAAGCCCATTTTTCCATGCACAAACAATGTGAATATATGTATTGACTTTGTAATTTAGTTGTATAGGTGTTATTCTTCCAATATAAACTATTTTTTTAAATTATTAGGTACTTATTGAAGAAAGAGGCAGTAACAAACGAATGCTGGATAATATTTTCAATGAAACTTTTCATTTTAAATATGTTACAGTGGATTTGGAATTACTAGCAACACATAAGTAACCAAAAACTTTCAGATCTGAGAACATATTTTCAATTGAGTGTAACTCAGACGTCTAAGTGCTGTTGCTAATGCTAAATGTACTTTTAGTGAAAGGATCGCCTTGGGCAGGAGCTTTTGCAAGAGGTTTTATTTTTTTTCTCTGATCATTTTGAAAGTCCAGGTAGTGAAAATGTTTGTTGTTGTCACTATTGCTTTCTGTGGTAACAAAACAGAAAGAACTGCAAGGATATCTCTACTTACCATCAAAGAACTGATGTCTGGCTAGTATTTAGTAAGTAGATGCTGTAGTAGATGCTAAGGGGGAAAGAAACCCACAGCACAAGCACACTACAAACTGCTGCTGGGAGATCTTTCTCAGTCTGCAGGAGCTCAGTTGTGCACAGACACTGGGATTCCCTTTTGGTCCAGGGGAGTAGCAAATCCTTCCTAGGGGCTCCTCTTTGCAGTCACATCCCCTTTGCATTCTGATCTCATTGTAAGACAGGCACTGCATGGACATGAGGGAACAGAATCTTCTCTTGTTGCTGTTCTGAACAGTAAAGAAAACCAAACTGTAGATCCAATCAAAAATAATGAGCACCTGCCATTGGATTAAAGAGTCTTGAGTAACACATTATCTCATAACCTGAAAAATAGAATAGGGTCTTATATGGTTGCACAGACGGTCTGATCCCAGTATTTCCTTATTTTGTAGCATTTTCCTAATTTTCTAAAATTTTAAACCTTAATGGTATTCTACTAAATGTTCTCTAACATATTTTCACCTTCCATATACTCATCGCTGTTCTTACTTTTTTAATAAAGCAAGATGGGACACTATTACAGGTATGCATTAAAACAGAAAAATGAAAATTCCCATACAATTTTTCTGCTCTGGTTAGACATTTGAAGAGCTCTTTACGACCTGTAAATTTATTATCTTAGCAAGTCATTCTAACACTGCCGATAAGTATATAAGAAGACAAGATAGGAATTAGGGCACAGAGACTGATCGACTGTGATCTCTCCAAACATACTGTGAAGGAGATTATGAAAAGCCTTGAGAAATTTCAGAAGCTAAATATACATTATAAATGGCAAGTTGGCTTTTATCCTCAGTGTCACAATGCCAGTGGGATAAAGAGACAAATTTGGATCACTTATCTTTTTTTCCAACTGATAGTAGCTTCAGCTGGAAACTACATAAATTTCCTCCGTTAACTGAGAGCAATTTTAGGTCTGCTCCAATTTAAATTCTGTGCTTTGCATTTTGAGGTTATCGAGTACTTTTAATGTGATCCTTTTCTTTTGGCCCTCCTCTTCCCATCAAATTCCAAAGAGGATGAGTTAAGCCAATATTATAGGGATTATGTGACTGCAGAGCCAGGCAGTTCTGGGCAGTGACCCAAAACCTCTGTAATGAGAAAGAAAAAGGGGAAGAGAATAATGTCCTTGGGTTGTCATATATCTCCTTAGATAAATAACTAACACAGCTCCGTTTGTAGTTCTCTTTATGAATGTTTTCTAATTGTGTCTTTAAAAACAATGAGAGTGAGATTATTTCACAGTATTTTGGACAATCTGTGGGAATATACAGAAGATTTTGAAATCTTGGCTTCTTACAGCCAAGAGTGAGGAAAAAAATGAACAGAGACATTTTCAAATTAAATTATAATTCATAGGTATAGACTGAACAGCTTAAAATTGTAATTTAAACTCTATTAAAATGATAAATATATCTTCACAAATTGAATTCAGTATACTGCTGACATTAGTATTTAAATGTTAGATAAGTAAATTTGTTCCTTTAAATGTTGTAATTGTAAAAGGGATTTTAGGTCTTATGACTGACAGTGTAAAATGTTACCATTTTTTTAACATTGTCACACATTTTGAAATGCTAATATTAAACTGTCTGTAAGACTGAAGTCCTAAAATATTCTATGCTGAACTTATGCCTTAAATCCAAATTGGTGGCACAGAAACTTAAAAAGGGTAATGATTATTCTGTGATATAGCAGTATATCTCTAAGGAACAGTATTTTTAAAGTGTCCTGATTTACAGCCTTTGGAGTCTAAGGCTGGCTTCTTTCCTAATCAGATTTTATATGTTGTCTTTCTTCTTTCCAGAGTTTTGACAAGTTCCTAACATTTACAAATTGTTCACAAATCAAAGTATTTACATAATGCATCTTCAAACGCAATCCTTTTTTTACTGCTGTAGGGTTATTAGAATATAAATTGCTGTCTCTCTAAATAGGAAAAATATTGACCAGAAATAGACATGTATATTGTGTACATTGTGAATAAAATATAACTTCTGAGTGGTTTTATGAGGTGTACAAAACATACTATTACCAAATAACAAAAATACATTCCATTTAATTTTCTTGTGAAAGTATAAGGCCAAGCGCTGATGCAAAAAATATGATATGCATGTGAACCACAGCTATTTAAAAGATAAAGAGATTTGGTGATTTAATTGCACACATAACCTTATGACCAATACTCAGTCAGTTTTCCGGGTCTTACCATGTACTCTTTTTCCATCATGGAATCCTGCATAGGCACCACTCAAATGTGCATGCAAACGTGAAGTTAAACTAATTAGGCCTGAAAAAACAAGTTGGGTTTTTGGTTTTTTTTAAAGACGTAATGGAGGTTTATATACAATTTGTGATTGTGCTAGTAGTTGCCAGTTCTCTACCTATTGTCCAATATGCTGAGGATTTCTGATTGTTTATTTTTTCAGGAATTTTAGGAGCAAAGGGAAAGGAAAATATTACTTTTAGGATGTAAGTTGAATACTATAGAGAGAAATGTAGCTTCTGACGTCTATAACGGCATCACTGAAATCTTTGCTACATTTAGGGCTCATTTATGCCCATTTGTTTTCTTCAGGCATATAAGGAATGTTCAGTTTTCCATTGCTACATATTTATCAGACATAATGTAGAAGTGATGGAAAGTCACCTTTTCCCTTTAATGTCAATGAAATCTTAATATAAAGCTGATGGCATCAAAGATCAATCAGCTTTTCCTGTTTAGAAACAGTAGCTGAACGTAAGCTGTACACTTGAGAGCTATGCTAAGTTTAGATATTCTACAACTAGAGCAAGAAACTGAGGTAGGAATATCCATTTTTGTTCATTTACTATAGGTTCTGAAGTCCCAAGAAACTGTAGTAGTTCTTGTCACCATAGGACCACTTATGGCACCATAGGACCACCATGTTGTATGATATTCTTATTAACAGTTCTGTATATTTATTTTACATGTTTAACATTTTTGTAGAGGCGATTTCCAGTGCATATTTTATTTACATAAAATTTTAATTTTAATGCATGTATTAAATGCATTAATATGTAAGTGTAATAGAAGCAAAGTAAATCTTTCTCAATGTATGTTTCCAACAGAATTACAAATGAAAATACATACAATGTACTAAAAACTAATTCTGTGAAAAATATTGGATACACTGCAACATCTGTAAGTTTCTGTTTTCAAAACCAGTGTGAAAGGCAAGAAAAAAATCTGGATTTAAAGTAGTTAATTTTAATTTGTGAAACATTGCTTATTTTTATCTTGTTCATAATTCACTACCATATTGCTCCACTGATTTTTTCATGCATGCAGCACTTGTTGTCATCTCTGCTTTTCCCTGAAGAATGTGTGCATGGTGTAACTGTGATGTCCCTCAGCACCTTTCCAAACACAATGTCAAGAAATGTATGTAACTTTGTGTGTCTTTCATCTGTTGTTCAAAGTTCATTTTAGTTCATGCAACTTGTCTTCATTTTTTGTAATAAAGGAAACTGACTTAAAGCATTTCTATCTGTATTTTCTTTATTGCTGATAAATGCTCTTTTTTTCTTGTACTATCTACATGATGTATTTTGTATGTGAAGATTTTTTTTTAGCATTGTATCTGTATTTTTTTTCTACAGTGTTTTATCCAATAATGAATAAAAAAACCCAAAAAACAAACCAAGCCAAAACCAAAAATAAAATAAAAAACCACAATGAAACCCCCCACACCACCACAAACATCAAAGTCACTAAAATTAGAATTCCTGAATTTTGAGTTTGGTTCATACTAGGTGGCTGCCATGCTACTGCACTAATAGAGCAAGTATGTGCAATGTCTGTATAAATATACAGCCTGAGCTTGATCCACTCTGATTTAATCTGCCTGATGGAAGTTGTGACCCCAAAGGCAGATGTTTTAATACTGGGAAAAGCTATACCCTACCAAGCAGTACTCTGCTGGAAGTTGCAGTTCTAGCAGTCTAACATTTTCAAGTAAAAACATGCACCATACACTGGCAGCACTTATATATCATTATTTTACAGCATTAGCTACAAAAAGAGCAGTTTAATATTTTAAACTGCTTTTTTTGTAGCTAATGCTGTAAAATAATGATATATTTTAAATATGTTTCCACGTATTACTTCTCAAAACTTTTGTGTTTAAATTTACATATGTCTTAAAGAAAATGCTGTCAAACCTGAAATATTTTCTCAATTTAAATACAATCCCAAGATAGCTTGACTCTTTTTCAGATCTGCTGGCTACAGTACTCTGCTTAGAGTTGTCATCCACTATAAAGATGCAAAAATTTCTCATGTCTCTGTGGTATGTGCACAGCATGATTTTGAATTCTTCTAAATGAAGCAATTAAAATAATTTATCCTTTTATGCAGTATCAGTACTGAAGCCACACATAAGTGTATGTTCTCAATACTCACATCAATCTTAATTAATCTGCAGAGGTTCTTAGAAACTCCTCCGAGAGACTTGTTCAGTAAATCTGCTGTCAGTTTGAGTGCAGGAAACCAGGACAAAGAAACTTATTTCCCCAAGTCTATTGCAAACCTGGGTGCAGTGCTGATGCCACGAATGCCGCAGTGCAGCCTTTCCTTCTCAAGGCACAGAAGGACTGGGATCTCTCTGCCTGCATTTTTCTGGGGCTTCCCATAGAAAGAGGCTAAAAAAATACCCTTTACCATGGTGTCTGAGTAAATACACAAAAAAAGAGGCTGTAGCTGTAACCTGATAACTCTTTAGTCATATTAGAAATGCTACTGAAGTCTGCTTAGGTATAGTTTGATTATGCAAGGAATCTTCAGAAAAAAACTTTGCTTAAAAGAATAGTAAATAACAACTCCAGAGAACATTTTGACAATACAGTGTGCTTTCTCTAGTAAAGAAAGCTTTTTTTCTTTCCTTCCCCTTGTTATCCCTCAATGGCCACAGACAAGACAATGTTGCCAGAAACACTCAAGCTGCTATTTACAATACATTTCTTTTCTTTAGCTATTGCATTTATGTCTATTAAGACACGCTCCTATGAAAAATCTTGTAAAGGGCCATTAGAGTAAATGAGAATACAAGGCCTAATCACTCAGTATCCTGAGAGAGTCATAATACAAGACATTTTCCTGTAAAATTTAAAGGAAAAAATCCATTTCAGAAAACTTCTTGGCAAGAAGATCTCAGCCATAATGAAGAAAAACTCCTCCACTTAGATAAGCATCAGAAAAGTACAACATTTTAGACACGCTTTTTTCAGTAGCTCACAACTGATAGTCTCAATGGCACCACAGGCTCCCCTGACTCACTCTGGCTCAGATTTCATCAGAGATGGGAGACAATGAAGATCTGTCACTTATGAGTAGAAGAAAGTTAGAGGAAGCCAGTAGTACTGTCCCCTTATTTTTCAAAGCTGTGTGTCAAGTGTATCTGTCAGAACACATTACTCAGTCGTGCAGCGCAGAGCACACATCCATGTGTTTGTCCATTGCCCTTCAGCAGCATCTGTCCTAGCAGAGACTTATAGGAAAAATCACTGAGGAAGAAAGAGCATTACAATTAATGTCGATTATAGCCTTGTTAGCATCTTTTTGTATTAAGGAATGGGATAGAAAAGAATGCTCCTTACTGTCACATTCTCTTTTGCATCAAACAGTCCCCCAGTAAATGTTGCATAGAATCCTAATGATTTCTTGCAAGCTGATGGTGCGAATGTAGTGATTTGTTTATTTCGTTTGAAGGAAGACATGATGCTTCTGGGCACTTGCCTGGCTCACAAGCCAAGTTTTATTGATATAAATTTCTAAAAACAGGTCATGCAGCTCTTGATGTGGCAGCCAAAGTATTGGAGCTTCTTTGGGTAGGGGGGAAGGATCATTGGTTCTTTTCTTCATTTTTCCTGCCATGATTTTTATCTCAGTAAAGAACAGGAGCTCAGCAATGGGAAGCTCTTGTGCAAAGATAAAGTTTCTCTTCTAATTTCTATATAAAAGCTGAGTATGTGCTACATTAACATGCTACTCAAAACAGAGTTCCTTCTTCATTTGATGGGTGTCCCACAGTCCTTGCATCCTGATCAGCCACAGCAAAGAAGCTGGAGCATACAACAGCTCTTTTAAACCCCTCTTGGACATTTCCTGTTGGGAAATGAGAGAGGAAGATACTTTAGCATGCAGTGGCAAAGTTGTGCAAATCCCACAATTTAGATGTATCCATTTTCAGTGAAGGAAATGCAAAGCATTAAAGGACAGTGAAATACAGATATCAGATATAATGAAAAACCATCCTTTGGTTATCCACAATACCCTGCCTGTGACGCTCACCCTATAGTATTGTATACACATTTCATATATTTTTGTATCTGTGATGCACCTCTGCTGTAGTTGTATGTTTCTGGTCTGGAATTCTGTAATATTTCTGGTAAATTCTTTTGGATTTGCCTTTGTAGTTTTGCTCATGATATGCTTATTTTTGGGATGTGAATATGTTTGGGCTTTTTCCTCTCTCCAAATCTTTAGCTTGGCAGAACTTGTTCCAGCAATGGTCATGGCCTGCCATTGTTTTACTGTTAACTGGTAGAAAATCTTATACAGATGTTTAATTTTTTGGTAGTTCATTATGATTTATTTGATGCTCATCAGTGGTTACAAAATTTTAAGACCTGTATTTTCTGTCTTTTTTAGAAGTTTTTTATAAGTATATGCATTGTGTAAGCCTTTAGGTCTAGGAAAAGTTCCAGATCAGATATAAAATCAAAGACAATATTCAGAGGCAGTGCAGAAATAACCATCATGGTTGGGCACATTTTTAAGAATCAATACATAAGTGCAGTTCAACAATAAACAAGAATGGGTTTTTTCCTGCTATGACCCAGTGCAGTATTTTCAATTTCACCCTCTAGTTCATAATTTTCACTTTTTTACTTTAGCTTGAGAGCAGTTTACTTTATCTTCTGACTGACTTGAAAGAAAGGTCATGTATCATAACTCTGCACCATGCATATGTATCAGCCAGGTGTTACCCTGTAAGCTGGGAAAGTATTTTATAGCACTGCTTTTTTTTCCTTAAAAACTCAAATTACTGTGAAAGGTAGCTTTGGTTATTAATCTACCTTTCATCTTAACTTCAATCCATGCCTGCTAAGGAGGAGAGAAGGGAATAATGCACAGGAAGGTGATAACTTGATTTTTTGTCCCAAGAAAACTTAATGTCCCTGAAGGTCTGAAAGGGACGTCTGGATGTCACCTCATCCAACCCCCCAGCTCACGCAGAGTACTTGTTATAAAGCTTGCAAATACTGTTTTATTGTACCAGTAATTGAATATATACAATGTGATTCTGTAAGAGCACAGAGAAATTCTGTCACCTCAAAGGACGTACGTTCATGTAACATCAGTTCAAATATATCAGCGCTGCATGTTTGGTTCCTGTGCAGGAGCAAAAGCTTTGGTTTGCCATTTGTAAAGTGTACTTGTACAATGGCACAGATTGCCCAGGGAAGCTGTGGCTGCCCCATCCCTGGAAGTGTTCAAGGCCAGGTTGGACAGGGCTCTGAGCAACTTGGTCTAGTGGAAGGTGTCCCTGCCAATGACAGGGGATCTGGAACTAGATGAGCTTTAAGGTCCCTTCCAACCCAAACCATTCTCTGATTCTGTATACACCCATAGATGGTGATTCTCACTTTTGACCTGCATCCCTTAGAGGATCTGGTGCAGAACCCTTAAAGGAATTTAGTCTGAACTTCTATTTGAGATTCCAAAAAATTTCTCTTTTCACTTAATTCTTTTCACTGGAAAATTCTGTTTTACTTGCCAAAGCTCTTCATTCCTCTTTCTCATCAAATAATGATTTCTGCAAAGATGTTCAATTATCTTATTAGAAATTGTTAGAAACATAACTTATTCAATAAGAGAGAACTTGAAAATTGCCAAAACTTTCAATGACATTTGCAGAAACTTGCTTCAGGCATTTTTTAATTTATTTTTTTCATTTCTGAAAGTTTTTTAATCTTATTTCCATAAGTATTCATTGATGAGCACTTATTTGAAGAAGTGGATGAAAAAAGTATCTTTAAAGTTGTAAGTTTCCTTCATCATCACGGCAAGGTATTACATTATTTATGCCACATTCTGTATAACAAAACCATCTCATTTAAAATTTAGCATATTTTTGACAAATTCTAAAACTCATTCAGAACTATGGAACTTACATTTTACTTTTTTTTTTTTTTTACCAAGCAGTTTTAAAAGGCCCTCTATAGTTAGATGACCAAGTCAGGTATACAATAAACATTTTCAAAAAATTTCGAAGAACCGATTCTCTCACATTGAATTTTTATGATTTAAAATAAGTTTGTTTTCAACTAGCAAAATAAAAAGAGGTGTATAATGCATAAATACTTTGTTATTTTAGAGCACAAAGTAAAACTAGTATTTTGAGTCCTTTTGGTACATACTGGGAAACTAAAAACCCCAAATATTTAAAATAGCTTCTGTAATATAACAGTAACAATAACAATAACATTAATAATAATAATAATAATATTTAATTTAATGCAACATTTTTTGAAAACAAAGTTACTTTTCAAATTTAGTGGGACGGCTGTTTGTACTATGACATTAATACTTCATCAAGTCACAGAATTAGAACTTTTTTTGATGTCATAACGTATAAAGAAAAAAATTGACATTGTTTTGAAACTATATATATATTAGGATATGATTTTTGAAACCAGTCAGGAGAGGTCTTAATCTGCTTTAATAGCAATTGGGATTAGTTTTACAACTGACTTTTGTGGGAGCAAATAGGCAAGTACAAAATCAAAGCAATTTAAGAAAGAACAGAATTAAGCCATGGACGAACTTCTAAAAAATAATTTTATAAGTTTTCATTAAGATTAAAGATAAGCCATAACACAGATTTAAAGCACAAGGCAGTCCAGCTTCTACCTGTTTTCAGAAGTACACAAGATCTCAAACAGGTGAGAAGGCTGATCACCACCATGCTCCTCACCCCACCACTGGATTTATCCATGCTCCTGTCACTTTTTGGGGTGTGGGAGATAAAGGAGAGAAATGTTGGAAAAGTGTTGAAAATTTTAAGAAATCAGACTTACGAAACAGAAACCTGCAGAAACAAAAGGGTTTCAAGTAGGAAAAATATGACTTGGGACTTGCAGAGCCGTAGTAAGGATGGGGAATGCTGAATGTAGAGGAAATCACCAGCCCTGAAGAGATGAAATATGCAACAGTCAAATACTTATGTCTCAGATGTCTCACCCACACCAAGAAGATTAAAAATGAAAAGCAGAGTCTCCGCCGCAATTATGGCAAATATGGAGAGGAGCAATATTGTGACTGTAAACATTTCCTTCGCTTGCAGGTGAATGTACTTTGTAGACATTTCTGTCACTGAATCACTTAGAATGGGAACCTTGCCACTTCACAATGTTCCAAGGACACTGAAAGTGCTGTTCACAGCACTGAAAAATGTATTTCTTCATAGTAAAAACTTCTTAACAGTGCATTAAGAAAATGTCCTAAAACTAAACCAGAGAAAAAACCCTGAATTCCTTTTAAAATATGGATTAAATGACCCTAATTTTAATCCTCCACATTCTGTTTGGTGGTTGAGAAGGTACAGAGATTCACTGTACTAGGTCTCTAAAACTGACTATAGAATTTACTGATATTATATCAGTTGAAACAGATGAGTTTTTTAACAAACTGGAATTAAATATCTACTTATGTCTTCCTGACAGTTCAGATTGGTAAACAAAAATCACTGAAGGTTACAAAGAAAGTCACCAAATAGGTGGGTGGATATAGGGATAAAGTAAGTTTTGGAAGATGTATCAGAAATTATAATATTTAAGTAGGAATGCTGATGTTTAAAAAAGGAAAGAAAAATTAATGTGAAACGTCAACTGCCATCATTGCTGATGGGGCAATGCATAAATGATACATCATTTCATTGCTGCACAATTGTTTTTATAATTTATGTAGTGGTTTTTAAGTCTTTCTGAACAAAGGAAAATAACTTTGAAATAATATCTGTTTTTCTGCTTATCCATCCATGTAAATATATATATTGAATTCTAGCTTGTTGCATAATAACATTTTGAAGAAAATTTCTATCAACCCATAGCAATAGACAACCCATACAATAGACAATGAAATTGATTGCTTAAGAAGTAAAATCTTCCCCTTCTTTTCAAAAAAGTTTTTACTTTTCCATTTTAGAGTTCTAAACAAAGACTAGACTAAGAATATATATTTATTGATTTAGGAAAACTTTCAAATTATATTTGAAATGGTAAAGATATTACCATTAAAATTAGTTGAGCAGAAATATGAAAGCTTAAATGCTATGCCTAATCTGAAAACAATCTGCAGTGTTTATGGGGTGTCGGATGAGAAAGAAGAGGAAGATGATATCAGTAACCCAATTAAAATATTTATATTCTGTTACATTATGTAATGGTTTGGTATTTGTTACCACAGGATTCAAGCAATCTCCGGTCAGAATACTCTCACTCTTATTTTGGCAACAGGCAGAGCTGCAGATGGAAACGTCCAGTGAGTGGTGCTGACTCAGGCATCACTCGAGGGCATGGGAGGGCCAGGGAAGCAATGCTGGTGTGCAACACCCACGCCCAGTTCCACTCCCCTGGGATTTGCTCAGCACAGTCTCATACCAGGCAATTATCACTGGCCAATTTCTGAGCTGGTTTAGCATCTTCTTGAATTAGCTGGGTGCATGAGCCTTTACTGAGATGGCTTTATTCCCCTAGTCTTTGATCACATACAGGTCCTCTCCTGTATAAGTGTCATCTGAGTTCACAGACTCCTGAGAATCACGCTATCCAAAAGGGTTTGTAGCATTGCTGTCATGGGAATCTCAACCAAGGCAAAACATTAAAATATTTTTCCCAAGATTTGTAATGAAGTAAAATTATCTAAACATCAGCTTTCATAAATCAAACACAGAAAGGAAGATCAAGTGTGGAATAGGTTTATTTTGAACTGTATGATTGCATTTTCAGGTACAAGACTAAACAAGATGAGGTTCTAATCCTATAATCATTTGATGATACGCATATTTTCCCCCATATTAAATTGCTTAAGAAGTAAAATGTTCCCCTTCTTTCCAAAAAAGTTTTTACTTTTCTATTCTAGAGTTCTAAACATACTAAATCATTTAAGACTAAGTGTGTGCAACTGTTTGCAGATTAAACAGATTGAATTGCTTTTCACTCTACTTTAATTCAGAAAATTACAAGAATAAATACTGTTTTGGCAGTCTCTTAAACCTTTCAGTAGTTCTGCTTAGCACCACTGCTAATTAATTATATTTGAAATGTAAAAAATGACAACTTATATCAATGTTCCCATTGAACATTTTAAATGTTTTCCTTAGGCTGCTTATTGATACTCTTAGTCATGGAATGTTAAGATGTGATATTATTTTTATTAAATAATGCCATTTACGTTCTCTGGACTTATTGGAATTTTGGCAATGGGAAAATATAGTGTAATTTTTTTTTGGTTTAATTTTAATGAGGTACTATATATGCATAATCATCAGGACTGTTTATTTCCAGTAATTTCTGAATGGTTCGTTCCTAAACATTCTTTAGTCTCCTGTCCAACATCTTAGAAAATGCTATTTTAGGATTAATGTTGTTAATAAATGTTAATTTTCTTTCCTTCAAGACACTCTTTTTAATGGTCTTGGACTTGGTGCTGTCATTGGCCTGGGAGTGGCAGCCCTTTTGTTAATCCTGGTTGTGACTGATGTTAGCTGCTTCTTTGTACGACAATGTGGACTGCTCATGTGCATCACCAGGAGGATCTGTGGGAAAAAGAGTGGTTCAAGTGGAAAAAGTAAAGAACTGGAAGAAGGAAAAGCTGCTTACTTGTGAGTATTAATCACCTGTGTTGGAAACATCCTTAAAAGAAAAAGTTGGCTGTCCAACTTACATCAACTTTATGGCCATTTTGTGGTGTCGCAAAGGGAATTAATAAAATGCTTCTACTACTTGGAGAAGTGTTGCTCTGAACTGTGTAGGTTGTTTATTGCCTTTAAAAGAAAAGTTGAGACACAAAAAAGGAACGCACTGTAGCTCAGTTTAGGATGACCTCTTTGTCCAGTTTGACACAAAGGAAATAAATTGTAATTCAGTACTAGTTGCAGACACATATTTGGTTCATGAGAAACAGGTAACAGAACATTGTAAATCCATTTCTGCAAATCCATCTTTGAGCTGCTAACACCCAAAAACTCAGCCTATGGTTGTGACAGTGCCAGTAAATCTAGGAGTGAAGGACATGGTATTATAGAAAATCCGTGAGAGAGTTTTTCTTAGGTATAGCACTTGATGGAAAATCGTAATTCTTGTCTATAGACATTAGGAATGAAAGGTCTTGTTGATTTTTTTTCTTTAATAGGAGTGCTGAGTTGGACTGTGGGTGAAATGGTGGTGAGTGTGATTGTTCTTCATAGCAACAGTCAATGATTACTAAACATGAGTGGGAAATAAACAATACTGATTCTCACAAATATATTCTGTAGTGGCTACTCCATCACACAAATGTGAATGAACTGATCATTGATGTGAAAATATGGTCTCTTAAATTATTAGAGTGGATAGTGAGATCTCTGGCAAAACAGTTCAAGTACTGATTACATAAAATAATAATCACACTTTAGAGACCTAACATTTACTGAGTTTTCAGTAGGTAAACTGGAGAGAAGATTACTTATGATCTTTCATTTTAAACAGTGCCATTTTTTTACTAGAAAAAAGGCATAATTTCCTCATCCTGTTCATCTGGTAGACATCTTACACATACATTGTAATATTTGTGAGAATGCTGTCTGTGTGTGGTTTAAATAACATTTATTGGCCCAATTCCTATGTGCCCCTCCCAACAGTCAGGCCTTACAGTTCATTGTCCTGCAGCTTCCTAGATCCCATCCATCTTCAGATGGATGTAGAGCAGCATAGATCTTGCAGCCCTCATTATTCATAGCTGAGCAGGTGTCTCCATTGCCAGTAGTAGAGGTGTAAGTGTCTCTTTGGGGTTTAATTCTGGCTATTTGGTTTCAGGCTGTGTCTTTCTTAGGTAACTTTACTACATGTCTTGGTTGGGTTCCTCTAAAAGAGGTTCCCTTTCAGAAACAGCTCCGCAGAGCAAAACCAGTTGTGAGAGAACACAGATATTTATATCGAATAATGCTTCTAAATAGAATGAATGCCATAAAATAGCTGTTTCCTAATTCTCCACACCTGACAGTGAGAGAAAGACTAGCAGTATTTTTTCCATCGTGTGAAGCCAGCCTGTCCGGATCAATAGAACCGAGATGTGAAGCTTCTGGCTCTGACTCAGCTGTCCTTTCCTATTGAGCACAGCACTTCAGTTTATGCTTTAGTTTCCTATTCAAGGCGTGGCCAACAGTAAACTGGTGTACATACCCTCCTGAATGGGAAGACCTTAGGGAGATAAAGTTGCAAATGTCACTTGACAGCAGTTTATACCTTGTTATCAACATTTTATAACCAAATGCCATTCCATGCTGTCCCAAAAAAGCATCGAGCTGGTCTCTTGATATTAATTCTTCTATTGCACTTTTTTGCAAGAACAACTGTGTTATTTAATCATATTTCTTTCCTTGCCAGAGTCAGGTTTTCAGTCAGTCAGACCTTAAAATATTTGGGACAGTTCTTATTTTAGCCTGTTCTTTGCATTAATAAACTGTCAGACTAAACTTCCAGGACCGACTTGAAGAGTCAACATTTAAATTTATATCATGTCAACTAATATTCCCTAAAATACACTGACATTTCCTTGCTTTAAATATCTCAGTTTGCATTCTGGATTTTTGGGTGGTTTATGATATGGTTCTTGGTTACATTTTGATTGTAAGATATATATACATATAGCAAATAATTATGTTCTATATGTAGTGAATACCGATGATACAATGCATGTAACATACACACAGACACCCACGACATGATGAATTTCCTACAAATCACTTTCCCTTCTTTAGAATTTGAAATGTTGCACAGTTTGTACCTTCTGTAAATATACATGAATGCTGGTCACATATAGCTTCTTTTTTAGGCTTTTTGTCATGCAATACTGTTTGTAAGACTGTAGATGTATCAACAAACTAAGCAGAACTTACCAACCCATCCACCAGTCCAACTTAGATCCCTAATCTTTTCCCAGATATGAGGTAGCCATGAAAGTTAAGTGCATCATCTACCAAAATGAGCTTTGTATCCATTTGTGTACCTTAAACGTCACTTGCAGAGATAAATAAGCACATGCAACTTGGGGATTTTTTAATAGACAGAAATCTTTTAGACTTCCACCCATTAATTCTTCTCCACACAATTTCTATGTGGGCTGCATTCTTATTAACATACAGGGATTTTCCTTAAGGATACCTATCAGAGGACAATAGAGTTTTCCTGATACTTCCTGTTGCAAAAGCCTGTTTTATCCATTACCTTAAAGAAACAATATGAAAATGTGAGATATGAATTAGAGGAGGATTTATCCAGGTCTTTGATGTGGCCCATAGCAGTCTGATGGCTTCCTACAACATCCCAGTTCAGAAAAAATCTGCTAATTATAAAAGTGATTGTTCATCTGTAACTCAGAAATAGGAATAAAATATTTGTATCAAAAGAGGTTTTCTTCATGGAAACACATACATATATCTTGGGTATCCTCTGATCTACCTTTTGAGAGTAGAACTGTATGCAAGTTAATTAATACTTTTAGTAAGTACTGCTAATTAGTATGTATTGTTAATACTTCTGTAGCAGTGAACAGATATTTCCGTATCATGTCCATGTTCCTGAGAGCAGCCCTGCAGAGAAGAACTTGGGTATTCTGGTTCATGAAAAGCTGGACATGAGCCAACAATGAGTGCTCACATCCCAGAAAGCCAAAGGTGTCCCAGGTTGCATCAAAAGCAGCATGACCAGAAGTTCAGGAGAGGAGATTCTGCCCCTCTACTCCAGTGAGATCTCACCTGGAGTGCTGCATCCAGCTCAGCAGTCCTCGGTAAAGGAAAGACACGGACTTGTTGGAGCAAGTCCAGAAGAGGGCACAAAGATGATCAGAGGGATGGACCACCTCTCTGTGTGGTCAGGCTGAGATAATTTGGGCTGCTCAGCCTGGAGAAGCAAAGGCTCCAGGGAGACTTTTCTGCATCCTTTTGAAAGGGAGTTTATGAAAAAGATGGGGACAGACATTTTATGAATACAAGGCGTGATGGTTTTGAACTGAAAGAGGGTAGATTTAGATTGGACATGAGGAAAATCTAACAATGAGGATGGTGAAACATTGGAACAGGTTGCCCAGAGGCGTAGTAGATGTCCCATTGCTGGGAACACTCAAGGTCAGGTTGAATGAAGATCTCAGAAACCTGATTTGGTTGAAGATGTCCCTACTAATTGCAGGGGCATTGGACTAGATGACCTATAAAGGTCCCTTCCAACCAAAACTATTCTATGATTCTGTGGTTGCCAACAAAACCATAATGACAATACTCACTGCTCCATCTCCCTTATAGTTCATTGTCTAATTAGCACAATGTTTATTCATTTACTTACTTGACGAGAGACTAGCAGTTGTTCCTAAAATGGGGGAAATATTACGTAGAAACAGTTTTTTCTACCAGCAAAAGCAGAAGGGTTTAGCTATTTACCACACAAGGGCTCTTGGCATCAATGGCAGCTGGGATTGTCACAATCTCAGGACATTAAAGCACACTTTTGTGGTGTCTATATTCACATTATGGCTCTTTAATGCTGCCAGAAAACTTCAAGTATAGCTAGGCATCAAGTCCTATTGTTCTTATACTAGGTTAAGGAAGTTTACATCTACCCCCACGAAGAAACTGTCACCTTATTATTAGTCATAAACAAAATGCTCTTTTGAGATGCTAATTCATCATGTTTACAGAGTTAGGGAAGTAACCATGGATACAGGATGCTTTGAAGACTTCAAGGAATTGAGAACACGCTGTTAAATGTGTCTTGATGGTGTTAGTCACTGATAATTAGTTCTGCCTTTTCTTTGCCAACTTTTGAGAGAAGGGATCTTAGTAATTCATTATGTGCAATGTATGTAGTTAATGTGATGATAAGAGACTAAAACTCTTTTAATAATTTTTAGGAAAGATGGATCAAAAGAGCCGATAGTGGAAATGAGAACAGAGGATGAAAGAATTACCAACCATGAAGATGGGAGTCCAGTAAATGAGCCAAATGAGACAACTCCCCTCACAGAACCAGAGTAAGTAGCCTGATACTCCCTGGCGTTTCACACAAGCTGCTCTTGGCTGTGTGGACAGACTGGACTTCCCACACTCTGAGGGGAGATACACAGCATTACCAGAGTGGTCTGCTGTGGCAGTGCAGTGAGGCAGTGTAGGGTTTGTTTGATTGGTCAGGTTTCTATGATAATCAATCTAAATCATGGTACTTCACATACACTGGCTGAGCACAGCAGTACAAGGTTTTTTTAATTTGATTTCCCCTGATCTTTACCACCTACCCAGCAGTTATTAATTACTCTGTGGGGACGATCTCCTAAATGACCTTACATTGAGTATCGCACGCAGCCTCACACACATGAAGATGGGGCACAAGGATCCTGTGCTCCAGAAACCCAGCTCCTCACTAGAGTGGCCCCTCCCTGGTTTCATACATTTAACTAACTGAGAGCATAGCTCAGTATGAAGTCCACATAGTGTAATTGGATTAATTGTGCTGAAGGGCAGCCTCTGCTCTCTTTCCTCATGCCCACTTCCTTTCCCTGCAACCTTCTCTCAGTACAGAAACCACAGGAGTTCTCAGCTATGCTCACAGGCTCTGGCTCCCTTCTGAATAATGGGACCAGCCTTGTGCCCAGGGATGAAATTACTAAAGAAACCTCTAAGTTTTCTTTGCTTTGAGCCCAGCATTTTTCATGTGTTGTGAAAATCTCCTATCTCATGACATCTTCAAGCTGTCAAGTCTATGAAGATGATTATGTAGTAAATATAGAAGTTCACCTGCTGATAATTTGATGAAATCATAGTTGTTCTTTAAAGGGAGAGGGTCTTCTTATGAAACAGTCTTTTTCTTTTCTGAAAATATGAAGAAATTTCCTTTTTTTCCATTATGTAAAACTGCAAAAGCCAGAACCTTTAATTAAAAGAAAGATTTGTTAGTGTCTGCCATTGATATTTGTAGTAAATAGGGAGCGTGTTGAGTAGATGCACATAAAGTTGCATAGTTCTTTGAAGAAACTGTGCACAAAGAGTTTGATTAAATAATTATGGAATCTGTTGAGTGCCTCAGTAGTCAGTATGTTTGCTCTTCATATTAGAATTTGTAATCAGGGGCACAGCGCAGAGCCCACAGTTATCTAAAGAGTCCGGGGAATGTAGCTGTAAATATTGTACAAGTCCCGCAAGCCTTGGATATGTTAGTGGGTAAAGCACCAGGTCCACGTTTGTTCATGATTCAAGACTATCTGTACCACTGGATCTTGCAAATGAGATGTATCTAGCAAGGAACATGATACAAGGAAAGATCCAGTTCACTTCTTTCTGCTTGTCATGATTATTAGAACAGCTGACAGGAGTGAAATATGAGAAAGTTGAAATAAAATATATTTTATTATCTTAGGGGAGGGGGAAAGAATCAGTCCCCACTGTCATGAGAGAAAAAAAGAAAACCACCAGCAAAAAAAATCCCAAAAAAGCTAATTCATAGGAACAACTGGTAAGGATTTGATAGGCATTATGTCCTTGGTAAAATAGGACTGCTAAGAGATATTAATAGTGATGACAGTTTCCTTCTTGGTAATTTCTTCCCTCACAACCACAAAAGGAAGCAGCAGTCCAAGGCGCAGCTGTACAAAAGTCAGAGAAAGATTTGGGACAGTGTCACTTGGGAAACTAAAGATGAAAAGAGTTGGTGCAATCAGGACTCCTGAAGGGCCGCTGGTACCAGGGGAATATGGAAAGACCTTTGGCTCTGACACAGGTCATACCCAAGCAAACAGAGAAGCAATATGAAGTATGAGTGAGATGCACAAAGGGAAGATGCAGTAGAGTAGAAGTCAGTCTCTCAGTAGGAATAACACAAAAATATATTGTCAACAACAGCCAGAAAGGCACATGCTGGGCAGGGTGAGGATGACCAGCAGGGATCTTGGAGGGAAGAGCTTAGCTTGCAGGAAAGAAAAGTTTCAAGGACATTTCAGGAAGGCAATGAAACAAGGTGGGATTCATTATGACTAATTCTGGCTGTCTTAAAGGTATACAAGATAAGCCTTGAGGTTAAATTAGATGAAATATTTTTAATAATTAATTGAATTATTTTGAATAATAGCAAATTACACTCAGAACTTCAAATGCAATTTAAGAAGTTGTGGGAACTAATTAGTCAAAAGATTACTTCCTCTTACAACAATATTCTTTATTATATTGCTCACTATATTATTTGGCAAACTATTTTTTACCTTATCTCAGATGATCCTTTTGGAATCCATGTGTGACAGATTAGCTCAAAGCACTTTTACCTGCAAGTCAACAAGTTTTAATCATGCTGGAAGGAAATCAATTTAAGCTGTGCATTTCATATCACACTTTTGTAATATGATTAAAATACCACATGCAATGTGGTACTGTAATTATGTTCCTAGTCTGACATTAATGTGTTTCTAGTATTGGTTAAGTTTTTCTTAGTATTAATGCAGTTGGGTGAATTCCAGTATCAAAATGGCTAGAAGTCATTTTCCTGTAACATAAGAAAGTAAATATTTTAGTTAAAGTTTTGTATGGGTAATATCAGCAGACGGTTGATGTTAGGCCACATGCCGTGCTAGAGGAATTCAGTATTATTAATGACTGATAGCAGCCAGTATTATTAATGACTGATAGCAGCCAATATCTGATTAAAGCGAAAGAACTTTTTGTTGGGTTTTTGCTGGATTTTTTTAAAAAACCTTTTTGTTATAAAATGAATAAACATTTGAAACTATTAGTCTGCCCAGCTGAAAAATGTAAAATTCTTTCTAATAGATGTAGCTAAAGAAAATTTTGGCTTTGAAAAATTCGTGTAATTAGAACACCTAAACTTGAATTAGTTAATTGAAAGAGGAAAATTATTGAATCTATTAATAGAGATTAAATATGTATTTAAAGCAAATGGAAACAAAAATTCCAAAATAACAAAAATGTTATCATAGTGTCTAATGATGACTGCACTCATAACTTACACCCTATTAAAAAAAAAAACCAAAACCACAAGTTTTTAAATACAAAAAGGTTCAGGAACAGTGTATGGACTTTGTGATGAAGACACTTTTGATGAGTAAAACTTTTTACTTGAGTGTAGCTTTTGTTGAGTTGTTTTTCCTTGCTTGCATGCAAAGCAAGGCTAAATTTGTCTCACTGTTTGCATGAACATGGTTTTCAATGATGTCCAGTATCCTTCAACAGGGTTCTATCAAATCTTCCTATTTCAAATATTTTGTAACACGGTCTTAATTCACTTAAACCAATTTCTTTAAATTTCCACAGTATATTCTGTCAATTCCCCAGTTTTCATTTTGACTAAATATTTCCTTCTTTCAAGCACCATCTTTTGAGAAATTACTCTGCTTTTCTTAAAACTAGATTAAATTAGGTATTTTTTTTTAGTACTTGTTTAAGTGCTTTGCCTAATCAGATCTTTGACACACATGCCTGCTTACCTAAAATGTGTGTCATGGGCTGCTCTTCCTCTGCCCCAGTGTTTTACCTTCTGTTAAAAATAGATGTGTGTTGATTCTGACATTCCCAGTCTTTCAGGCGTCTTGCTGTGGGCTGAAATCTGTTTCTTTTGGGTGTGCCACGAGAAACAGACAATTAGTAGAGACCTCCCTCTGTGCTCAGAGCCAGACATCTGATAATATATCCCATGTATTTTCCTGTAGTAGAACAAGTTATTCTTTGATTCCTCTCAGATCCAGGCTGTGCTCATTGTTTAACCTCTGGATAAACAGCATCTTTCTTAGTTCATTTCAGACAAATTTCATAAGACTGGGAAATCAGGTATTGTTTTGTTTTATTTGCTGTTATTAAACACTGTCTTGTAATAAGACATTCCTAAGAGATTCCTCAGACAGGTTTTGAACACTGTATTGCTCTTTGGGACATCAAAGCAATCAAAGCGGAAATTTACTGAAACATTTAACAGTCATTATGAATAAAAAAGGCATATGCATACTATTCCCTAGTTAAAAACCAGAAAGCAAACCCAAACTGGAATCACAATTAGGAGCTATTATGCCCAGGAGACATTATTACAGGAACATCTCAGTAAACCATACATCTTTTTGACAGGTATATTTTTTGACAGCTAATTACTGGCAGTAGGGAATCAATGATTTTCAAGACCTTTTCCAATGAGATCACATTCGAGAGGGTGGGGACTCTTTTGTCAGATCTCTGGAGTTTTCACTAAGTCTTAGAAGAGCTGTAAGTTATTAATGAAACTACATTGTGTGATCCATGAAAACTAAACTGTAGAACTTTCTAAATAATAACTTCCATTATCTCCTTGCACTATAAGAAGTTCTTTACCTATGTCTTGGCATAATCTCCAATAATAGCTGTGTTCTTTTGTATACAATTGAATTTGCATTTAGAAAAGACATAAAAAAAGAGTTTAATTGAGATTTAGCAAAAAGCTTGACTGTAAGAGTTTCACAATATATTAGGCAACACATACCTCTGTACTCTCTTGGGTCAAGTAATTTGACATTTATTTTTTCTTTTGTCTCATTGAAGAACTGCATTTCGGGCAGCACCAATGTTCTTATCATGTGATTTTTGTGGCCTTACAGAAATGGAAAGACTTAATATGAATTGCTTTAAAAGAACCTCAGTGCTCATAATAAAGTAATTATACATTCTTTCCAAAAATTATTCTTTTACACTGTGACCTGTATAAAACATTCCTATGTTATAGACTTAAATTACAGATTGTTTTATTTTTATATTACCATGATTCCTCTTTTTTTTGATAGGAAGCTGCCACTAAAGGAAGAAAATGGCAAAGAAGCTTTAAATCCAGAAACCATAGAAATCAAAGTTGCTAATGACATCATCCAGTCAAAAGAAGATGATAGCAAAGCATAATAAGATAAACTACAGCTGTCTGGATAATGCATTTGGATTGAAGTAATCCCGTGACCAAAACTTTACAGCTGACCTTAATTTCTTGGGAAACTTAAGCTTGGAATAGTTAGTACATGTGTACATATGATGAAACAGTTCCTGTCTACAGTTCTTTTCTTTTTTTTTTTTTTTTTTGTTGTTAATGGCTTTAGTATGTAGTTTTGCTGACACCAAGTCCCATGGTATAAATTTGAAAAATCTGAAGAATAAGAACTGTAATTTATTATATGACAAAGTGTGTCTATTTAGAAGAAAAATTCTAAAGCACCCCTAACTACAAACTACACATCAGGCCTCTCCAGATCTTACAGTGCAAGCTACATACATAAAGTACCATATGATAATGTATTTATTTCCATTTATCATAAAATGAAATTTTAGTTTGCCTTTAAAAAAAAAAAACAAACAACTAAACCACTTTCAGTATAATGTTTAAGACCTTAGTTCTGGCTGACACTCAATAGTCATTCCAGCTGTGATTATCACTTGAGGCAAACAAAAAGAAGAGACACTCATCAATACAGAGCCATGTCCCACTGCAGTTTCTCCTGGGTTCTTTGAAAAAAAAAAGCCGGTAATGAAAATATACAAACTCACATGAAATTGGCTAAATATTTCACAACAGTCTATTGGCCTCATCCTAACTACATGAGTGTGACTCTGAAAGACTCCAGGATTTTCAGTGTTTCAGGTTTTCTGTATGAAAGCTTTGGAGGTTCATATGAACTAAAATGCAGCCAAGATGTAAAAAGAAAACTCTTTTTTAATCATAATCTTCACCTCAAATGAAAACTTACAATATTTGTCCCAACATATTTATACATACATGGTATTCATTTTTGTCTTAGTTCAAATGATTTAGCTAAGGGATAAAACTGTGGTTTAGTGAAGTAAATACATTTTCTCCCCAAATCCGTACATAAAATATTAAACTTGGCCTTTTTGAAGCAGGACTTTTTCCTTTGTGATTTCATACCCTTTGTCTTGTACAATGTAAGAACAGATGGAAAGGGGACTTTGTCTATGCAGTTAGGAACAATTTTAAATTATTAACTAATGCAATCTTATATTCAACCAATTTTTTTTTCATGTCAAGCTTTCTTTAAGATATTCCTTTTTATTATTCTGATCAACATGCCCCACCAGGAAATTTGACAGATTTATTTGATCCAAAATTCATTCATATGAATGAATCATTGATTTAATGGTGCCACTAACTGGAGCAATATAGTTTGTTTCCATTCCAGCATAGTGTATCCACACCTATCAAACTCTTTAAAGCTTTGCTTTGAAAGAAGTAGATAAACCATGTAGAAAACTAGACTGGAAAATTCTATTCGTCAGGAGTAAATGGTAGAGTAAGTTGTGAATTTTCCACATCTAAGTCATGCCTGAGGTTTAAGCATAGTTTTACTCAACAAATTGTGTTTTCTCCCTGCTATATCTGAATTTTGATAATATTTGAGGTCTTTGTACTAGCTGACTTTTGTTCAGTAAAACTGAAAGTGAAATGTAAAAGGGTCTCCTTAGATTTGAGGAAAATGTCACAATAACCTTCTCGTTAACCCGTTTAAGTGCATTTGAAAGAGCTGAGCTTATTTTTCAAAACCAAGTTATTTTATGAGTTTTTTACAGCTTTTCCTCACTTTGGGAAATACCTACAATGAACCAAGGAGTTGAGGACAGAGACATACTGCTGGTGTGGCTAGGATAGGAGGCCAAGTTCCCACAAAACAGTACCAAAATGAAAAAATGGGTAAGAGGGGATAGCGATGTCGGATGAAAGATCATGGAAGATAATAATTGAAAATTGCTGGAAAGAGTTTCTCTAAATGGTAAGGCACTAATTCTGGGTGAAGGGAAGATAAAGACATTAGTTTATGAGCTTTCAATGTTCTTCCCACATACTGAGCAGGTAGTACTACCAAATAGCTGCTTGTCTATCAGATTTCTGTCCTGATTCTTTCCAAGTACACAGCAAGCAGGACTGCTCCTAGTCTATAATTAGGAGAACAGTTGTCTCATTTATATATATGGATATGTATTCTTTCTACAAAGTATGTATTTGCAGCTGGGCTTTCTTCTTCTATCAAAATGCAAAGAAGGGATGTGGCCAACTCCAGCAGTTGAGAATAATGTGATTGGTGTGGCTTGAACATCCTCTCACACAATATTGTTACTGGGATGAGGATGAAGGTGGTAGACATCATTTCCTCTTCTACCTGCAATCACAAATTTGGGTGGTGCCATGCATATTCAATCTTCCCTGGGCAAATGGTGCTTTTTCTGAAGCCAGCCTGATCATTTCCACAAGAAGGTGCCTATACAACGTAGCAGAACTAACAGTGTCTAGGCTCAACTGCAGATGCATTTCAAATTTTACTACTTTTTAGTTGGACTTACACAAAAAAAAAAAAAAAATCATGGCCTAACAGCTCTATATTGTTGGGTTTTTTTTCTTTTTTTTCTTCCTGATATGGCCTCTAATTACAGTGTGAAGGGATTATAAGATTTAAGAGGTCTTGTCAGCACATTTATTACTAATACACCTGTGCTACTCTTTTACAAGCAAAATATATTGCAGTATTATTTCAATGTTGGATACAAAAGCATTTCCCACTACACTGGATTACAAATCAAAAGCTGTTTCCAGGAGTATTTAATTTCTTCTTGCTGTTATGTCTCTTGGCAGTTGAGCTGTGTGAGGGCTGAGAATAAAACAGCTCTAAATTTCAGATGGACTGTACAAGCACACCTTTTTGGTCTGTGGATTAATAGGTTGTCTCTTGTGCTTTGACTCTGTGCTGTACAGGAGAAAACCAAACTCTCACTATGAAAGAATGCTGAAAAATGCTGATATTTCGAAAGAGTTCCAAATATTTCCAAATGAGGGACAGCGCATAGTAATTTGTAAGATATATGTAGAACTGGGATAACAGCATTAGTTTATTTCCTTTTCCTATTCTAGATAAAAAGAAAAACAACAAAAAAAAAACAAAAACAAAAACAAAAACAGATATCTGTATAAATGTCACTTTTACTGTCTAAAAGTAATTTTAAGTGTTAGTATGAAATGTCAGAAGAGTTGACAAAATATAACTTTGTAAAAGTAATCTGAATTGTTATGCTAACATACTCCAGGGACCAAGGTGGGAGGGAGCCATTGAAATTAGTACTGATACAAAATGTGGCAGTGACAATCTCTTTTCAACAAAAACAAAAAAAAGGAGTACAATTAAGTAAAATTACTTAAAGCTCCTTATTTGGGTTTTTTTTTTTTTTGTAGACCTGCGTTCTGATTTACCACAATAAAAACAAAGTCTTAATTAATATTTTACAGTTGAGTAATCAAATGTACCCTGGAGAGGTTTTTCCTGATTTTGTTTGTTTATTTGCCTTTTTTGACTTCTAAGATTTTTTTTGTGGTTGCAGAAATATTTACTATTCTGGTGATGCTAATGCCTAATGTGACAAAGATTAATTTATTCAGGCCTCAGTCTTGCAAGAAATTTTGTGTGGTTGAACCCACCCCTTATATGGCACCACACTGACATTAGTGGGGTGGATGTGAGTGGGAAGATGGATGTAACAGAACTTGCAGGATTGGGCCTACTTTCTATCTCTTCATAGATATATACAACGTAGTTACACCGTGGCCATCATCTCTAAAGGCTGTTTGACATCAGTCCCTGGTGTAGTAAATTCCAACTGCTGTCTTCAGCCTCTGCATCGATTTTCATCCAAAAAAAGTGGCTTTCTTTTTATGATGGTAATTAGTTTGATTATTTATTTAAGTGCCAATCATCAAACTGTAGTATAATCATCACGCCATTTTTTCTGTTTCCTAGACCGGATAATGGAAATGTATTTGTGCCTTTTGATAGCATGCCACTCTGCTTTATTAAAGAAAAATCTTCAATAATTCGTCTACAAAGCCTGTTTAAAATAATTGAAAGCTTTACTGTCACATACTTTTCTGCTCAAATATTCTCAAATACTCATCTAAATTAAACTGAAGATTTTATTTTCAAGTCACATAAATACTTGAAACACAAAATTTGCAAAAATCTATTGAGATCACAGTTGCAATGAGGGTCATGGTGGGTGTATTACTGCTGAAAAGTTTCAAATAGATGGAGCATGTGGTGGATGTGTAGGGGTGTTTTGACCAATTTCTCAAGTTGAAGAGTCAGATAGAAAGTCTCCTTAGTTCTATTTAAGTGCTTAGACCTAAAACATTAAAATCTTTCCTCAAATCTGAAAGATGATATGGAGTATCTTCCCACCATTTTACCTCTGGAGTAAAACTGGAGTGAATGTTTGTTTCGCAGTCATTTGCAGCCTCACCATCTTTGTAGAATAGTTGTGTCTGTTGGATGATACTCACTCCTGATTAAAGGACCTCCAAAAAGACTATTTACTGAGGAAGCTCAAGATCTCTTACAAATTTATCTATGGAGGGGGGCCGAGAGTGTTGCGCAAAGAGTCACAGTGGAATCCAGGCCTCACTGGGTTTTAAGACACAAACTGACTCCAGCAGGACCTGGATTTCATTCATCCATCTCAGCGAGGCTCTGCATGTCCTCAGCTGATCGAGTTGCTTGTGTAAATCAGATTTCCAGGTGTAAGTGGAAGTTAAATGTCCTGCCAGGCTCTTGCTGACATTTTGTACATAGGAGGTTTTTCTATCAGGAGTTTTCACTGATCAGGAAATGGTGATAGGGTATCTGATGACAGTCTCATCCCATACGTTATATGTCCAGAAATAACACATCTCTTTAAATAAGTCATTGTGATTGCGATACTTCTTTAGGTGAAGATGAAAACATTCTAAGTAAATAATGCCCCTTCTTAATCTCTTTGTTTAGCTTCAGATAATCTTTCTGATAGGTGAAAAGCTACCATGATTAAATAAATCTTTTTTAAAA
This sequence comes from Dicrurus megarhynchus, assembly GCA_013399195.1. Lineage (NCBI taxonomy): Eukaryota > Metazoa > Chordata > Aves > Passeriformes > Dicruridae > Dicrurus > Dicrurus megarhynchus. Next base: position 461,641 of record VXAD01004216.1, read on the forward strand.
CTGTTCACCCCTTTTTCAGATTTTTTCATATGAGTTCCTGAAGTACCCTGTCCACTCGACAGCAGTTCTGTAAGGTTTAAGTGATCTTCAGTATTTCCACTGCACATATAAATGTGTTCTTATATCAATTTACTTGGACTTGAGACAAAATAAGCCTTAAAAATTTGGCTTTGGATCAGGTTCTGAGAATTCTCAGTTTACCAGTCTATCTTTTCTCTTAAGAGGCGTTGAAAGCCTCATAATGTTTGACTTTCAAACTTGAATATTGGCCATTTTTAGCCCAGAGAAATGAAATAAATATTTATTGCCAAATTTGTATTGGCAGCTTTTAAGTCACAGGTGAGATCGAGAGCGGGCGAGGTGGCCAGATGCAGTGCCGACAGAGCTCAGGAAAGCAACTGCCAGGAAGCACAGGTGCCAAAGAGTGAGCCAGGAGAGGGCTGGGAGCATTGACGAGGGAAATGGGGAGCAACTGAAGCAAGAGAGGCTGCTGAAGGGCACTGCCAAAAGGCAGGATAATGAGAGCTCTGAAAACCAGAGGAGAGGGGACATTAACCCTGCCGCATCCTTTAACTCCCCCATGTAATTAGGCTACAGTTTTGCAGATGTAAAATGTAGAATTGGAGGAAGGCAAGACAAACCCTCAGAGTCTCTACAGATCAGTGACAAATATGTAAAGGAGTCAGATTGCCCCAGAAGATAATTTTATTGCTTGTGGTGTAGGGTTGTCACAAAGAATTTCAAACTACTTAGACAAGGTTTTAAAAGGAGGGGAAAAAAAAGCTTTCCTGCTACAATGAGCACTCGGTACGTATTTGTATGCTGTGAACAGTATGAGCTAAAGCATACCATATATTGTTTTTGTTATTCCACACATTGTCAACAGCCCACTTGCGATATCTGCCACCTGAATTATATATTGATAAGTTAGCTACCACTGGAGCTAGTTTGTTTATTGTTTCAGAATCTTATGTCCCTATGAAATGCTGTGTATATATATATATCTCTATACTGTAAAAAGAAGTAATATCGCAGATGCTGGTTTTGTATTTATGAAAGACATTGAAAGTATGGCTTAAAGTATATCAATTATTTGTCACTCTTCACCATTTGTATATTAATAGTAAAGATACTTTTACTTTAATGAAGTGTTGTAGTTACATTTATTTTTGCTAAGTGTCTTTCTGTCAAGAGGTCTGATTCGTTAGGAGTCTCATTCCCAAAAAGAAACATACCCCTTATTTTACCCCCATTATACAAGTACTGAATAATACTCACACAGACCTGCAATTTATTATTCTCTTTTCTGTCAAAATACATCTATTGTTAGCATCCCGAGTCTCCAGCTGAGCTTGAGGCCCATTATGATCATCCCCAATAGATAATGTGCTGATAGATAATATTTTTTTCCAAACAATGCAAGTGTGACATTTTAGAGGTATTTAGTTTATGCCGGAGAAAAAGATATTATTGACAGAAGCCACCTTATTTTGCCAAACCTAGAACCTTCCAAAAGTCTTGTAACTGTGTTAGCACCACCCGGAGCTGGTGAAAACAGGTCGGGCATAGCCTGCAATGAAAGGGGCTTTTACTGCAGTGCTGGCCTTTATTCCACTAAAATGGAAGATGGGCAAAGCACAGCCCAGAGAATATAGTGCAGCCACTTCCCTGAAATGGCAGAGGGATGTCTGTGGCATGCATTTTACCACCAATAAAATGAAGTAACACGAGAGAAACTTGCTAGATTGTGTGTTCATGCCTAAGGATCAGTTTTCTGAGTGCAACCTAAGCTCTAAAAAACCACACCAGCCTAAGAATGGGGGGGCAGTATAAAGGAGAAATGTATTTTTTCACCCAACAAAGTCTTCTCAGCTGCATCTTCTTCCTTCCACAGATCCTTAAGCTCAGTCACTGCAGATGTCTTAGGCATGTGCTTCCCTAAGTGTCAGTGGCAGCATTAAAAATTAGCAAAAATGTCTCTTTCTATTGAAAAACTGAGCATGAGGGAGCTGCTTCAGTGTCCTTTTAACATCAGCTTGTCACTGAAAGTTTTTCATATAATCATGTTTCTTAGTCATAAAAAACCCCAGATGTCCTCACATGATGCACAAATTTAGTTTCAGATCTCTTGAAAGCCAGTTGGTTCAGTGTGCTGGCCATAAGAGAGGGTTGCCCCTTTAATTTACAGGTCGGTATTAATACAATTATTGCAAATTGCTGCTAATAAAAAGTTAATGTATGATTTCTTCAGAAAATTATTCAAATTTTTAAAATTTAACCTTGTCAAAATATATCATGCTTTCACATGTTTCAGACATTACTCCAAATACAAGATAAAATACTTAAAATTATATTCAGGTACCTTGATAAGGACAATTTGTTTATCCATGTCATTCCTAAATTAGACACAGATAGCGCTGCACCAAGAAAACCCAAATAAAATGAAAAAAAGTGTCACGCTTTGGTTCTTGGCAAAAGAGGACTAAACTTCTCATTTGAGCCCTAGCAGATCCTGAAAAACAAGCTGTATTTGTAAGCTCATTCCTATGTGGAAAATGCTTATTTTTGGGAATATGGTTAAAACTTCTTTGTTGGTTTATTAAATACTTTCTAGAAAAACCCAAACCTCTAAACTGAGCTTAGTGTCAGAGTTTAATTTCTGTAAAAATCCTTTATGTTTCAAAAAGATAAAACTATCTTTGTCTGGTTAAACACTGCAATGAAACCCATCCACAGTCAGTGCTGGTATAAAGCAATGTCAGCAGTGTTGCTGAGAAAGCAGAATGAATCACATCTGGCATGAGGGTGATCAGGTCAGGCACAAATTTGTAGAATTCTTTCAGGCAATCTGATGATAAGGAGAACAAAAAAGTTTTGAATTAAAAAGAAAAGCTTTTTCTTCTAAGCAAATGCCATCTTCTAGGGCTAAACTAGGGAGTGAGAAATTATGTCTTATTATTTTAAAATTTAAAAAGGATTTTCATTGTCATAGGCCACAACATGATGAATAAATTTTACTTTGACACTTATTTTTGTCATAGATCAGGGAAATAAAGCTTCATCATTAACTTGTATTTAAAGGCCTAAATAATCCTTAATCACAAGAAATAGAAGTTATTATGTACTGCTATACATTTTCCAAAACCTTCAGACATAAACATTAGGATTCTTTTAAGAATTGTTTTCAAATTGATTTATGAGTCACAGATATCTTTAAGAAAAAAACTAATTTGGAGAAAGTAATGACACTTGCACACAGTGTACCGCAAATTTAATTGACAAGGCACTTGCACTGAAATTCAAACTACTCTGTGATAAGTAGCACAGAATAAAAGTGGTGAAGTATTTTAGAGGTTTCCTATGCAAAGCTTTTAATTATAGACAAGTTTTGTAATGAGGCCATTCCATAATGTGTAAGTGTCAATTGTTGCACTGAAGTAATGGTTCTGCCCTTCTTGGAATTCATGCCATGCTCATGTGCAGCATTTTTTTCTATCCTTCTTTCTGTAAAGTATATACTCAGTAGAAAGTAGAATCTTTTGAAATATTAAAGGCATTTTCTCTGCAAAATATGATTTTGTTTCAAATCAAATTATGAATTTGCATAAAGGAAAACAGACAAAAACCACTTGTATAATCTGGTGATATAATACTCAGATATTATTATCACTGCCATGCACATGGTCACTTGTGTTCTTCAAGTCAACATAAACTCCCAAAGCTGACACATCCTACTGCTAGCTGAAGGATCCATGGCCTTGTCTTACGCTGCAGGATCCATATTTTTTCTGTTATGCTGAAGGATGGGGACCTAAACATGATGCATATTTGACAAAAGAAAGTGTTAGATTGTTTTCTGAGAGTTTGATTCCATCATCAGTCTAGGACTTCTGAAGATACCACTCTCTGCTGGATATGGGTATAAGAAGGAAGCAGTAATGTAGAGGCATAAAAGCCACTCCATCAATTACTGATGAATTTGCTGTTAACTCCATTAACTAAAAATACCCATAAAACCCATGAAGCAACTAGAAGCTAGTATTAGATTTCTCTGGTGTTGCTGAAATATAACCAGTGTCAAGGTGCCATGATGTCTGGCAACTCCCTGGCACTGGGGCATTGGGGGACCCACGTGGGGTCTGGGACACTTTGGCAGCCAGGGTCTCTCCCACCCTCCTTATCCCAGGAACAAGACAGCCAGGACAAGGGGGAGGAGTAGGTGAGGCAGCCTCAGCCCCAGTGATCCTATAGAGGTGATGCAGGGCCAAAATCACGCCAGGATCCACCTGGTGTGTGAGGGCAGCTTTGGTGGGACAGGCGTTGATGGCCTTGGGAGGCTGGTATGAGTTTTGGGTTGTGGGTAAGGTGGGGGGAGCTCTAAGGCTGGTCAGAGTTCCCAGAGCCTGGAGGGTGAGAGAAAAATTTCAAAAAGAATGTAATTTATTCTCAGATCAGGTTAAAGGTTTAGAAGGAAACCAAAAAAAAGGGTTTTGGAGATGGGAATCGGGTAAGTGCTCATTGCCAACATGTTAAAGCAATAAGATATTGATTATTCTGGTGTTTCAGGTTAAGCATGATTCTCAGCTGAGAAAAATACAGTGCTATCAGAAGACTGATCATACTCTTTGCAGATTGGTTTTATTTTATATGAGATTCTTGGGAGATAAAGTCCTTGTAGTTTGTAATTTGTCTTAGGTGAGAGAACAATGAGAAAGGCTGTAGCACTGGGTTAGGGGTCAGAGGGTCTGATTCCCATTTTGGGTGACAGTTGCTTGGATTGAGCAAACCAATTGACAGGAAAGTGTAATGTTTCTTTTCCTCTCCTTGGCTTTTTTGTGCTAAAGATTTATGGACCCATTTATCTTACTGATTTCAGTGAGACCACTCTCAATAAATATAAGAACAAACACAAACTGTTTGCCAGATTTACACCTTAGATTAAAAGTGGGTTTTGCTGTGTTTTGTGAGAAATCCTTCTCCTGCTGATTCATGGAGTATGAGCGTGTTTGTGTTTGAACATATTGGAGCATTCAGCTCTTGCAATACACGTGTTACCGAGCACACATTTAACACCTGAGTTGGTACCACCATCTGAGCATGAGAGCAATAGCCAAATCCTGAGAAGGGAATGTGTCCTGTGTAAGATAGTTAAGTGGCAAGCTAGACAAATTAGAACTATTGTCAATAATTGTGATGTCGTTAACTTCACCCCAAAGAATTATGAATTCTTTATAGAATTATGAATTCTTTGTCAAATTATGAGAAACTGAATGCCTGTGCTTAGCTTCCCAAACGCCTGCTGTATCAACACATTATGCTGCCTGTTGAGACATATTCCTCTGAAGAGTTGGCAGTAACTTCAATGTAAAAGGGCAGTCATGAATCAATTTATTGTTCAGAGAACTGAAGCAATATCTTCCTATACCACATCAACCAGATTTCCCTGAAGTGCTTGAGTAGCTTAACAGACAACAAAAGAAACATTAAGTTATCCTAACTAACCTATCTTAAAATTTGTTTCTATCTGTAACAGCAGGATTACCCTCTTCGAGGATTCTTTTTCTTTACTAGGCCTTTTGAGGGCAGCACTACAACTCTCAAGGGGTTAAACAAATGCAGGTGTGGTGTGACTATTTTGCAGCTGGCTGGTGCCTGCAGCTTTGCGCTTTCCCAGAGGTAAGTAAGTGTGTTCAGGTGTTGTTACACCTTAAGCACTCTGGCCTGCATAACATGCACCCATTCTTATAATGCTGAGCACAAAACCCAAACTTTTTTTTTTCCTGCAGACAATTCATTGCCTTCCTCTCAGGCTCTATTTCACTAATTTTTCTGACAAGTGCATAGCACCTATGTGTGCTGCAAAGCTCTGCTGAGGTGGAATTTTTGCATAGTCCAGACAAATTATATTCCCTGCATATTTTCTCTTTATGGAATTTTTTAGAGTAGCCTTAAGGAAGGGTTAAGCTCAATTTACATAATTGAACATTTATTCCACTATGTAAATTTTTCTCTGTCAAACTTGAATCATAAAAGAAGACAAACATGAGAAGCATACTGTGTTTTCTTTGTTCCCTTCTCTGTGAACAGACCTTTTCTTTGGACCACTTATTGTTGCTGTCCTATAGCATAGCAACATACCCCTTGCTTGTCACTCACAGAAGTTTCAAATCCAGNGGCCAGCAGATTTTAACAACTTATGGATCTATTGACCAATGAGACTATGACATGACCTCCTGTTCTTCCTGTACTTGTGGTCATGACTCCATTGTTTCAACTTCAAAAATGTGTCAGGCAGACAGGTTGTGTTAGAATTTTTATGGTTTACTTCACTCATTTAGCTGAGCAAGCAGGCAGATGATAACAACATGCTGGACAATCAAGTAAGTATATCCACCGTCAGAGATTTTGGCTTTTTCTTAGCAATTATTCCCTGAGCCAGAAGTGCCCTCTTGGGCAGATCAACTGGGAATGGACTGGGTGGACTGGCAGGCTTTGAAGAGTTTTACTCAATTTGATTGTTTGAACAAACTTATCTGTTGGAATAGGGTTCATTTCTTTTAAAATTGATTTCCATTTATTTGGATCTTGCTAGACATGTTTGCAGCATGACCGTATAATGCAGGTGTTCCAAAAAACTTTACTACAATAGAAAACCCGGACTGTATTTTATGAATGGCTAATTTGGAGACCTTTGAATACTTCCTTTTGTTAAGTCTCACTCATATCACTTCAAATTAGTTGAGACCAGGCTGGGATTTTCTAGAAGCAAAATAGGCTGCCTTCGTGCAGCCAAAAAAAAATACATTGTATTTAGTAATACAAGATACTCTAAAAATTGGTTCCAACTCATGTTAAAGCTGATTTCTGTCCTGTATTTTCTTTATAGCCAAATTGGTCACTGTTTATTTGCCTCTTACAAGGAGTCTGTTAGCACGAGGTTGTCAGTCTCTTGTCTGGGTGCTAGCATGTGTAACCACAAATATGTCCAAATATAGAAATTTGCCATGACAGCTTCAGTCTCTTCTCCTTACTCCCTTTGAGCCACTGTACACAAACTACCATCACATGGTGCTGCATTTAGAACTGCAAGGAATAATACTTGACTTTAAAAGAAATTTCAGCTTGTAAAGATATACCATATATCTTGATTTCATCAGTTATTTTTGTTAGGCTCAAAACATAATAGCAGTATAATTTAGGTTTTATTAGATCTGAGTTGGGATGGATGCAGATGACTTACACACAGCCTGTACACACAGCTTCTCTTCCTGATTTTTATGCTCCACTATGTGCTACTCTGCCATAGTATGAAGAGGTAGCATTTTCTCAAAGCAAAGGTTTACAGCTTGGTAGATACAGGCAGATAGATATGGATGTGTTTTGCTTTTTTTTCTTAGCAGTTTAATTTTCTCAGTGAGATAAATATATACCTGCACATGAATTAAGATTGATTCATCACTTACTACAAAATACATCAGAAATAAACATCATATTTGCTTCCTTTTCATCACAATATTGTACCAGCTTGACTTCTTTTGCCAGAAAACCTCCTCAGATCATCGAGAACTGCCAAAACATCTGAGACAATACACATTAAATTACAGTATTATAAAGATGAACCATCTGTGCTAACGTTTTCAGTGTTGCATGGGAATGAAAGTAGGAATATGACAAATCCCAGATAGGTTGTTAAAAGACCTAACATGATATAAGTAAATTGAGTTAAGTCAGTCCCTGGTATGGTTAAATAGCCATCACAGATTTTACTACCTACAACTAAACCCTAAAGTAGAAAGACTATGTCGGATATGCTGTGGAATCCACAGAGAGCAAAGGCAAATAAATTGATTCCACTGGTAATTTTACCAAAGCTTTGCTTTTGTGATGGAACCCAAGTCAGTCCCCATTTAAGGAGTCTAGAAGTAGGCTTTCTATTATACTTTACTCCACAGTAATGGATAGGATGATGGACAATCTTCACTGTTAACACTGATTTACTGTGCACATCTTCCACTTAACTTCAGTAGACCTGTATTTGTACAGCTATAACCCATTCCCAAGTACTCACACGCCCACTCCCTCTCACACTTAGAGCAACAAAGCTGGTGCAGAAAATGAAGGGCACCCACACCTGATGCTTTATATTCATTGATGGCTTATAAATAGGTCTGTCTCTCAGTGCAGGTTTTGCCTAAGACTTCTATGTAACACTTATTTTGAGCTAGGTCTGCTATATTTGTTAAGCTAAAATTAATTTACTAGTATGCAAGAGTTAAAATAGCATGCTACTTTAAAGCCATGTAGCTTTATTTAATATTCACTAGAAGGATTTTTACCTTTTGTTAAAGATAATTAACATCCTCCACTTGTGCAGCAGCATGGGGTGGGGGGAGGGACGGGAGGCTGAATAGAGGGAGAAGAAAAGTTTTCACTGCCTAGTTAGTTATTATCCTAATGACATTCCTGATGGCTTAAATAGCAATTCGTTGTATACAAAATGTTAGCCAGAGATACAAAAGAATTTCTGTTCCATGCATACTTTGTTTATGTAAGAAAATGAAGCAGAAAAAAAGTGGAGTGGGAAGGCCGAAGGAAAAGTTGGATAGTGAGCAGCTGGAAAGAGAGTGTCCCTTAAGAAGGAAGTTGTGGGTTCATTTTATTTCTCTCTTCTTCCAGTTAGAAAACAACCTCTTCTTCTGTGATCCAAATTAGTGCTTGTTCACTTGGTGTGTGATTTCATATGTTAACAAAGAGAGGATGATGAGACGCCACAGCCATTAGATTGATCTCTCTTTGTATGGATCAGAGAACTCAGGATTTAGGTGGGAGCAGGATTGTCCATCTCCGATTCTCTCTGAGCTACAACTTAATCAACAGAAATTCCTTCTCTTCTCACCTGTTTCTTCAGCACAGCTTCTGCAGGAACTCTAGACAGTACCAGGGTAGTTCTTTGCCTTTGCTCACATTGCCGGGAAGGTGGTTGTTAATGGCTCCACCCATCCTGTAAGTAGGAAAGATCCAGCCTCTGAAATGACTGCTCCAAACAGCACATGCTGAAACTGAAACAGTTGTTTCCCAGCGTGTTGGGCATTTAGGATGATTGTTCCTCTTCACACTGGGTACATTTAAAGCTGGAGCTCTGCAAAACCAGTGATCCAGGTGCTTGTTCTCAGCCTGTCTGAAGGCAAGGCTTTCCTCCATCCTGATTTTTGATGTCAGCCCTTGAAAAGACACATAAACGTGCAGGGTGAAGAGATCTGGTTTGTGCCCTAAGCAGATGATCAAGCTGCTGGTGTATGCTGACACAGTCCTACCAAAGGCAAACTAGATCCAGCTGACTGCCTCAAAAGGGCTGCACTTTTGCAAGTCTTAATAGAGGCCTTCTGCTCCTTGCACCCCAAATTTCATACCTAACTTATTCCTTCTGGTTTTTGATTGTGGAGAACATAATTGGGGTTTTTCATGCTGTTATGCATGAAAAACTTGGTATAATGTTAATGAAGCAAAAAAATTCTTAAACTGGCCTTGTGTCCAAAAAGGCCAGTTAATAATACATTTAATAAGGATTAAAAGATAAAAGATAGAGGTGAGAAAGCATCACCAAGTCACATTTTGACGCTTATCATCTAAAGTACGAGGAGGCAACAACACAGTTCTGGATAAGGACAAGGAACTTACAGTTGTACTTTATTACATGCTTTCAAGGCAGATAATTTAATCTCTTCTTTTCTTTTTTTTCCTCACTTCACAAGATATGACACAGTTGTTTGTTTTCTTAAAGTTTTTGCCTGTCATGTCGTATCATATCTAACAGGACTGCAACTTTGGTCTGCCAGCTTTTCTGATGTCTATGCACAGAACTTAAAAGAATTGTACATGCAGTTTATTTGAGCTTTTGGACTATAGTTCAATAAAAACAACTGAGATGTACAAAGTTACAAATTGTTATTACAGAGAAGAAAGACTACACCATATGCAGGAGAGGGAGTACCAAGACTTTATTGTTAACCTAACAAAAAATGATAAGACCTAATCACAGTATGGCAATTGTTACTAGTCCAGCCATATGAACACAGTCCAAATTAGTACAGAAAACCCTCATTAATAATAATGCCATTAAAACTGTTAAATAAGATAATTATTTTTGTGTTATGCTTGCCCCATCCAATACCTCTTTGGATCTGATAGTCAAGTGTTTGAGCTGAAGAATGCTCCATCTGCTTTTATGAGGAGCTGTTTATTCCTGCTGTTCTTAAATTTAATTGACTGACCCTTGCCTCCTGTTGACTAAAATATTTTTGTAACAGGCACACCCACAGGCTGCTGGTGCCTTAGGAAGCTTTCACAACAAAATAATCAACCCAAATATAAAGATAGTTTGAAAGGGGATTGAATCATTAGTGTGACGCTGAGATTTTCAGAGGAATTTTTCAAGATGTGGTGGTTAATATTAATCTCTGAACATGCATGCAAATCAAACACTGCTTGATAGTTCAGAATAATCAACTACATTTATTACATCTAGATGTGTATTCTCTGGTGAAACAAGGTCGATTGCTAAACCAAAGCTTCAGAATGTTGTAAAATTCCCACATATTATTGTGTGATAGTAAGTGCTGAGCTGAGCTGGTTACTAAGTTACTGTTCATTTAATGGAGAGTTTAGGGAGATGGGAGCTCCATAAAATCACAGTAGTTCTTTTTAGGACTAATCTAGTACTGCTAAAATAATGAGTGATTACTCTTAGAGTTATAATTAGTCCTTTTTTTTTTTTTTTTATCAAGAACTGTTTTGTTTTGCTTGTGTACTCTTATTTAAGATTGATAATTTTTCTGTGTATCTGTTAATGTACAAAAACTAAACACTTTTTATTATTATACTGTTCCATAATCAATGATCTTGCTAAGATAGCAGGGCTTTATTGTCATCTGCATATGAAATACAGGATATCTTACTAATATCTTCTGTAGTCTTATATATGCAATTTTTAAAAGATTTTGAATTGGACCCTCTTGTGCTAGTTTGGGCTGAGATACAGTTACTTTTCTTGAATACAACTTGAATTCTGAAATATCAAACTATTTTCTCTTCAGGTAGAGAGATCCATAAAGAGAAATCAGTGTCATAACACATATGGAGGCAGATGGGGTTTTTTAACAAAATGGTTTAAATCTAACGGACAGAAATGAATCCACCAAGAATACAAGAAGAGAAAGCATGTGTTGATATTCATTCATAATGCATGTTGATGGGACTGTATTCTCAATTAGATTTCTAGGTTTCATAATTGTGTTGTGGACTCTTTCAAAAAATTAATTTTGCAGTTGTCTTATGTTTAAGTTTTACTCATGTAACTCAATATCGTCCTTTCTTTGGTTTGAAACTTTTTGTGGATTTCTGTCTTATCTAGTGTTATTTGGCTCCGCTGTGTACTTGCTCCAGCAAGCAATCCATGCTGTCTATATAACCTGGTTTTGGGTCTACACTTTTTTTTCCCTCAGCTGAGTAGCAGTTCATCAGGAAGAAAGACTTGAGAAACTCTGATTGCATATACAAACACAAGCATGTCCTCTCTATATGCAATTATATGCTTCTTCTGTTTGCTCTCACTTAAAACTCCTGATCAGTAGTCACATCACAGAGGTCACAGAGCAACATTTTGGCACAGTCTAAGTGTTTACAAGCTATTAATGAACTTCTATAAATTTTAATCTGCAGCATGAGGAAGATTTAATGAAAATGTGTGTTTATACAGCAGTTTAATGGCAAAGTTTACCTCTCTGGGTTTGGTTTAAGATCATTCTAGGTATTTAATGTATAGTCTGAAATTCAGTGCAAATGCTGTCTGCAGTCTAGATTTTCTATACCATTTTCCTAATGATATATTCAAATGTCATTGAAATAAAATAATGCAGAAAGGAGCTTTTGCATTACTTGCTTTACACCTTTTTTAACAGGCTAGTTTAGTCTTCCAGAAAGAAAAGTACTAGAATGAAAAGTATATTATAAGGAAAATACACACATATGTAAGTAACTCTAAGCCAAGTATCTCCAGCTATGTGTCTTAAAGTTCTCCATTACTTTGTTAAATACATAAACTCACATTTTAAATTCGAGTTTCCAGAGACGCTTTCAGTTTCAATGCACTTATAAAGTCACCATAAATATACATATATCAGCCCTCTACTCTTAGAACTTGGAGGCTAATTTCTAGTGAATTATTTATTTGATGAGTGTTTTACCTTTTTTCTTTTGACTTTATCAAGGGTACATTATAAAAGAATATCTATTCATTGTTCAAAAATACTAGGTTAATGGGTTTTGCTAATATACCTTGCTCTGTAATAAAGTGTGTTCCAACAACTTATACATATTAGATGATCTGGGCTGGATAGTACAAACGGAGCATAAGAATAAAGATGGCTTATAATATAAAAAATGTTTTCTTTTTTAACCCCTAGACATTTTGGAAAGCATATAAAAAATTATATATAAAACAATAAGCAGAAAAAAATTACTTTGAATGGCCTTTTTTAGCTGTGGGTTTAGTTTGGTTTGGTTTCTTTTTCCAAGATGAAAGCAGATTGGTTTTGTTGGGGTTTTTCTTTCTGTAATTAGAAATAACAGAAAAATAACACAGATTATTTAAAATATCTCTTTACAAATGATTTTTGTATTTAAAACCATCTTTGTTTTTATTGCTCCATTTCTTATTATGTTGCAAAATAGCTACAAATACTTGTTCTAATATGGTGGGATTTTTTTTTCAATTCCAAAATGCTTGTTTCAATGAAACAGCTGCTATTAACTGCAGCAAATGCCTCAGGAGATCCCAAGTACCTGAATCCAGTAACATGTTTTCATATATTAGGCACAGAGATACAGTACTTTTTCCTGTCAAATGTGGATGATGTTGTTCTTTAATAGAATAGTGACAGCCTGGGCTTGTCACTTTTAACATGTATCATGCAAAACTCACCTTTTTTTCTCAGGTATTTGCAGGTTTTTTTCTGTGTTTGAAGTTGTCAATAGATACAGTAGAATTTTCAATGGCAAGATCAACAGCATATTGGTGTGAACCCTCATTCCCCACTCAGTCATTCATGCAGCATCTTTTAGGAGCTGTGAATCTTTTCATAGTTTAACTGTAAAGATTAAATCTAAAAAATCATGACATATATATCACACATATACAGTTGTTTAGACCAAAGAAGTATGGATGGGAATATCATTGCAGTCACAACTCTCTGATTGTTTTCAAGGTCTAAACTTTCCATATGGCCATAATGACCAGAATAACTTCTAGAAATTACTCTTAATAATGCTAATTTTATAGAGTCTGTATCCTTGAAAATACTTTTGACTTTAACATAATTAATTCATATACTAAGAGAGGCTTTACTCAGTTTATACACAAGTTTCCTGTGTTACTCTGTGCTAAAGTTTTTATTTTTCAGCTCTTACCTTATCTCATTCTTTCCTCTATCTCTAGGTTATTTCAACTAACCATTTTCTTTCTCCTGTTAAATCTAATCTAAATCATGTTATATCCAATTCTACCTTGTGAACAACCACAGCCAAGTTCCAGCTGGAGCCTCTTTTGTTATTGTGTAATTGAAAGTAATATAATGCTGAAAGTTCTACCACTTGTATGTTTCTCATGTTGTTTTGTCCCTTATATTCAGTATCCCTTTTCTATCTTTTTAATCTGCTCATTCATTCATGTTCCATAGTGGTGTAGCAGATAAACCTTTCCAAGTCCTGTTTTTGTGGCACAAAACATACTCGCGTTAACTTTGAATGAAGCATTTCTTGGAAGCCTTCAATTTACTTTGCCCACAGGCAGAAATGATAGAGGTGATGGAAATGTGATACTTCAGTGTTTAGATTTCAAAACACCCAATTTGAAAACTGCCTGGAATCCGTCTTACAGCAGACAGAGATGGAGCTCTGAAAAACAGTTTGTCTTCTCCATGTCAATTTGCAGTTCTACACAAGCTGAAGTGAGTTATTTGACACAGTGGCCTTGAGTTACTTATGAGATTTTATTGACAACTTCAGCTCTTTGCCAAATCTCTCTTTATTTTTACACAACTTCTAGCTGTCCTTGTTAGGATATATTAGTGTCAAACTGAGGAATGCTGATTAGGGAAGACAAGTCATGTAGCATAGACAGGCTTGCTATCACAGTCCCATTTAAATGAGGGCATAATGTATTTTGGCTCTGTGGAGAAGATAAAATTTTAGATGTCTTCTTCTCCCTTCCTTTCCTCTTCCCCCAACCTCTTCTTTGATAAGCAACAGTTTGTTCAATTAAAAGTAGTGAAAATTAAATACCTGCCAAGGCTGAAAATAAATAAGTCCGCACAACTAGGCTTGGACTCAAAGCAGGACAGAGAGAAATAGATTTCTTCTGGAAGTGTGCAGTGACTGAACCTCAGACCTCTGTTAATCATTCTTAAAGGAAATGGACTAAAAGCTTGTACTTGAATAGGAGGTATATTATTTCAATAAAATTATAGGATGCCAATGTAAAATGTTCAAAGTACAAGAAATTTTCATGGGGTTTTAAAACAAAATTAGAGATGACATAAACATGAAAAAATTCTATAGCTTTGCTGTTTAAAATTCAGAAATTTAATGTTAATTGAGCTATTTTAACATTTTTCAGAAAATCAAGTGAAAATAAGATAAAATTACACTAACCTAAAGGAAAACAGCAGTTACTTCCAAATTATTCTGGGCCATTGACACCTCAGTGCTGAACTTCTCAGAATAATTCAGGCATAGTTTTTTGGGATCATCTTGGTTGTAGATGGGATGATTTATTGCAATGCTGCATCTGCAGATAAAATGGAACTTTGAAGAATACTTCACTGATCATGGCTTTAGCCCTGCTACTCTCTACTTTGATTTTGACAGAGGTGAGTTGTAAATGTGTGTATTCCCAAAGAATTAGAGTGAATTGTGTTAGATATTGCTTACACATGCGTCAAAAAAAAAGATTTTAAAAAAGTCTGCTTATTAAGAGCCCAGTTTTCACAAGAAGAAATTCTGTATTTTTTTGTATGTCTCCATCCATTCATGTGTTTGCTACTTATATAATTTCTTGGTTAAGTATCAAAAAAATAAAACACCTGTTCATACTTGAAAATATATGCTATATCTCCTTCATTGCTGACTTAATATTAAAACTCTAAATTGACAGCTCTCTACAGGTTGAGGCATAAATTACAAACTGACTATGAATTATACCTGTCAGTATTCATTGGCATGCACAAACAAAATTAAATTTGGGCTTTTCCTGACAGGATTCAGCACTCTTTTTCGATAAAAACTGAGATATAAATTAATTTAGAAGAATTCTTGCCTTAGCTCTTGTGTTTAAGGTGGTAGTTTCAAACTTGCTGCTTCAATTTAAGTCTTTGAAGGAGTCAAAACCAAGTAACTTTACTATTGTCATTTGCCTGTGCTCTATTAGTGCATGGAGGCTTGGGAAGATGTATTGCACACCCTATTGTGTTAGATATTGCTTACACATGCCTCAAAAAATGATTATAAAAAAAGTCTGCTTATTAAGAGCTCAGTTTTCACAAGATGAAATTCTGCTCTTTTTTTGGTATGCCTCCATCCACTCATTCTTATTCTTTGGGATTCAAGTTAAAAAAGCTGTGAACTGGCTACTTTTTAAATTCTAAATTGCACATGGTTTTACAAGGCAAGGAATCTCTGCCTTTTTTTGTCCTTAAGAAAGTAGTTGATACAAGTCTAGATAGTAGTGAGGTATGGCATCTCAGCAGGAATTTATTGGAAAGCATGGTAATTCCACAGTGCAAGGTAATAGGTACTATTGCTGTCATGTTGTATTCTGACAAATGTATATACTTAACTTGTGTCATTACAGTAAATACACATCTTCAGACCTGGCATTAAGGAGAGAGTTTACCTTCGTTATTGTTCTTCTGATCATTTTCTTGTCAAAAAACTAATTTGTGTAAATTCCTGCTTAGTTAACTTTGAAAAGTAGTCCTTATTTTCAAATTGTATCTTCAGTCATATTTTCTGTAAGACACAAATGGAAAAAAACCCAAACTTTGCTTCTGCAGAACATGTGCTGCTCAACAGTCTTAATAAAGCTAGGTAAAAAAAATAAGTATAAAAGGGAGTTTCTCTGAACAAATATCTACTTCTTAACTAAGGTGCCCCAGAGACTGCTCCAGCCTTGTATCTTGTTTACTTCGAAAGTAGCTACTTTGTATTCTTTGATCTCAATGTGGCAGTATCTCTAAAAAAGTAAATAAACTCCCCGGTTATTGGATTGCAAATCATTATCTTGTTACTTTCAGTGACTGTTATCTTGTTAGGCTTGTTAGACTGCTAGGGCTTGTTAACTGAAGCAAGTCCTTCTGGCCTCACGTCCAGTTTGGGAGATTATCTCCATTTAGGAAAATGCTCAAGTCACTGTTCAGAAAGGCATGTAAAACATGAGTAAGAATACTCCTGTACCCTTTTCCTGTGTTGGAATGATTCTATGTTATCTCATAAAGAGATAATTAATAAATTTTATAAACAAACTAAGTGGACCTGGAGTTTACATGCAGTGGTGTCAGTGATATGTTTTGGTCTGATGTCGAATTGAGCATTCATACTAACAAACAAGGCAGAAGGAAGAATGGATGCCCAGAAGCCTGTTGATCAGTCCTTTTCCCCACATAATAACACTAAAATAAAATTTTTTCAAGGAAGAAAAAATTTAAAAAATTTTATCATGAGGGATGACAAATACTGATTGAATGGTAACTTTTCTCCCCCTAGAAACACTTTAATTAAAAATAGGCATATGTATAGTTCTGCAGTTCTTCAAAGTTTTGATAACTTTGAGCTGACTTTCATGTCTGTTCAAGTAAGTTCGTCGTGGTAATAACATTTTATAGCCTTTCCACGTTTTCATTTTCACCTATTTTATGAATGCCTTCATAACAACGTAAAGGGCTCATATTCTATGCCAAAATGCTAATGAAATAACTCTTCCATTACTAATAAAAAATCTAGGTTTTTCCCCCTTTAACTGAAGCTTCTATATATATGTATAATAGATTTCCTGGTGAGACTATCAGGAAAAAAGCATAGAAGGGTTTGTAAATCCTTCTCCTAACTTGTTAATGTGGTATTTCAAAGAATATTAAATCCATGCATCAAAGCATGTCGTATGTGAGTTTAAGCATGTGCTTATGTTCCTTTATATTCTGCATGGTATTAAAATAAAAAAAAAAAATTAAATATATATTTAAGAGTTTAAATAAGTGTTAAATCACTGTTCCCATTGGGGTTTCTGTTTTGACAGGCAGGCTGTAATGATTAAACACCTTGCTGAATTAGAGTCTTAAGCATCTGCCTAATTTAAGCAGTAAATCCTATTGAAGCAAATGAGTCTTATCCCGATTAAGACTCTTACTGAACTGGGTGAGAGATGGGTAATCCTGAGTAACCTTAAAAGTCTGGCAAGCAGGCTCTGAAATGAGTTCAGAAAGTGAAATATGAATTATAGCTCCCCAGCTAGCCATGTCTAGAAGCACAAATTCCAAATCGTGCCAATCTCTTTATTTAGCAGATGAATCATGCTGAAGAACAGCTGGAGAATAAATCTATTAAACTGGGTAGCTACGTGTAACCAGAAAGAGCAAAATCATGTTAACATGTAAATGCTGTCAGGGCAGGAATTGAGCTGTGCTGGGTCCCAGGGGTGACTGGGCTGATCTTGCTCTGAGTGGGGCTGAACTGGGTTCCCATTGCCCAGACTGTCTTAGTCCAGCTCTGGGAATGCCACTGGGGAAGGGGCAGACAGTTCCAGTGATGCTGGGTGGCTGTGTGGGAGCTTTCACCTCTTCCCTGGGAGAAGGGAGAAGGCCATAGTATGCAAATATATGCTGTCTTGGTTTGAAAGGTGTCTGCCAAGGAAGGCAGGAGCCTCCGTTGAAATGAAAAATGCAACCCCCTTCCCTCTGAATTTTTATAATTTTGAAATTAAGGGGCTTTCAGGCAAAGATATGAGGAATAGGAATAACAGTTCTTTGCTACTATATATATATACGTATAACAAGGCANTACCACGGCCACCTCTCTCTCCCTCTCTGTCCAAATGCCAAGAACAAATAACTCACAAGCGCAGGTGAAAGAGAGTAGCCAGTTGGACCCCTCCCCACTGTGGCCAGGTCTTTTGTTTCTCCCAAGCACCCAGCAATATGTCGCCCCGGCAACGTATATGGGGAAAATTCTTCAATAGACAAAGAAAACAGAAGGGGAACTCCTAAAACCCCAACATATGCAAAGAAATTTGAACTGGCTCTGGCAAAGGAAGGACGTCACCACCAGAATTCCACCTGGCCCAGAGAGAGCTGAGGACGTTGATGTGTCCGTGACATTCCCCAGCTCTCTGCTTGGGGACCACCACCCAGGCTTTGGGAACATGGGTGTACCATAGAAAGAAAGGACTAGGAACGTCTTTTTAAATATAATCATACATAAGTATACATGTAACGTTTTTAATCTTTGCAAATATTCTGTATTAGATTCTTTGGCCCAACTTAATGTCTAAACGTTAACTAGGCATATAATAAATTCTTGGCTCCACATATGTAGTGTGCTTACTTTTACCCAGATTGAGATTTTGAGTGTGACATTCCCTCCCAGCAGGTGTTGGTAATGCACATTTAATTTATTGCAATCATGTCTGAAAAGTACCTTATTCCTGATTCACAGGGAAAGTGGGGAGAAAGCTGAAAGAAATTAAAACAGATAAGGTTGTACCATTGCCTGACCTCTTATCTTTTAGTTTATAATGATTCTTTTTTTATTTGCTAAAGTAGACTAGGTTTCAGCTGAAGTCTGTCAAGTGTCTAACCACCATCCAGAATAACATTTTCCATAGATGTTTTGTTGTTTATTTGGAGTTCCTAGGGAACCTTACGATGTAACTATAAGACACATGGTTTTGGCAGCTATTGCTCTTGTTTTCTGTTCTTAGAATGACATTAACGGCTATAATGATGATTTTTTTTTGTTTTATTTTGTTTAGTATAGTTTTTGGGGGGTTGATTTTTGGTTTTTTGTTTGTCTTGGTGTAGGATTCAGGGGGTTTTCTTTTCTTTTTCTAATAATGAAACCACAGTTGTTTTTGAAAATGGATATGGCTTTTTGCATTTGTAAAGAATCTGTGGATGCTGTCCAGAGGCCAGTCTCACTGAAATCATCCAGGTTTGAGAGTTTTCAATACTTTTATAACTTTTCCGCCTCCCCAACACAGGAAACAGTGTCTTTTGGTCATGGGAATTATTTTAACCTAGATGTTTTAATGACCTACTCAATAGTTCAGCCCCAGAAGGAACTGGGGTGTTAGGACCTTCCTGTATTAAAAGACAGAAACAGCTGTGGTGGTTTTTTTTAGCTTGACTGCATGTTTATTTTTGCTTTTGTAATCCGGAGCACATCGAAATTCCTAAAAACTTTTTAAAAGCTTCCCTTACGATTTCTTTCATTCTATCAAGAGAAACAAAGGTCTCATCATCTGGACTCATTTGCTTAGAGACAGATCACCTTCTATCTGATTTTTCTGCCTCAGTGTGTGATGCTTAATTGAAAATCTGGAGGAACAGCATGTCCTTTCTCCCAGGTTCAGGTTGAGAACTTTTATCTTGCTCCCAATAGAAAACTTGAGTTTCAAGTGTTTATATGTGTGCTTGAGTTCTCTCCCATCCCCCTGACAACTGATTGTTCCTGTGTTTTAATTAATACCATGCTTCCCATCAGGTAAATTTAAGATTAGACCTGTTTCTATTTAAAGTTCTGTATGAGTATTAAGAGACAGAAGGAAAAACCATTCCAACAGACAAAAAGAACAGGAAAAAAATGTTTTCAACTTTTGAAGGAAAGTGATGGAGGAATACCCTGGTAAAATCGTATTTGTGTGTGCTACCAATAAGGCTCTTGGTATAACAGAAGTATCATTCAAACAATTCAAGCCTGCAAGTTTTTTCATAAATTTGTTCTGGAATTTTATCATGGCTGAATACTTTATTTTTTTTTATTTTATATATGATATTACACTGAAGACCTGTTTTAGCATTTTTTTCATTTTTGGAATGACAGAATACACCTGAAAGGGAGGGAAAAATATTGGTTCCAAATTGCAGAATGTAGGGTTGTTTTGTGTCATAATCACATAGTTAAAGAGATTCATAGATAACTGAATTTAGGTAAAATAAGACCAAAAGTGCCATCAGCTTCTCAGGTCAGAGGTAAACACACGAATTCAAGTTTGCCTTTATTCAAAAAATTAAATTCAGACATATTGACATGCTTGTTTCCTGCCATGCAACCTGTTCTGTAGAAAAAGAAACCAAAACTTCCTGAACTTAGCTCTTATTGAAGCCTTGCATTTTGTTGTCTCACACTGCCCTTGTTTTCTTCCATGAAATCAAATTCTATTTCCTAATTATGACAGAAAGAGAACAGCTGAGCTATTACAGGCTCTTCCTCTTGTTGGATTTAGCAAACAGAGTACTCGATGATTGCAGCAGATGTCTCTGATTTGAGCCTTTTACCTCTTTCCATGGAGCAAATGTTAGGGATGATCATAAACTGGAGACAAGCCCACAAATACCAGGAACGATGCAGTAGGATGGCCAGCAGTCCTAGGAATTCAGCCATTAATCCCAACAGCCTAATTTTCTGATCAGCCATGCTCATTGCATATTCCATTTTTTTGTTTTTATAGCATATTCTGACATTCTCTCTCCTGGCCTGCTGCTCTTCCCTCTCCAGAAATTTCTTCATTTATGTCTGAAGACATCATTCCCTTAGTCTGAAGGGACTCTACCTTTGTGAACTTTTTTGGGGACATGGACAATTAGGTTGAAAACTCACCCAATTTACAAATGACATGAAGTTAAGTGGCTTGATGGTTACCCCGGAGGGAAGGGACTCTATCCAGTAGGATCTTAACATGCTTGAGAAATGGTCCCATGGGAGCCTCAGGAGATCCAACAAGGTCAAGTGCAATTGCACATGGGCAATCCCCAGTACACAGACTAGGAGATGGATGGATTAATAATGGCCCTGTGGAGAAGGACTTGGATACACTGGTGGAACTAGCAGTTGGCTAATGTAGCCCCACAGGTGTGTGCTGCTGGCAGGGGTGGGGATGTGTTTTGTATTTACTGGAATGATTTTAGCTGCCAAAGAATAATTGTACAGAGTGATCTGCAGCAGAAACGTTAAAGGCTTTTTCCTCCTAGTAGAGCCTTCAGGAAAAGTGACAATAGCTACGTCTTAGTGTCCACTGATTACAAATTAATACACAAAGTAAGCATTCTAAGTTCTGGAAAGGTAACTCCTGCACATCAAGTAGCACAAAGAGTCAGCTGCAAGGTTTTGGCTTTGTTGGGAGCTCACAGTGATTGCAGGCAATTCGCTGCCAACCTTCTGCTGTGATAGATCGAATAGAAGATCCAGTTACAAAAAGTGATAAATACTGTTTTGCACTAAGCCTCCATTTGTTTATTAATGACATTTTTCTGGATGAAATATACAATTTTATTCCAAGTTATTGTTCCTAAGAGTACAACAGCCACTCCCCAATTTGGTGTGCCCCTAGAAGAATGATAAATGTACCACAGAAAGCTCATGTGGAACATGTTTTCATATTAACAACATTGTATAAAGAAACATGTGGTCATTTGAAGATTGTTTCCGATTTGGAACTTTCTGGCTTCTCTATACAATCTGAGCAATGTTTGGGGGTTTTTTGTTTGTTTCTCTTTTCCTGATCATCAAGCTTTTGAATCATCAGATTCTTCAGTTAGCATTTACTAGTTGCCTTGAAGGATTTTGAGATACATCATTTCTGTCAGGTTCATAAATATCTGTGGCTCCTTAGGGGGTAGGTGTTGGGCAAAATCTGAGTGTATCAGTCCTCCAATGTGGAAGGGTAATGAAAACATACCTTTCTTTTTTCTTCATGAATATTGATATGGTTTTGTCCTCTTCCATTTTTTTGTGCTGCTTGTTGACTTCTTAGTGTTACTGCAGACACCTTTCACTAGATCAGGTTGCTCCAAGCCCCATCCATCCTGGCCTTTAACACTTCCAGGGAATAGGCGTCCATAGCTTCTGGAGAAGCATTAGCTACTTGGATAGAGCATTTTTTTAAAAGAATGGTGTTCCCAGCAGCTGAAATTTGAGATGGAAATACTTTTTCCCACTGATGAAATCCTGAGGATAATGCTGACTTAATTAGTGCTGTGAGGTTTTCCAAGACTTTCTTCACAGAAAGGGACAGGTGGTGCCAATCCTTTAGGAATTGAGTGGATGGAACATCATATGCCATCTAGAATGCTTCTGTCTTTCCTCTTGAATCAGTTTGAGTCTATCCAGAGATGGTATGGGCTGAATTCATTCAGGAAATACTGCAGTTCGGAAAATAAGGAAGAATGCAGTTGGAATTTATCATATCTTTGACGGTAAATAACACGTTCTCATTACATCATTGTTCCGTCTGATGTTAAAGCTAAAGGAGAAGTAAAATTTGTGTTTTAGTGGCTCTTTGGAATGATCATCTGAGGAAAATGGGGAAGATATAAGGAGTAATTCACAAGGCTGCCTAGGTGAAGGAAAAGCTACTGATATTTGCTTTTCTTTGCCACAATCATGAGTTATGCATATGTGCAAATGCTATCTTGTCTCACATGGGTGGTGGTTGAAAATTGTATCTGTAGATGCAATTCCCACGAACAAAAAAAAGGAATCAATTTTAGTGCTGTCTCAGCTATCTTCTCTGAGATTTTTGAGGTTTCATATAGTTATCACCAGCTCGTAAATTTTCTCCAAAAAAAAAATTGGTATTTTAAAATATCCAGGCAACTTTTTTCTTTTTCTTTTTCTTTTTCTTTTTCTTTTTTTTTTTTCCCCTGTGAAAATAGTTATTGTGTTCTTGGATATTTTGTTTCTGTGAAGTGCTGCATGGAGACACTTCAACACACTGACACCGGAGTGCATGCATGGGTTTTGAGGATGCAACTTAAGGAAAATATTATCCAAAGAGATTACCAAGTTTATTTACTTAAACATGGTTTTAATGAATATTCTTCAGTCCATTTAAGTTCTACTTCCATATGCTAAGAAATGAGATGCATACAGATGTATACATACCTGTATATATATATACACACACAATTGTGTGTTCTGCTCATCAACTCTTCTTGAAATCACAGTTCAGTTTGAACCAAATTTACTAGAAGGCCTGAGAACCACACAGTTAAGAAAATCTTGGACGGAATTGAAAATGAGGATTTAACTTGCAGAAGGGCACTTTCCAGCTGGGTCCTGCCTAGGAGCTGGCTGGCTGATGGGAACTTGGGTTTTGACTGAACAAGCAGAATACACAGAAATCAATGAGGTACCTGCCCACAATTGCCCAAATTTATCCCAGCATGGAAGGGCATAGGGCTGAGCTGGCAATACTGTGAAAAACTGAGGAAAGCACCAATATGAATTCATGGGAAAAGTCTTGATTAAGTTTGTAGAATACAAACCTCTTTGTTTATTGATGTTTACTAGTGCAGAGAGCTGGATCTATTTTGTAGATAATGATTTGAATATTACTTATGATATCTGTGTCATTTGACCTAAAGAAGGGATGAGAAGAAGTCTAGAAATATTTTCTTAGTCTTGATCATTTCGATTGTACCTCTTTAAAAAAACTTCTTTTTTATTTTTTATTCCAACATCATGACTTCCATTAGTTATGGGTGCAATGATGGATAAGTTTAAAAAGGAATCAATTTCATTAATCCGTGGTGTGTAATGAAAAGAGCTTCTTGTGCTGTATGTATAACAAAAATTGATGTTAGGAATATGATTCTGTGGAAATGAATCATACAGGGTATGTTGTATAGGATGAAGATATTTCTAGGACTGTCAAATGTAATATTGAAAGCCAAAAAATGTTGAAAGATGGTGAAAATGTACCACTTCTAAGAGAAAATGAATTACATCTTCTTTTAACTCAGGTATGTTTGAAAAGGACAAAAGAGAAACAACAGATAAAATACTAATGGTTGACATAAAAGTGCCCAAATATAAAACTTTACTTGATAGTAAAATTTTTCTTCTGAAATGATAGTTTAACATTATTTGCAGGAAAATGAGTGCTTTCTCATAAATTTTAGAGGTTGGTTTTTTTTTCATTTTTAAAGCCAAAATAGAAGTGTTTATAATTTTTCTGTTTTGTGAGGAAAAAATGCAATCTTTCAGATACCTTCACAACTATGTGTTGCAGTATGTGATCCTGGCCCATCATACACTAATGCAGTGAAAATGTAACACAATCATGATGCTTCTCTCATTTTGTCAAACCTTTGGCTGCAAAATAGAACTGTATTATAGAGAAAATAATATTTGTTGACAAGGACTTTTGTGCGGAAGAGGAGCAGATTATAAAAAGGATGAAAATCAAAGAATAGACCTGTCTAATACTTTGTGTGTGTTTGTGTTCTTTGTCTCAAAGCATAAAAAGTACAGTGAGAAAAGCTGGGGAGGAGGGTAGAGGTTGACATATGAAAAGGAAAGAAAGCATTAAGTTTCATGACTCCCTCACTGTCTGTTAGAAATACTTCAAGCAAAGTGTGACTATCTCTAAAGGGAATTTTAGCTCCTATTGGCAGTGAATTTTTGCAAAGAAGCTTCTTATTTTCCCTACGGAACCATATCTGAATTTAATCGCTCTGGTAAGCAATTGGTTTCTTTTATGGGCTTTAATTCAGTATGCTTTATGGATCCAGACCTTTCTTCCTCATGTGAGTTTTGGCTGGATCAGGCGAGAGGAATTAGGCCCTAAAATACCATGATACTCAGTTTAAGGGGATTCTAAATCATGCAATAAAAGCATTTAGAGGCTCATGGTCTCCATGGCATGCATATGTAATTCCCACAGATATTAATGGAAATTCTTACCATTACTTTCAAGGTCAGGTTTGTATTAAATGCTGAATCATAACCCTCAGAGTGTCTTTGAACTTCAGTGGTATCTCTATGACTTAAGTCAGACAGTTGCTGGTAGCTTTTTACCTGTGAAGGACTGAAAGTGAAAATTACAAGGGTTGAATTAGGTTGTTTGTAGATTTTGCCCTTAGGCAGCAACCCTAAGTTATTGCTATCTATAGGAAAGCGAGAGGAACTTATGACCATTCCCAGGGTTATCCCTCTTTTAGGAGATTCATGGAGCTTCTAGACAGCCTGTCTTTATGCAAAATAAGCTGCTCTTGTAGACCTTTCTGACACAGGTGAATCTGCTTAATTTCTGGGACGGAATTCAGTGCTCAGCTAGATGAAGAGTAAAAAATTGACGGTTATAAGTATTATGCTTGTGAAAATGACAAAAATCCAGGAGCTGCTGCAGTGAAAGCATTTATTTGTGACTTTTATCATGTGTGTTTTAGGGGAGAAAGGTGCAGAGCTGTCAAGACCAGTGCTCTCAACCAAAATCATAAAGCATTTTTCTCGGGTTTCTAGGATAACAAAGCAATGTGGGATATCTGCAGTTGTTTACCTTCACTCTGAACTATTTATGCCACCTAAATACATTTCCAAAATGTATTGCTTACTGAAGACTGACATTACCTATTATATGCATACTGCTGAAAACAGCTTTTATTAGGTAACAAAAAACTTTTGTGCATTGTGTTGTTTGCCTTGGGCTCCTGAGATTAGTACCACAATTCATAATGCAGTGCAGAGAATACACTTATGCAGTCAAAACACTTTGGTTAGTGGCACAGAATTAAAAGCAGAGTCATTTTTGGTGACAATGCTTCCATTTGACACTGACATTTGTGGAAAAAGTCATGGGTGTCCCCATTCCCCCAACCTTCCAGCAAAAATAAATCCTAACAAAATGAAAACTGCATTTTATGGTTTATTTCCATATTTTTTATTGCTCTTCAGCAGTTTGAGTAAAGAAGAAATAATCATTTTGCAATAAAATGAGTGCCTCCCAGTAGCCAGTTGGGAAAACTAGCTGTGTTGAGAACACTGTGATTAGTTGTATGTATAATTCATCATAGCACAGGCACTGGAAGGTAAACCCATAGCACTAAAAATAATTTTTCAGTATCTAGTGTATTTTAAAAGAAATTAAGACTTGTCAAATGCCATTGAAATAAAATGAGCAATGATATGCAATTATGAAAATGACGGAAAAATAATAAAATACATAAACCCCATCTCCCTTACCCCCTACACTCTAGAATCTTCACAGTAATTGTCAAAAGGATTCTAAGGAAAGGCTCAAGCATGGGATAAGTTGAAGGAAAAATGTTTTACTTCTCAGGAAATATCCAATTATGTGCTGCTGCTGAAGAGCTTGATGCTGAAGACTGTAGAGATAGTATCACCATTGACATTATTGAGAAGTTCATCTGTTCAAGATCAGGAGAAATCTGCATCTTGATTTTTAAATCCTGTCTGCTGGAATTAAGCCACTGCCAACAAAGGAAGCATAAAAGTGGCACATAAATTGTACCTTGAGGAACATTCTTATTTCAATCTAGTTATTGGGAGTTTACAGTATTTCACACTTCAGTTCAGGTCTATAATCAAGTACTGGAGCAGGAAATGTTTGACTTGCACTTCCCTGCTACCTATAGGAGAGCCTGAATATGGTTCATATTTTGTTCAGAGCAGGAGGGATTACTTCTGTTAACAGTTTGAAATGGTGGTAAGCAAGTCTAGCCCTTGCATTCCTTTACAGAATAGTTAAGCATGTTTGGAAATATTCTATCATACTGATTCACATTCAGTGTAGGTGACATAGATAAAATTAGTACTGGATAAGGGCTTGCAACATTACAGATTATGTGTGAATGTGTAGAATGTGCTTTTACATATTTAAGCGCTTAGTCTGTATGTCAGTCAGCTGCTTGCATAGCTTTTGTGCTGGGCACATATTTTAAAGCCTTAATTATGTACAGTAAATCTCAGAAATAAAAGGTTTTGTGGTTCTTCCTCTGTACAAGGGTTGTTGAGTCCTGACAATTCTGAGCTACCCAAACATTCTTCTGAGGAGGATAAATACAGAGGGGGCAGGATAAATTAAATGAGACAGTGCTTTAAATGTCAGCTGAAGAAAGCATTGCATAAACCTTTTGGTTTGTAGTGTTACTGTAACAGCCTGGGGAAAGTGTTTATGTACTGAATCTTTCCTGGTGTTAGGGGTTCTGTGTATGGGTGTCAGACTGCAAACTGCATTTTGACTGTGCAGTTTGTTTTCTGCCACGTCTGTCTTCTGTTTTCATACTGAGCTAAACTTACAGGAGGTGTCAGAACAAAATCTTGTACCTGGCATAGAGCTAACGATAGGGGATAGTCTAATTTTAACTGTCTATTCAAAAGAAATATCTTTTGGAGAAAAATATGGGTCTAGTTCCTGTATAGGTAACATTCAGGCCTGAACTTGAAAATCAAGCAGTGTATCACCTGGCAAGAAGCTGTGATCTCTCTTGCCTACAGAATTTCCTGAATTTTGACAGGTCAGCTGGAAAGATTCATGGCTGTTTTTTAAAAGGAAAATAAGATGTGATTAGGTGTATATGCATTCTATCTTTATGGTACTTTGCATAAGGTAGGTAACTGTTACAGTGGGCATTACTGACAGATTTCAGCTGGTGCTAGTGGTCAGAATACATTACTTAATCCCTGGACAGCTGCTGCGGAGCACTGGTGAATTGAATCTTGTGACATTTCTTTTGATACTGGCAATGTAGTTGTGTGCTAATCTATCCTTTTGGTACCCTTTTAATTCTCTTCATTGTTGTGCCTACAAAGACTACCTAAATTCTCTTATTAGAAGAGAGGTCCAGTGCTTTATAGAGTGACCCTTGCCCCGGGTTCAAGGCTCCAACTTACATGACTTGCACTGGATGATCAGAATTGGTATGTAAACTGAGGTGGGGAAATACATTTGTGTTTTTGTAGGTCTTTTGACAGGAAGATTTTTTAGGATTTGCTGCCAATTTCTGTGCTTACTTGCTTTTATTGATGCCTATGTCTAAAATGTTTCGAAGAGAGATCTTTGGACAGTTATGTGCCCAGTGGGTGACGATGGTGTGGTTGTGGAGACATTGTGCATCTTTGACAGGTGAGAGCCTGTTGTTGTGATCCAGTTTTAAGGTTCTTAGAAATGCCTCTGCCCGAATTAAGGTGTAAACAAGACCATATGCCAGTGACAATTGTAAGGGTTTTATTTGATGGTAAATATGAGAGAGACACAGAGAGAGAGAGAAGTAGAAAATAGGTGGGGTGGACAGGAAGAGAGACAGGGACAGAATAAGGAAAATATCACCACTCCATGGATCCCGACAATGTTCCATTAATCCTCTCCAGCTGGTCTTCTTGGTGGTGAAGGTCCCCCCGAAAAGCACAGAATCTGATGGGTTTATGTACCCTCGAGCCAGGTAGCAATGTCCAGGCATGTCCCCCAGGGGAAGGGGGGCAGTCTCTCAGAGCAGACTGGATCTGTTGCATCACGTGCAGTCCTGTGGTGCAAAACCTCTCACGCCAAAGTCCCGTGGATGTGGCCTGTGGGGCTGGGGGTTCCCAGCTGGGCTGGTTTGTGTAACGGAGGATGGGTGTTCAGTGCCTCCGACCAGAGGTTACGCCACCCACCCGAAACCTCCTCCTGCCCCCGCCGCCCCGACTGGGGGGAGTGGTTTGTGTAAACCTATTCTGTGAGCTGTGCTCTGCCCCATCCCAAACTCCGCTGGGAATGGTTGAACACTGGGTTTCCCTTTATCTAATCAGCAGTTTGACTTTCAGTTCAAAGTCCCAATCTTCAGGGAGGCTTCTTTGGCTGTAGCTTCTTTATAATGAGCAAAATTTTGTATCGATGTTTGAGGCATGAACTATTTTCAGTCTCTGACACCTGTGTCTAGGAAGGCACCTGGGAATCAAGGACAGCAGAGAGATTGCAGCCTCCTGAGATCTGGGCTCCTCAGGACAAGAGAGTCATGGAGCTCCTGGAGCAGCTCCAGTGGAGGTTACAGAGATGATGAAGGGATGGAGCAGCTCTCTTATGAGGAAATGCTGAGGGAGCTGGGGCTGTTCAGCCTCGAGAAGAGATGGTTGAGAGGGGACCTCATCCATGTCTGTCAGTGTCTGCAGGAAGGGGTCAGAGCATGGACCAGGCTCTGCTCAGTGGTGCCCAGCAGCAGGACAAGGGGCAATGGACAGAAATGGATGCACCTAAACATGAGAAAGAACTTCTTTACTGTTCAGAGATACACATTGGAAGAGATTATCCAGAGAGGGTGTGGAGTCTCCCTCACTGGAGATGTTCCAGAACCATCTGGACAAAATCCTGTGCCATGTGCTCTGGAATGACCCTACTTGAGCAGGGAGGTGGGACCAGATGATGCACTGTGGTCCATTTCAACCTGACCTTTGATCCTGTGAGATTGATGAAAACTAACACACACAGATTTCTGATAGATGTGTAGCAATCCTGGAAATGCTCACCACAAATACTTTTGTAAGCATCCCTTGCATAATTTGGGGAGAAGTAAAATCATTGTGCTCTGAGAGATTTTGATGCTTGTTCTTTTTAAATAAATGTCAGTCTTAAAATTCCTATTCCCTCGATGTTCAGCGAAGTACAACAGCACATTAAAGTGAAACTGTAGAAAAGAATTTTTAAAATAAATCATTGAATGTCCTGAGCTTTCTGGTTATAGAAATCCTGTGGGAATGGGACACGACCATGAAATGGAATAAATTATCCAGTCCTTTGATATACATGGAAGAAAACAAAAATATTCTGGTTTTTTCAGTCTCCTGTCATTTTTCCCTTTTATGGTAGTGATTAGATGACAGTGTCTGTGGCTGTTATGTAAGAGAGTTGGGGGAGCTGCCTGTCAAGGGACGCACTGTTGAACAACAGAAGTGGTCTGACTAATGAGTGATTGAAATGCACCCTCCTGACTGTTGTAGAATCACCTTTCATTGGAGGCCATACATAACCTTTAAATGAAAATATTGGAGACATTTTTATAACATAACATGGTTTTTATGTAATCTGCCTTGCCTGTGACTGTTGTTGCCATGTTTATTTTAAGATATGCTCATAGTGACGTAATTGTGGGCTCTCAGTGTTGCTTTTCAATCTAATCCCTGTCAGCTTTTATGCAAAGTGCTGATCCACAAGCAGGCTGCGTTCAAGCTTCCTGGCTCTTCTAATGAGGAAACTTAAGTAGATTAGCATCACCTGGATCGCTAACAAGGCTCAGAAGAATTCCACCAGACTTTGTTTTTCCTGACTGCTGGTCCCATGCCTGGCCCCCCCTGCCCTCCTAAGGAGGATGTTTCTTACTTTCAGCTTCCCGTTTGAAAAAGCTATTTGTGGGTGTAGCTAAGCAGTCACCTAATTTCTTGTGCTATTAATGTGTCTTGAAGTGTTCAAAGAGGAGCTGTTGTGGCAATGAAAAAATGCTGCTCTATCTTTCATCTGAGTAGGACGTGCAACTTTACTGCTGACAGGTTTTAGCATAAAAGGCAAATTTTGTAAATTTTGAAACGGGGAAAGAATCTCACAGTGTTTATACCTCAGGTTGTGGCTGGCCTTTTAGGGCAGCATACCAAATGTACCCATGTGTAAGAAGCTTCAGGGTCTGTTTTAAATATGTTCAAGAACTAAGAGTGTTTTATGGTGCTGAAGTTGTGTCTCAGAGGCTCCTGCTGAGTTCAGTGATCCTTGGGAATGAGGGTAACCTTTTGTAGGGTGGGATTCCAGAACCCTTCCTAAATATCTTCATTGATTAGATGAAGCATAAATACCAAGTGCCCATCCTTCCTAAAAGCCTTAGATCCACTGCTGGATCAGAAATATTACCCAGCGAGTTATGTGTGTGAATGCTCACATTATTTGGGGGAATGGGGGAAAGCCAAGGAGACTGTTTCAAACATACTGCTAAATTTGAGTATTTGAAAG
The DNA here is from genome assembly GCA_013399195.1 of Dicrurus megarhynchus. Lineage (NCBI taxonomy): Eukaryota > Metazoa > Chordata > Aves > Passeriformes > Dicruridae > Dicrurus > Dicrurus megarhynchus. Next base: position 492,674 of record VXAD01004216.1, read on the forward strand.
GCCAGGGAAGGCTTATTTTCCAGAACATAACATCTTTGTTCTGACTATATGGCAGAAGTGATTAGTGGGCAGGAATTCTGATTGGGCAGGAATTCTGCTTGGCAATTCGGATTAGTAAAAGCACATTAGCAAACCTGAGCACTACTTTTCTAAGATAATGTGTTAATACATGGTATCATTTACTTTTTTTTTTTCATATTAGACAAATCTATTGCTTCATTCTTCCTCTACTTAACTTTTTATTGATCTTGAGTACTTCTCTAAAGAGGCATCGACCTACCTACATTTTCACAGCAGAATTGGTTTTTAATGTATTCTCAGTCTTTGATCAACAGTGGTATTCAGTGGTCATGTAAGAAGCACATGTTTAGTTTGAGTGGATGAATTCCAACAACCTTTCTTCAGTAAAGGAGTGCATTTCAAATATCAGCTATTGTGCTTGAGAGCAGTGTCTTGGAGACTACCTAAAGCTAAGTGGTCTCCTACACCAGACTGAAACTATCTACATGTTTCAGAATTTTCAGAGGCATAATCAGTCCTGTGACATGAAAGTGGCTTTTAGTTACACAAATATATTTACTGAGGGGGTAAGAACTGTCTTAGAGGGAGAAGTTGATTTTTTATTAATTTGAGATTAGCTGTTTTCCATGTGTTTTGAAAGACTGACTAAAAATTAGTAAGTATAAGCACAAGAAAAACTGAGGGTAGCAATTTTTTTTAAATTATATTGCAGTAAAATTGTACTCTGCAGGTTGTGAGTTTGCTTAAAGTATGTATTTCTGAGCTGCCTTCCTGGGAGGAGAAAAGAGCATGATACATTTCAGTTACATGATGTATTTTCAAGTATATGTTTCCAGATTGACTAATCTGGAGGCTCTGCAGGATCAGTGGAGAGTAAGAGAAAACTTCAACTGAAGGTGATTCATTCTGGGTTTAGATAGTTATTTAAACATAGGCAAGTTATGTGAAAGGAATTCTGCCCAAATAGTAGAATTGATCAAACAAGATACATGGCTAGTAATTTTTGTTTGGTCCTTTATCAAGACTTTTTAATCTTACACCTTTAGTATGCCACTGAAGTCGGAAATTTGCAGGAAAATAGAAATGATACCTTTGTGCTTGAAATTTAAAAAAAAAAAAAAAATCTCATGACCTAGGCCTGAGCTAGAATTTTAAATAGACAGATTCACAAAATCCCAGAATGGGAAGAGACCACAGTGGATCATCTGGTCCCACCTCTCTGCCCAAGCAGGGTCATCCCAGAGCACATGGCACAGGATTGCATCCAGATAGTTCTGGCACGTGTCCAGTGAGGGAGACTCCACACCCTCTCTGAGCAATCTCTTCTGGTGTGTGGTCACTGCACAGGAAAGTTCTTCCTCATGTTCAGGAGAAACTTCCTGTGCATCCATTTCTGCCCCTTGCTTCTTGTCCTACTTCTGGGCACCACTGATCAGAGGCTGGTCCATGCTCTGACCCCTCCCTGCAGACACTGACAGACATGAATGAGGTCCCCTCTCAACCATCTCTCCTCGAGACTGAACAGCCCCAGCTGCCTCAGCCTTTCCTCAGAAGAGAGCTGCTCCATCCCTTCATCATCTCTGTAACCTCCACTGGACCCGCTCCAGGAGCTCCATGTCTCCCGTGTGCTGAATAGCCCAGAATGGACACAGCACTCCAGATGTGGCCTCCAGGGTGTTGAGTAAATTTCAGACCCATTGTATTTATGCTTCTTAAGACATGCAGTAAAAATAACCGTGTTGCACTGGCACAGATACTGGAATGCTTAGAGACCTCTTGCTATAGACATGCATTTATTTTTGTATTGCACGATGGTTTCCCCTTTTCCTTTTATGACTTGTTCTTTACCTGGGTTTTTGGCATGCATTTGGGGAATGTTTTGATGTTGTGATTTAGTGAAGTAGCTGAGATAGTCCTGTCTCATGTATGCGATGCCACAGTGATAATACTGGCTATGAGTTTTACAGTCCTGAGTAGAAGTGACTGCCTCTTTAAGTCTGGAAATGCCTGTAATGCTACAAAATGGAGCAATTAGTTTGCATTCAAGCTCCTCTTGCATTGATATTATTCAGACTTTCCAATCAGAAGAGGACAGGTGAAAATTCTCCTACCGTCCTTTGCAGCCTTATACCAAGAGCACTGTGTTTTGTGATTTTCCTCCATTTGTTTGAAATGTTGGGGAGAAATGGAGTTTGAATGAAACAAGCTCAGTGCATAGTGTCTCCAGGTTTTTTTGGGCTGTCCCATTGGCTCCTGGGGAACATAAGTTGTTTTCACTTATAGCAAAAGAAGGGCTACTTTGAATTGCATTAGTATCACAGTCTCTTGAACTTTTTCTGACAGACCAAACCTGCTTTATAGACACAGTTCAGGTAAGCTGGAACTCTGGAAGATATAGTCCTATCCTAAAATATTTGAAATTTAGAAAATAAATGTTTTGTCACAAGTAATATTGACAAAGTCATCAATGACTTGTCAAAAAAGTAATGGCAGGTGTGATAGTAGGAGTGACCTGTTTTCTGTGTTCTCAAAGAGCATTTGTTTCCTCTCCATAGTTGGTAGTAAGGGTTTTTTATATGAATATATATGTTTAGAAGTGAATTGTTGAGTATCAAACTGTTTCAAATATTATTTTATGATAGAGGGATTTTTTTACTGATAAGCAGTTTCTTGGTTACTTAAATTCTGAATCTGTTGCATAGATTACACATTTCGCTGTTTTAATGTATTACTTGTTAGTTGTTGCTTATAGAATTTTTGATTAATTGTAAATAGGCTTTTTTGTTGTTGTTGTTAGTTTCTGAAGAACAGAGAGGTCTGAAGCTTGAGAATTCTGAAAAAAAACCTGCCATTTTTTGTAGCTTTTATAGGAGGAGACTTCCTGGATAACTTTAGAAAAGATAAATTTCATTGACTCATCTCCCCCTAAATGCTATTTTAAAATTCAGTTTCCTGGTGATATAAGAGGCACTGTTTCTTCCAGATAACCTGGCTTCACCATTTGGGAGAGCTAGACAATAGGTCCACCTATTCCATGACATTCACCTTACTGATATAGTGGCCTTCTTTTAATTGCTAAACTATAAATTGATAAACAATTTGGAAGCTTGTACTTCTTGCACCTTTTCGTAAGTAGTACACCATAAATTAAAACACAAGTTCCACCCGAACATGAGGAAGAACTGCTTTCCACTGAGGGTGGCAGAGCACTGGAACAGCTGCCCGGAGTGGGCATGGAGTCTCCCTCTCTGGAGACATTCCAAACCCGCCTGGATGTGTTCCTATGTCACCTGCTCCAGGTGACCCTACTTTGGCAGGGTGTTGGACTGGATGATCTCCAAAGCTCCACTGCAACCCTAACTATTTTGTGTGATTCTGTGATTCTGTTTTCAGAATTTCATGCAAAGGTGTCCATAACACATCTCTGGAGACATTAATGCAAATTACTTAAAGCTAGACAAGCTAGACACTCCACATCAGCAACAGACCTGAAGATGTATGTTCTGTTTTGTCAATCAAAAGCACACACAGATCTGGTGGAAAAACTGAAAACTCATGCAATAGTGTCAAAAAAAACTGACCTTAATGAGCAGGAGAAAAATCAATAGGTCTTCATATGGGTAGATCAGAAATACTCTTGTGGGGGGGGTGGGGGGAGAACTGTATATAAATGTGTACTAGCAAAGAAATCTGAAGTGTAAGGACACAGCTTCATGCTGAGCACCTGTTTGAGGGCAAATTCCTCAACTCTGGTATTGACATGCACTGGGAACACCCACTCAGCAGGTATTAGCTAGGACCTTCCCTGTTGGCTGAAGAAGAATAGAACTGTTCTTACAGTGAGTTTAGTTTCTTTAATGAATCAAATTATAAAATGTAGGAAAATGTTGATTAAAATCATGTAAGGACAGGTAAGAATCCCAAAACTCACCAGTGGTTTTGGAGACTATTATGCATCTAGACAATGCTTAATTCATACTTACTGTTGCTGTGGTTTAAACCCAGCCAGCAATTAAGTACCACACAGTTACTTGCTTCCAACACCTTCCTGACGGAATGGGGAGGAGAACTGTAAAAGCAAAACCCATGGCTTGAGAAAAGAACAGTTTTAATAATTGAATTATTATTAATATTATTATTAGGTTTTGTTGTAATAATAGTAATACCGGTAAGGGTAGCAATAATAGTAAAAACAATGGTAATAATAGTAATAATAGTAATAGTAATAATAATAGCAATGAAAATAGAGATAATAAATAGGAATAAAACCCAATAAAGACAAGTGATGCACAACACAGTTGCTCACCACCCACTGACTAATGCCCATCCTATTCCTAGGTAGTGATTGGACCTTCCGGGACAGCTTTTCCCAGTTTATATCCTGAGCATGGTGTTCTGTGTTATGGAATATCACTTTGGCTGTTTTGGGTCAGCAGCCCTAGCCATGCTCCCTCCCAGCTCCTTGTGCACCTGCTCCCTGGCAGAGCGTGGCACACTGAAAAGTCCTTGACTTAAGTAAGCACCACTCGGCAACAATCACACAGTCAGTGTGCATCATTCCCATGTTAAATCCAATCCAGCCAACTATTAGGAAGAAAATTATTTGTACTGCCACCAAAACTAGGACAATCATAAAAAAGAAAAAACAAAACCCAAACCCACCAAATGAATAAAACCACACACACACGCCACCCCTCCAAATCACCCCCCCACCCCCAAGCCCAAACAAAACAAAAGAATGAAAATAACATGAAAAAAATCTACTTTATCATCACCTATGAACAAAGTAGAGCTGGAATGAACTCACAGTACATCCTTTTCAATTTATTTCCCAGCCTTCTTTCCAATAGCTTCTCCATTACTCTTACAGACTGACCTTTCAGTGACATGTTAAAGCACTAATAGTTTAAACAGTAAACATAGGTTTTATGTAGCAACACCATTCCTCATTCCACTGCATTTCTACCTTACACAATATTACCTCTAGCTGTCAACAGTTTCAAATTATCTGCTGTCTGCAGGAAATGTTGATATCCACACTAATCCTTGAGAAATAGAAGGCAGCATATTTTCTGCATTATTTCAGTGTTATTCCAAATTAAGGTGATATGTTACAATTCTAATCCAAAGCATAAATTGTTGCATATGATCAAAATGGCAGCACTTCTGTTATTTTTTCTTTTATTTTCTCCCCTTCAATTTCTAAATCATTGTCTCTTTCTTTCTTTCTTTTGAACGCACCTGAAGCTGCAACACAACCTAAAAGTTTGTAAACATCTTTCAGAATTAAAGACTACAGTTAATTTCAATTTATACTACACACATACATCCCCAAAAGCTTAATCTATGTTACTTAAAGGGGTTTGATATCATCAAATAAGAGAAATGTAGCCGTGGAGCATAACATAATATGTAAGACACAGATATGTCTGTGGAAAGGCTAAGTAATGATAAGAAGATGATGCTCATCAGGGTGAGATCAAATAAATGTTCTCTTTCCTTGAATGGTGGATATAACTAAACCAGAAGTCTTTAGTGGGAAAGAGAGCACACCTCTATCTATCTGATTTGCTCATCCCACTTGGATTCTCAATCTCTAAGTGATGTGGTTGTGTCCTGTCAGCCCAGCTCTGGACTTTGCTGTGGGATGTTCCATTAATTCTCCTCAAGACTGACATTTCTGATCGACATCAAAGGTAACATATTTTATAGCCCTTTGATTTAATTCACTATAGCTCCTCCATCCTAAACCTGCCCCAAACACAGTACCCACAGGAACAGAAGTTTTACAATATCATGTGCAATACCATATCAAAGGTTCCAAAATTGACGTGTGTCTATACACAACTCAAAACACTCATCTTCAAAAATCATCTCTCATTCAGTACTTACAAACAGGAGTTTAGAACATAAAGTGTTTCTTAAAACATATTTTGTAATGCCTGGGAATTTTTATTTAGTTCACATTTAATATTTCAACGGAGACTAATTAGGAATAGTGACAGGCAGATAGTCACTCATTTGTTTTATTGGTGACTAATTAGTAAGACCATCACTCAGTTAATTCTTTAAAGGACCATTTAAAATCACTTTGTGAAGGCTTGTATGTTATCTCAATTTACAGTTAAAATGCTTATTACTGAACACCTACTGAAAATGTTCATTTATGCATGCAATATTCATATGTACAGATAAAAACCTTCACACTTAACAAGTAGGACATAATAAAGAAGATAAATGTATCTGCCTATTATTCTCAATTAGACAAACAAACCTCTGTTTGAAAATACACTAGTTAGCTGACAACTTCTGCTGCTGATTTCTGGAATTTAGTCAAAATACATTGAACAAAGTTGTGATGTTAGTGAAGCACCTGGGAAATATTTGCTATTAAGTTTTTGCCACTGATCTCTAAAATAAAGGTGTAAATATCTTCCAGGCTACCATTATTATCATTAATCAAGGGATAGTTTAGATTGTGGTCGAAGCTTCTCTCACTCTATAATTTAAAAAGTATATCACATGTTTTTTCTTTGTGCTTCTATAGACAGTAACTAATTACTGTTCCTCACAATGACAAGTACTAATTATACATGACTTTTTGGAGGACACAGGCTTTACAGCTGTCTGATTTGGCACTGAGAATCTTTCTGTTCCTCCTCCATCTACTACCCTTTGAAACATTAAAAATTATGTAAAGCTGGAAAAAACAGGTGAGAATTTCCTCTTCAAATATCTCCTTCCACAGAACCCGAAAAGCATGCAGCTCTTTTTACCTTTTTCCAGAGCCTGCCTGCCCCTGCATTTTGTGGCTATTATCCCTTTGTGACAGACCATGAATATAAATACAGAGCACTATCACAGTGCGTGGGACTCAATTTTTCTGTGTACAGGATGACAGCACTTTAAAAATATTTGGCCGCAATACCGAGCACCTTTGTATCTTCAGCAGCTATGCCACTACTGTGCCACTACTGTATACTTACACAGATGTAGCAACCATTTCATCTCTAAATTCACGTTTGATAACTCATTTTCCAGTAATTCTGCACCTTGTGCTTCAATATTCCACCCTGGGAGTTTTGCTAATTCACAGAGCTCAACTAGGAAACACAGAATCACTTAATCTCCCCCTCTGATAAACAAAAGGAAAAAAAAACTTGCACTCCCCTTCCTAGAAAATGTAACAGGGAAAAGTTAACTGACATGAAGCAGTAATATATGGTTTACCCCTGATTACACAAAAAACATTCATCATAGAAACCAGAGTGCAATGCATACCAGAGATTATTAAGCACAATTGCAACACAAATAAAAGTGAACCTTTATAATTAGTGTTATTGATTAAATTATTTTGAAATACTCAGAGACAAAAATAATAATATAGTACAACAAATACATAATTACTATGATATACTCAAATTACATATGGTAATAATTCATACTAGATTCTTCCTTCAAGTACTTGATATCTATGTTGTCACGATGCAGTAAGACAAAACTTGTTAGAAAATAGAGCACAAATCACCATTGTATTTAAAGTACTTGGGGGAATACCATTACTACAGAATCTGCATACTTATAAATGTGAAAGTATCTTTCCTCAGAAGAAACTTCCAAAAAAAAGAAAAAAATATAGTTTCATCTTTAACACAGAAAGCACAGCAACAAGGCTCTAGTTATCAGAAAGCATTTAGGGACCTGCTTAGTGCCAAAATTGAGCTCGTAGCCCATAGATTTAAGGATCTTCACAAAATTGCTCAGGTTAGGAGGCATCTCTGGGGCTTGCCTAGTCCAGTCCTTGACTCAGAGAGCTGGTGGACAAGACAAAGTACCCAGGACAACAGCCAATAAATTTGTGAGCATTTACAAGGATGATAATACCCTTCTTTGCCACACAGGTGCAGTGGTTGCTCATGGCCTCAACCAGGATGTCACCACCATCACCCCATGCTCCTCCCACACCTTCTTAGTCAAATTGCTTTCCATCCTGTCCATCCTCCCCCTGTATTTGGGCACCAGGTTATTCCTTCCCAAGTGCAGGACTCCATGTTTCCTGTTGTTGAACTTCAGAACATTCCCCTCCACCCATTTCTCCAGCTCACCTTCTCTGTGGAAGGCTGTACAACCATCTCTTTGGTCCATCAGCCCAGTTATCTACAAAGATTGCTGAAGGTGCACTCTGTCCTGTCATATGGCTCAGTACTGAGGATATTAAGAAATATTAGGCCCAGCACTGAACCCTGGAGGGCACTGCCAGGGACCAGACTTTGCCACTGATCACAGCCCTTTCAGCCCAGAAGTTTCAGTTCCACTTCAATGCCCATTAAGTCCACTCGGCATCAGTTTTTCAAATATGATGTGACTTGTGACAGCTGAAATCAGCAACATCCACAGCTCCCTCCTTATCCACGAGTCAGTCACCTCATCCCAGAAACCTCTCGGGTTCAGCAGGCCTGATTTCCCTTGCTGCTGTTCTTCAGGATCCTGAATTCCACCATCTCATGACCAAGACTGCTCCCATCTCCCACATCCTCAAGCAGTCTTTCTTTGTTTTTAATACCAGCTCTAACAGGTCATCTTCCCCCATGGGCTTCTCCATCACCAGTGCCAGCAATGCATTCCAGAAACCTCCTTCACAGCTTATGGAAGACCTACACTTATGGAGGCCACTACACTGCCTCCTTCAAAAGACATCATGGCGGTTTAAAACACAATTTTGCAAACAGAAAAGAAAACAAATCCATCACCCCTTTCAGAGTCAGTAGTTAAGTTACTTTCAAACTGACGCTCCTCTCCACATTGTATCCTAGAGATTTTGAGGCCATTAAATATTTCAAAATCCACACACATGATAACTTTAAGTTATGTGATTAGGACAACGGTGTACAAATATTAGATTTTTTTGCATTCAATGTACAACACTAAAGGATAAAGCAATAAATGACCAAAAAATCCTGAAAAAACCCATTTTTAATGTAGTAGGCAAAGAGAAGTGATTGAGGGTTAAACAGGCTATATTCAATCTACTGCCTAGCAAAACATACAGCAGAGGGGCTGAGTCAAGACTGTATATTCATTTTATAAACAGCAACATAGAATACTCTTCCAGTGAGAATAATTATGATATGGAAATACAAAGCTCTAGCATTTACAAAATGAATGCTTATATATTTATATCCTCAGATGAGCACTGTATGTCTGAAGTATTTTCTATGCTACCGTTTCAAGCCAATTTGTAGCAAAATCCATTTTAAAAAATGTAGTTTTTCTATATCTTGGCTTAAGTGCGCACATGTTTATATCACAATATGTGCACACATACTTCTATACACACATGCAGAAATCCTTCAGTTTGTTCATCACTTCAACTGTATATATTTATATACAAACTATATGCAAAGCATATATAATATATGCAAAATATTATTTGTGTGTATTAATCATTGACCAGAGCTATTTGACTACCTGTTAGAATGTATTTTCACACTCTATCAGGAAACCCCACACTTACAAATTGCAGAGAATTATGATTTAAAAAGTGACTATGAATTTCCTCAGTTAAATACTGTCTATTGCCTCCCCTCTCCACCCTTCAAAAATAACCCCCAAATTTGCCACGTGCAACAAAATCGTTAAAAACTTTTAGACAAAGCAACTTTTAAATTGATGTTGTAAGGTATTTACTTGAAGGCAAAGACGAACATAAAGTGGAAATACTCTTAGTTTTTCCTTTATTTTTTTCATAGAAGCATAATGTATTATTCATGTTCCTAGTCTAATAGGTACATATCAAATTTCAGTTAGAAATAATTTCTAGAAAGTTGCAGGTCCCTTAAGAAGTTGATCTTCTAAGAGAAAAAATTAACACTTAATCAGAGACTCTTCTACCATTGCACCCACAACTAATCTGTTATATATGGAATTCAGTTATTGTTTTTTGCATGTTTAGGTTTCTTGTGGGTTAATTAATTTTGAACTTGTTAATTAATTTGAAGTGTTTTCCTAATTGTTCAGTGGTCTTATAAGTTCTCCAAGTTTTAAATATCCTCGAGTTGCAGTCACTGTTATCCCTTTTAAAGTGTCCTTAAAACCCCAGTTTCATGTTCAGTTTTGAGGGTTTTAAGCAGTTTTAAGCAGTTTTATAATGTTCAGGTTCAAACAGTTCTGTGACTCAAAATGTTCAAGTTTTATACTTTCCAAGTTGTTGCACCCCTTTCCCCAGTCTTATCTTTGATGTTTTTACAGGTTTTCAATGCTTTTAAATGTGTTTAAAACTACATTTTAAGTTTAAATGGGATTTCTAAGTTTGACCAAAGGGCTGCTTCGTAACTGCCACCTTCTAAAAATAGCAACTCCGCTGCTCCGCTGTAACCGGGCTCCATGGAGATGATGAATTTTAATGAGGCCCTTTCCCGCCTAAACACCAGCCCGCGACAACAGACGAGCCATTGGACGGGAAAGGTGACCTCACTACACAATTCCACCAATCATCGGGAGCCGTGGGGGCCGGGCAGGGGGCGGGAGGAGGCGTTCCTAGGCGGGGACAGTTGACTTTAAAAGGGCCCACAGCAGGAGCCATCTTGCTTTTTGCCTCTGGACTACCTTGGCAGAGCCCGTGCTAGGAAGCAGCCTCTTTTCTCTTGAAGAGAGATAACTATAAATTTTATTGGATCGCAGGTTAGCTGCCATCCCTCCTAGCACCATACAGATCCCTGTGCTGGGTCCAGCCGGGCCAGCATTAAGGATCTCCAATCTGCGGGACCTGGGATTTTTGTTCTTTTTGTTCGCTTTAATGTTTTTATACTCTGTTTCTTTTCTAATTTTTCCCTAATTAATAAATTTTATTTTTGTGGTCTACAGACTGAGAATTGTCGTTATTTATGACATAATCAAAGTATTGTGTATTTTCCTTTCAGAATACAAAAAGTATTCTGTTAATATCCAGAATAGGACTTATGTATAATATAGTAACAAAATTGCAAGTTTTTCTTCAAACAGGAGATAATTTCAGCTATTAGAACTGACTGTTACTGCATGATGCATTTTAATTGGATTTCTTTAGTGAATGCAATAATTTATGTTCATTTCATAATTCTGTTACCCATTTAATGTCGTCTATAGGTCTTGTCCATCATCATTAGCAGGTCTGCCCAGGAAATCTATTGCCATGCATCATTTATATCAATATCACTTCGTAAAGTGTGCAGAACTTTAGACATAATATAGATTTTCTGGCCCTGCATTCAACTTTCTTGATGAGAAAAATCAAGATACAGTGTGGTTGGTGTGGTTGCTCTTGCAGAATATATTGATTCTGAGCTCCCAAAGCTCAGGTAATCCAAGAAAACACCCATTCATCTGCAGGTAGCCAATGAAAAAGAAAACTAGTGGTGTTTCGTCTTGCCTGGGATACAGTGACAGCTGTATGCCAGCCTGGCTGGAACACCGCAGGAGAGGAAGATTTTTGAGGTGTCACAGAGTTCAACTGAGTGAAAATAGAAGTCATCAGTCTTTCCAGGATTCCTCAACTTAATAGGAGAAAGCAAGCTGGCAAATCCTAGCTGCAAGGATTTCACTGCATTGCTGTCCTTCTGTTCATCAAGGAGAGTACATAACACACATGCCTTGCTATTTTTGGCAATATTCTGTAACCACAAAAGTCTAATGGAAAAACCTGCAGAAGCCCTATGAGACAGAGTAAAAATTCCTTACAGCGTTCTGATTAGGCACCACTGAACAAGAGCAACAAGCAATAAGCTCTTTCTCTTCATTCTGACCAGGCATACAGCAAGAGGAAAGCTTTCACAGTGACTGACAATGCCTTCAACAAAGGCCTGAGGAAGAAGGTACTTTTCCCTGAAAAAAAGATAAATTTCAAAGGGCTGTGTTGCCAGAGGTCCCATCCTTCGCATTTCTAACTGCATGCTCACTCTCTGATTAGTAAAGAAAGGGGGAGAAATCAGCACAAGTCAGTGCTGTAGACACAAAGTCAATTTTTGCAAATGGTAAGAAGCAACCCCAGCGGTAGATTGTCAGATACTGTACTACCATGAGTAACAGAGTAGTAGTCATACTAAAAAATAAAGTGTGCATGCCATATCTCTAAGAACAAACGTAAGGTTGTTTGAAGTGAGGCAAAACTATACTAAAATATGATTTACAAAGAGATTTAGTATTCACTGCCTTTAGATCTATCAGCTCAGAATTTCAATTGTACTTACTTCGTTCTAACTCTTACATTGTACAAAATTCCTCTTTTTTTCAGAGATAGTGAGCTTTAGAGTCTTATGTGCAGACAAGTTCCTTATTTACAAGAAATAAATATCTTACTATACTTACACAATCACTGGGTCAATTTTACATAGTAAGATATTTAAATTGGTCTTCATGAAGTTTTTAAAAAATTAGACTTTTAATATCTGCAATAACAGAAAAAATTCCTGAATTTATGAAACATCACTGTCAAAATTTTTTCCTAACTGTATCAAACCTTGCTCTCCGGACAGTCTTGTTAATTAAATATCCAACAGACTAATGTATCCAAGAGAAAAAGCCTGATCTTTTTAACTTCTGTGTATTTGTAGAGTTAAGTAAGTTAAATTTTGTTACCCTTTACTGTCATGATCAAACCTATAAATCATCTTTAGCAGGAGCTCAAACAACTTTAGTTTTAAATTTCAGTATACAGTTGTTTTCACCAATCCTTTGAACTCATATCTGCACAGGAAAGGAGTATTTTACATACAGGGCACCACATCAGTTATTTGACTCAATTCAATGTTTCTTATAATCAGCAAGAGGTCCCTCACTGATACAGCAATTGTGTTCTTGAAGAGTAAATACATGGCCAGGCTATTTTGCTGTCTTTCCTTGTCTCTTCTATAAGTAATTTATGTTCTCAGACCTCAAATCACAGGGATTATGGGTTTTTTTTAATCCCTTGACCAACTAGGATAACTCAGAAAAGAAAACAATGTTTTTATTCATGTGAATGTCCCTGGACAATCTCGTACTGGCCAGAAAGCATAAAGGCTGTAATTCCAAATTGCCTGCCAAAGAAAATGTGCCAGTAGCCCCACACTCCCTGCTCTCTTCAAATTCCATCTGTTACAACAAACACTTCAGTATCAACATTCATCCTGCATCTGTTCTTTATTGAATTTACTTCTATTCCTTTGAGCTTTAGAGGTTGCCTGTAAGTTGAAGAACTTTCCACTTTTTCCCTATCTTCCTCCACTTGAATTATTTTAAAGATCCATACACATTACAGTGTTATGTAAATAATTATCAGAATAAAAAAAAATAAAACCAGAGTTCAAATTGTGTTTACAATCTGTAATAATTGCCCACAAATACAATTCTGTGACTAAGTATGAGCGGACAGGTATTTTTTTGCTTCCATTCTTGGGCTTCAAAACTTCCTAAAATCGTTTGCAAATACATAAGTCAAAGCAGTTCTTTTGCTGCTGTTTTAAACCAGCAAATTTCAGATATCATTTCAGCTGTGTTTCTTAATTTTTGAAAATAAGTGGTTAATTTAGGAATAAAGGATTTGTATACCTATACTTAAAAGAGTTGACCCATTTCTTTCTGAGCTTGGTCTACCCAAAGCACTCTGATGAGCTGCTGTGATACCAAACAGATTTCTAGGAAGATATTTTGTGTTTTCCCTTCAGGTTCTAAAAGAATTTCCATCTCCTCAATTCCCACTTAGAATGGCTGATACACCAGATGGTTGTGCTGGCTTCCAGAGGCCTTGCCAGGCTGGAGAAATGGGCCAACAGGAAACTCAGGAAGTTCAAGAAGGACAAGTCCTTCCCCTGGGAAAGAACAACCCCAGACACCAGTGTATGGACATTGGTAACCCAGTTGGAAAGTAGCTTTGCCTTGGAAATCCTGGTGGGCACCAAGCTGAGCATGGACCAGCAACGTGCCCATGTAGTGAACGAGGTTAATCATGTCCTGGGCTGCATTAGCAGGAGTGTTGACAGGAGGTCAAGGGGATGCCAGGGGATGTAATTCTTCCCCTCTACTCACCACTGGTGGCAAGGCCACATCATGGGTGCTGGGTCAAGTTCTAGGCTCCCCGCTGCCAGGGAGACATGGACATCCTGGAGAGAGTCCAGCATTCAGAAGACTAATGGAAATCTCTCCTGTGGGGAAAGGCTGAAAGATCTGAAACTTCTCAGCCTGGGGAAATAAATGCTATGAGGAGATCTTGATGGACACAAATATCTGTAGGGAGGGTGGAAAAAATAAGAGCGCCCCTGTCTCTTCTCAGTGGATCCCAGTGACAGGACAAGAGACAGTGGCCAAACTGAAAGGAGGTTCCACCTGAACATAAAGAAACACTTTTTTTTTTCACTGCAATGGGTGACTGAACACTGGATCAAATCACCCAGGGAGGTTGCAGAGTCTCTCACTTTTGAGTTACTTAAAAGATACCTGGACATGGTCCTGAGCATGGTGGTCCTAACTGAGCTGCTGAGATGATCTCCAGGGGTCCCTTCCCACCTCAGCCATTCTGTCATTCTGTGAACTCTAATTTTCAGGACTCAGCCATATTGCTGCCTACAATGAGTATCCGAACGCATGCCTGGGGAAGTTACTTCTCACACAGCATTTCAAACAATACACAGTATCATAAAGGAAGCTAGAAATAAAGCAGGATGAAGCAACAAAAATCCTGCTTGACTATAACTTGATATCATAGAGGACAGTAAGAACAAGTCGTGCAAAGCTTTGGGATTCAGATACAAGTGCTTCCGGTATTCTAGTGTAAAGGCTTCCAAGTAGAAAGAATGAAATATCCAAAATAGCATCCAGGAAATGGTAGATACAGACACTTCGAAAGTGATGTACAAGATGTCAGGTTTTGTTAGTATCTATTGATGGTTTGAAAATATATTCCAAAGTACAAGGATGTCACAGGAATCCAATGAAAATATTCAGTATCATCAAGGTTGCATAAGCAAATGAGAAATGGTTTTCCCAAGTGAAGAGCTAGGAAGAATTACAGTTCACTGATTCTTTTCCAGTGTGACATTGCCACACCCAAAAGCAGTAGCACACTGACACTAGAAACACTACCCTCACAGAGAAAGGAGACAGCTGTCTACAAGACCTCACCAGAACTTAGAAGTTACCTGGAAAGCCATCTAAAATCTGACTAACACCTTGAAAATGACCCATTTTTGCAAAAAAAAAGCTGCTCCTTAATATATGTGAGATTGTTGTCTGGGTTTCAGATTCTGCTATGTAGCTACCAGTTTTCAGATGTATCCTTTACAGAGTTGCCTCTTGATCTGGCTGATGACATTGTGTTACTGAACATGGGTAACAAGTAAAGGAAAATAATAAAAAAGTAACTAGCAAAACCTTTATAACTATGAAAAACATCGAGGCAAGAAGGAAGAGTTCAGTTTACTGAACACTTTTTGGCTTGTGCTGTAAGTTCAGTACAGTATTATCTATCAAAATTTCTTCCATGACAGAGCTAACATACTGCATGCAGCAGAGGAAGAACAGCACGTGAAAAGAAAACCTTATAAAACCTGATATGTGGTACTGCAGCATAAGGTTACAGAAGAGCTTCTGTAAGAGACTGATCAGAGCTTTCTTTCTTCTTATTCATATATGGGTATTTCATCCTCTGGGTTACATGGGCATAAGAGAAGTATTATCTTACCCAGATCAGGACTCCCAAAACAATAATCAATGCAGGTATTACTGCAGCATTCTGCTTGCTTTATTCTGAGTCATGTAAACAATTACCTAAGTCAAATTGCACATTTTATCTGAGCAACAGGAACAATAGTTTCTGTACACGCTTGAACAGAGTTCAACCTTGCCTATACCTTGCTTTAATTATTATGATAAAATCTTTACAGTTGTTACAATCCCACTGAAATGCTGTTTGGGATCCCACAGTGAGTTTCTCTGGGCTGCAAATCTTCATGAAAACCTCATGCCCAATTACACACCAGTGAATGTTTTTGTTTGCACTAACATTAATCCACCATGTTGTTAAACAGAGAGCCTTATGGAAATCTGACTTTTCCAAGTAGTTAAAAATATAAAACATTTTTATTTGCTAGATAGCTGTATTGAACAGATAACAGGTCAAATATATTGCTGGTTTGGGTTTCAAAGGAGCAATTTATTAAAACTCCTGAATTCCTTGGAACATTTCAGGGATCTTTGTCCTTATTTTCATGCCTTTCTATCCTCTCATTTTCCATAAAAGTGCAGAAGAATAATTCTTTTATTAATCAAAGGCCCATATACCGGCTACTATGATAAAAGCATCTCCAGTAAGTATTCTGTTAGGTTTTATTAACTCATATAGCTTAAATTCAGTAGTTGAACATATGTAGTCATATAATAGCTGTTAGTCAACAGTTGGACCCTCCCTTGACTTGCTTCTCAGAAACCAACCCTTTGCACTGATGATCATTTGTAGCTAACAGCAATAATTGAAAGTTTGCTAAAATTCTTTCAGCATTAGTTCTCTGGAGGACATTGAAATAATGAATATGAAGTAAATGAAAAAAATCATGTTGTCAGCCTTTGAGCCCTTAGAACTGGTCATTCAGATACTGCAGACAATCTGAGGAACAGCTATCCAAGCATAATGAGACAACAAGGGATTATAAAATTTTACCGCAGGTTTGAGGCATCTTTTTTTTATGTAGCACTGATTGATTGGTTATTGCTTTCAGAATGTACTGATCTAGTAAAGTTAACAAGAAAGAAGGTATAAATAAATACTACCAAGCAATACTACCTCTAACAGGAGGCATGCAAGCAATCCACTGGGGTGGCCAAGCAACCTGTGGACCATGAGGACATACTGTGTTTCACAGGGGGTTTCTGTGAGTGCGCAGGACCAAACTGGCACATTCTTACACAAAAAACAATTCTGTGTTTCAACTGTGCTGCAGCAAACTCAATGCAGCAACGCTGACACCAGCTCTTCAGGAGCTGCAGGAGACAGCTAATATAGGCAGTGATGCAGGCAATGATATGAAAATTAATTTTTCTTTATCCATTCAAGTTTTTCTTTAAAGCTATATAAGCACTTCAGCTGCTCTATACTATTCTGAAGTATGTAAAAAATGCCAGCTTGTTAAACAGGTTTAAAGTTGCTCCTCATTTGCAGGACATTGTAAATTTGATGCATTCCGTCAATTTTCCCACCATTATCCATAAAACTGATGGATTTCATGTGGCCTCCTGCATTTTATTGCACATCTGCTTCATTAATTCTCAAAAGCATAATACAAGATTACACATACTCTGCTATTTTCCAGCCTACCTTCAGCAAACTGAGGTGCATTCAGGGCTTATAAAAGGGGAGGAGGGAGAGTCATTGCTTGTATAACAAAAGGTGTTGAACAGGCTGCCCTAAGAGATATTTGTGTCAATGGACATGCTTACAATCTGCCTGGCCCTTGTCCTGGGCACCCTGCCCCATATCCACATTCTCTGAGCAGAGGACTGGACTAGGTGATCTACAGAGACACCTTCCAGTTTTAAAATGTTCTGTGGGTTTGTGTCTGTGGATGATAGGAATCTGTCTGATCAATAGTGTACAGTGAAAACACGGCATAATAAACTGTTCAGTCAAATGACAAATACAAAGCATTTTTTCCCTGTTAACATCCATTTAAGCAAGAGAGCAGGTGACAGTTGGAAAATAAGATGCACAGACAATACATGCTTAGTTCCAACTTGCTTGTTTGGTTGGAGGGGCCACTGCTGGCTGAGACATAAAACATGCAGCAGATGTTATGACAGCATTTACTTTTTATTGATATCCCAGAGATGATTCCATAATACATTCCCATGGCTCTATTTCTGTTCATGTTGAATTTATTTCCTTTCCATAGGTTCCCAGCTGCTTTGTATTATTACAGAAAGTGCTTAGATAAGGGAATAAGAATTGCTCGGAACAAATTTCACCAATCTGAACTTATAGTAAAAAGAATTTAATTATTACATGGTGCTCTGCCAGTAAGGTTTTAAATCAGTGAAATACCTTCTAAAATGAACATCAATGTTTTTCTATCTCAGTCTGGGAAGTAGAGCATAACCTATATATTCCTCAGCTGGTGGGGCATATAGACACTGGTGACATGCACCAAATAGGGATTTTTTTCTTTTAGGATCTGATTTTTCTTTCCTTCTTTTTTCTTTCTTTCTTTCTTTGATATTGATAATTTCTCAGCATATTTATAGAGTGGTTTTGAATTATTTTTGTTCAGAGACTTGTAGTGTAGATCTAGGACTAGAACTGACTTGTGCACTATATGATTTTGACTTTGTAACATCCTTCCCCTCTATGGTTGGAAGTCTGTACGTCTAAAATACCTGTTGGAATGTAACAGAGTTCATTGTACTGAAAAACAATGTCATGTTTTCATGAATTTGCAAAAATGGTTATTTCTTCATTGAAGTTCTCACTCAGGATACGGAACCAAGTGCAGGGTCTTTGTTCCTAGTCTTCTTATTGATCTTTTAAGTGTTGGCTAAATTACAAGGCCGACGAAAATCTGTTTTGACTTTAAACTAAATACTTTATTTACATTAGGTAACCTTAACATTACATTGCTGAATCCTGATCACCTGATGGTTGGTCATGATAAATGCTTCATCTGAAAAATGGGATCTTGATTAAGAGGTTTGAGAAAACTTTGTTTCCAAATTCTTAAAACTTAAATATTTTAGCTGTATTTAAATGAATTCAAAAGGTAGAAAACCAGAATAATCTACTGAAGAACAGTAGATCATAGCCCATCATAATGCTACTAAGGTAACACTTTGTCATTGATCAATTAGTCGATAGGCAGGAAATGAGAAATTAATATCAGTTAAATAGTTGAATGCCTTTGTTTCAATAACAGAAAAAAGCTTTGAAGGAACCAAAATTATTTTAAAGTTTTAAGGTGTCATTTTTAGTGTCTGAAACTGTTTCACATGAATCACATTTCATATTATAATCTCAGTAGCTCTATTCTGGGGGTTTTACAGCAGAATTTCAGGGCCAAGTGAGCTGTCTTTGGGAAGCCTGACTGGAGTCTGGGAGTACCCAGATACACTCAGTGTTGTTCCTCCAGAACTAAGCACTCCGTTAATGCATTTTTAATTTCAGACTAATGTGCAATGGGAATCTTTCCACCCCTGCAAATGTTAGTTTAAGTTTCTTTAGCAACATTCGTGGATCAGGTGCCACCTCTAGCTAACTTTCATATTTATGATTAATAAAATCAGGTTTAACTTAGCACAATGTGATCTTTGTTTCCTAAGGAGAGCCTCTGCTATCATATACCCTTGCAGTAAATATTTTGGGTATAAAATGTTCTGAAATCACTCTCCCTAAAAATTTGGAATGGCAGAAAAAAGTCTTAAAGCTGAATCTTGCACCTGGCAGGAAAAAAATTACTTAAATATTGCATAATGGGTAACATTTATATCTGTGAAACAGTGCCGGCCTGATGACATGAAAGAAAATACACCCTGTACCATAGATTAATCTCCCTTAAAGAAATTCAACACAGTTTTAAACCATAAAGAAACACTCTGTGTAGGGGGATAGTATATCTTAAATGGATTCTAAACTTCAAAACTTTATATTTCATCCCTCTTCAGGAAGATTTACCATTAGTTGAAAAAGAGGAAAAATCATAATTGTGAGTATTCACCCTCAAAAAATGTGTAAATTATAACAAATTTTTTAAATAGGGTCTTCCTTTTTTTAATGAGGAGGCTTCTGCTTTTTAAAACGAACCACTAGTTCAAATGAACTGGGGTAAAACCAAAACAATACACCAAACTGCATTGAGATAAATGAGGTTTTAGAGAATCTACCTGGTGTTGCCAATGTTTAAATGTTACACATAATTTAAGTGTAAATAATTACTTGAAGACTGATTACTTTCATGTAGTTCCAATAATTATCTATATCCTAGAGATTACTTGGGATGAATGTGCCTGAAAGAGTCTATTTTCTGACTTTCATCCTACAACCGAACACAAAATACTGGAACCACAGTGTATGTCTTGAAAAATGAATGTCATACAGATGTTTTGGTAAGGATTAGAAGACTTCTGAAATCTGTTCCAGGAAACAAAATGTCCATCTCTGAAATATAATGATTTATAAAATTTAACATTATAAAACCCAGTCAGGCAGTGCCATGTGCCTTATATTTATATGCATTTAATTTATTCTTTGTATTTATTTTGCCCTAAATAATCAATGCAGGAAGAAAAGCAGTTTCACGTGTTCTGTTCCCATTGTTTCTAAAGCCATTTTCTTTTAAAATGGGAGCTACAGGCTTCACCTTGTGATTACGGGTTGCATATTCAAAACTGGGAAAGAGCTTATGGCATTCTTTCTTGCGAATGATATTAAAAGTATCACATGGTTAATTTAATAAATAGAGAAGTCTTATGTAAGTGCAATTGTCTTTAAAATATTGTTAATGTGGATAAAGAGCTAAAGAGTACCTTCGTGTAGGTGGTGGATACTGCAGCAGAATGCACTCCCAAGGTTCAGAGCAAGGAAAGTATGCCAAGACAATTATTAAAAACTTTATTGGAATTGTTTCCGTACATTTACTTGGATTAGAAAAATCTGGAAAAGTGGTAGTTCACTTTTTGAGGGTACTTTGGTACTTAATACTAAAAAGAACCTAACCTCTTTTCTGATGGGATTTGTGTCTTGAAGTAAAGAAACATGGCCATGCAAATGCCAGTGCTTGCCCTTGAAAACAGGCATGGGTTAAATTTCACTGAAAATAAGATACTGAATATAAATTGAAATAGCATGATGTATGGTGCAGCTTGTATTTGTTCATGTACATATAGACCCTTGAAATCTTCAGAGAGCAGAAAAATTATTTTGTTGGGTTGGTTTTGGATTTTCTTTTCATATTAAATGTACATTTAATATGTCTTTCCTCTGTCTCCAAATGGCAGTGTTGAGGGAATGGTCTCAAACTGAGAATAGGTTTAGATTAGATATTAGGAAAAAATTCTTTACTGTGAGGGTGATGTGGCACTGGCACAGGTTGCCCAGAGAAGCTGTGGATGCCCCATCCCTGGAAGTGTTCAAGGCCAGGTTGGATGGGAATTGGAGCAGCCTGGTCTAGTGGAAGCTGTCCCTACCTTTGGCAGGAGGGTGTGGAAAGGATGATCTTCCTGGAAGGAAGGTTCCTTTCAGTCCAAATCATTCTATGATTCTATGATTAGTTTTTTATCCTCAAATGCTGGATAATGCTTTGACTACCACATTCTTTTAATGTACATGTACCAGGAACAAGTAAATACAAACATCTGTAAAGAACAGTATGGCATTGTAAACACTAATGCTGACTGTAATGCTACATGTTGCATATATGTCATTTTTGTAAGCTAAAAGCAAAATGATATTCTCTTTTCACCTGACACTTTTCTGACTAAATTGGTTTGAAACTAGGCATTAAGCTTTCCAAGGATAGAAATATTTTAAAGATTAATCTATATTTAGTACGTGAGTCTATGTGTCACTTTTCAAGTTGTGGTTAGTCTTTTATTCAGTGAAATTTTCTGTAAAAATTGGTAACAGGCTCAAACCTTCATAGGGTTTCTTTCTTTCATCTGATTGTATTTTAAATACAGTTAAGCCTTTTTCCATCAAAAATTGTTCTGCTACTTGTACACAACTAATGTGACTGAATTATAGAATATACTAATGTGCAATTTTGCACTGGTGTTCTACATCTTTCCTCCAAAAACCTCCCAGCAGAATTTAATGGGTCAGTATGACCTACTTTTTATATAAAAGGCCAACTGCTAAAAATTACTAGCAGCAGTGGACAGTCTATATTTCTCAAATTGTGTCATCACTAATGTGCTGTCAAAAAACTCACCAAAACTCAACACTTGAAGCATGACAGACTTCATCGTGAAATGCACTTTCAGGTAAAAATCAGAACTACTTTCCTCTTTTTTTTTTTTCCTTTTTTTCTGTTGCCAAAGGGGTTTCTTAGTTATTATGAGCAATTGTGGTCCAACATAGTAGTTGGCTTTAGACTTTCATTCATCAAGAGAAGTCAAATGCATTGAGAGTTTTGTTTCAGCTTGCCAAAAGGTTACTAGGAAATAGTGAAAGATAAAGCTCTTACTTGAAGCTGCTGCAGAAGGAATAGGTTCTTTCATCGTCAGTCTGTTAATATGGAACATACAATCCATGTATTTGCTTACTACAGTGAGATAACACCTATATCCCACTCTTAATAAGGACAATATGCAATATATCAGATATTTTTACATGCATAAGTGTAAATCTACATGTGAAGATGTAAAAAAACAAGCCCTGGTATCCTGTCATATGAGAGTTGCTCTAAAGTGATGTTGAACTTAGTCATATGGGTAGAGAAAACTTGGCAAAGCAAACAGATTTCTTTCTGGTGAAATGATGTGGAATAGAATGGAGATCTTTACCATGGTAAGTATGTGAGTAAAAGTACAAGGTGGGAACTTAGAGATGAGTCTGACTTCAGGTTCAGTAGTTGCTGCTAAACTGTGTATTCATAATAACACATTTCTACTGAAACTGTAAGTGGTGACTGCTTCATTGAATTGTGCTTAAAAACAAGACCAGCACCAACTGAACTGTGGCTGTCTGGGCTCCCAGGTTTTAGTCCCTGAGATTTCCAAGTGTTGTATTTAATCTTTTCTAGAAGTCATCTTTGTTGGAGTAGTGTGTTTAGGTTTTTCTTGTTTGTTGTGGGTTTTTTGTTTTTTAAGGAAAGGCAGCTTCTTACTTGTCCTTGGGTTTCCTAAAATAGAAAATTTCTTTCAGTGTACTTCAACATCACCATAAATAAGACCACAAATAAAAAAATCTCCAAGCTTTTATTTATGAGAGCATGTACTGAAATTTGTTTTTATGTGTACCTTAAGCTATGTGTACCTTAAAATAAGTGTATACTTATTTTTTAGCTAACCTGTTTAAGTGCTTGCCTGGCAGCACACAATAAGTTTTGAATATAGAGTGAAATGCTAATGAGTTGCTTCTTGTTTATGTTCATCAAACTTCACTAAAGCATTTTACAAACTCTGTGTAACTAAACACCAATCAGATGGTGATAATTTCAAGTCTTGCTCCAGTGGTTGGATTCAGACCTGTGAAGACTAAGGAGTTCCTGCAGTTGATTTTTGATGTTAAGAACTGCCATGGATGTTGGGAATACCTTCTGTAATGCCTTCTTTTGAAAAAAAAATGCTTTTCTAATGGTCTCAAGCTGGTGAAATAGCTCCCTGGATTGATTTTAAAAATTCTTTTTGCTTAATAGGGTACAGGTTAATTTAAAGTATAAGACTGTAGTCCTTTCCTTTTATATGAAATCTTCATTTTTGTCTTGCTTGTGTATTTAAATTTTTTTTGCTTGTCCACATTTCAGAGGATACACACAGTTTGATCGTCTGTAATGGCTGAAGGCCAAAAGGGTTTCTCAATACACAAATAATATTTTGGTAGGCATTTACTTATTGGTGCATTATTGGGTCATAATTTATTTCCTTATTCTGAAATCATAGAATCATAGGATATCAAGAGTTGGAAGGGACCCACAAGATTCATAGAAGCCCAACCCACAGAAAACCCCAAGAATCCCACCCTGTGCCTGAGAACATTGTCTGAACACTTCTAGAGCTCTGTCAGGTTTGGGGCTGTGACCATTTCCCTGGGGAGCCTGTGCCCAACCACACTCCAGGGGAAGAACCTTTCCTGATATGAAACCTAAACCTCTCCTGGAACAACCTCAAATGTTCCTGAAAGCCTAATTTTGGTTACCCATGTGCTAGTTTTCTTTGCACCAGGAAAAAATGTGACAGGTCTAAATAGAAATACGTCTTTGAAAAATGTGTCTTAGGATATCTATGTAATTTCTATGTCAAAACTTCCAGTCACGTACTGAAACTCAGGTCCCTTACATGATCTTTAATTATGGAGGAACATTAAAAAGAAGTGAAACTTTTAGAAAACTTGCATCCTGAACTTTTAAAGTTTTCCCATGCGGAGCTACAGTTCAAAGTGTGAAAAGTTTTCTGCACCAGTTGGGGTCCCATGTGAGATTCCTTTGCGTAGCTCCATGTCCTTTTCTGCAGTAATAAGAGCTGTCAGATGCATCATTGGAGACAGCTAAATCTCTCATCTCTTGTGACATACATTGCTTTGACTTCATTTATAGCATTTCCTAATGCTGGAAAAGAGAGAAAAACAGGAGACAGGCACACATAAGGCAAAAAAAGCTACATCCTCCTGTTCCCTTCATTCTATGCTTATATGGTGGCGTATTTGCCTCTTTGACAGTGGCAAAATATGGGTCTGGAGATACTAGAAACATTTCATATAAAAATATAACATTACCAAATCTTTCATCCCATTGAGGGTTTCATTTTAAAATATTTGCAGATAATAGTAACATTATATTAAAAATAATTATAATTAAATCTCCTTATTTATTGTGGTTTACAAGACATTACAGGCTGCTAATTAACGTTTCCCTTATGCCTTCTCTGAATGAAAAATGGAGAACTTATGAAAAAAGCAGTGTGAATAAATGCACTTTACGTACATGGCCAGAGATGTGTTAGCCTTCTGCTTTCTGAATGGCTTTAATTAGCATTTTGGCTAAATCCTACACCTTGTGGCAATAGTCTCAGAGATTCCTACTTGGTTTCCAAGGCAATATTCAAACCAATTTTTTCACTGCAAAGACACTATATACATAGCATTAACAGGATTAGTAACTCATCTCTGTTCTTAGTCTTCCTGTCCCTGATGTTGAGTCAGAAAATATTCATAAAAGTATTGGACAGTTCTGTTGCCAGCTTACGTTCATCTGAATTTTATTTGCTGAAGACTGTTGTGGCAGATGCTTCTCTGCAGCTTTGCAGCAGTTGTTCCCGAGATTAGGAACATTAAGGATGTTCCACTGACTTAATGACATCTTGTTTTGCTGGATATGCAAGAATTTTCAAAAGCACCTAGGTGGTGATCTCTGTATTTTTCTCATGCTTTACATATCTGACCTTTTCTGAAGAACTTATGCCCATAAAGAAAAACAAGAGATGAAAAACAATGAAAGTAGGCAGATGAGATTATGGATCCACAAATCTTCATATATTATTACTTTTATTGGTGTGATGCATGTTGCAGCCTAAAGAAACTTTGCTGGTTTTACTTGCTTGCTTTTGAGAGCTGATTATTTACAAGCCATAAATGAGTATTGGTGATCTTCATCACTGACACAAGTTTTCATGTGATGCTGACCACAGACAATCAGTTGTGTACTGGTTTTTTCACTCCTCCTAATGAAAGGGAAAAAAAAGGCTTTCTTTATTACAACTGATACATTTTCCGATCAGTGGGAAAAGGAAGAGCTTCTGAGAACTCAAAAGTGTCAAAGGAAAGCTGATTAGCCTTAGCAGTTCAGAAGTAAAATGTCTGTGCAAAAGGAGAGGAAGCCACAGGTGAATGACTTGATAGAAAAACATTAATCTTCACACAGGTCAGTATTTAGATTATAGTTAAATAACTAATTTCGTTCTGAAGAATCTTTGCTAGTATCATTGTCACTTACGATCTCTTTGGTAATTTAATATACAAAGAGAATTTGAAAATTTTTATCATTGAAAGGTGTTTAAGGATGGTGTAAGTGGTCAAGAGCGGTGACAGTTACTCCTGCTATTATCACCTGCCTAATTATTTTTTGACTTCTTGCCATACAGACTTGCTTTTAAGACTACATTTAGTTTTGTTGTTTTCATTCCTATGGGACAAATATTTTTAGGCATGTCACATAGTGGAGGAACTAAACAGAGGTCTAACAACAGCCTGGGTTCAGGAGGAGACTACTGGGTCTTTGACAAGCAAATAGGAAAAGCCTGAGAACATCAAGCATACATGTCTTCAATAAAGTGGTAGCATATGAGAAAGAGAGCAATATAAACTATGACATTTATGAAAGTATTGCCACTATAAAAAAAAAAATCCCAAAAAACACTAGAAACTACCATGCAACAATTGCCAGCTTTTTGTAAGGAAGTGGGATGTGTTTACCATGCTGAAAGGAGCATGTGTTAAAATTTTGTCAGCTTGACACATGCCCACAAACTGTTTGAACAAACTATATTTATTCATTTCTATGGATTGGCCTGGTTTTGTTATAAAGTAGTTTGGGTTTTTTTCCTGTTTTTTTCTTCCCATTCAGTCCCAAGAGGTAAGAATCCTATAAATCATTTTATGGTTTTTTTAACTTGTCCGAGACTGCCGAGTAGGCATTTTCAGCCATCAAGCTACTCGGTCTTATACCTAGGAATTTAAATAATTTAAATGCTTTTTTGGGTTTTGAGTAATGTTTAATGCCAAGTTTGATAACTCAAATCACTCTTCCCTAACAACAGCAGACCCAAGCCTTCTAGAAGAAACTTGTCATTAATATCCATTAATGAATCTGTGGTCCTTGAATTTGTCCAAACTCCTTTTGAACCCACAGTCAGAGCCTAATTTAGCAACCTGACAGAAGAAATTCCCAGAACTTCAAAGCCTGCTGTTTAATACTTCCTAAATCTAGGATTAAATACCCTTTACTTCCAGTCTTGCAGGACTTGGTTGTAACAATTTTGCATTTGCACTATACGGCATCTTCATGACTTTGAGAAATGATCGTATCCCCTTCATCTTTGTGGTTTTTGAAATGAAAGGTTGCAGACCTTTGTAGCTTTTCTTCATGAGGCAGCTGCTCAAGCTGGTTTTGACATGGATATCAGAACTGCTTGCAACATGGCCTTCTGTTTTGTTTTCCCTGTATCCTTTCTAGTGATGCCCAAAGGGTTGTTGGCTCTTTCGCCTGTCACTATACCCTGACTGAAAGATTTCAGGGAACTGCTGGTGGTGACTCCAGGATCCGGAGCTGTCTGCTGGTTCAGAGTTCAGCATGCCTCAGATAATTTTTGTCTTTTGTTTACAAACTTGCACCTGTTTACCCTGAAGCTCATCTGCCATCTGATGCCCACACACTCAGCTTTGTGAGGTACTCACCACTGTTGTGGCATCTGTCTAACTGGAAAAGCTTACTATTGTCAGCAGACTTGGAGATCTGACAGTGCACTTCCTTTTCTGTCATGAAAGGTAAATAAAATGAGTCCATCACAGCACTGATGCCTGGAGGGCCACAAGACTTGGTCTTCTTTGTCCTGAGAAAGGAGCATTAAGCTCTTCCTTTTCTTTTTCTCTGTCTTAATAAGCTTTTTATTTTATGAAAGCATTCCCAGTCATATGGCAGTTCAGTTTCTGTAGCAATTTGTGTTGAGAAACCTTGTTAAAATTGTCTTGAAAATTCAGATATGTTATGTCTGCTGGATGTGGTTATTGATCCCCTTCAAAAACTCTGTCAGGCTGCTGGGCCAGGATTTTTCTTCACAGAAAGCCAGACTGTATCCTTCCAAACAGTCTGTTTATGTTTGGGCTCAGTGACTGTATGTTTTCCTGTAGACTCTCCATCTCGGTATCCATATTGAGATGAAAATCAGACACATCAGCCAGTAGTTCCTGGAATACCCTGAAAATGTCTTTTGGTAGACAAAGGTTACCCTGGCAAGCCTGGTGGTCTCCTGGCACAGAAAAAGCTTACACACCCTAGTCTGTGTTCTTACAATTGCCACGTGAGTTCCTTCAGACCTCCAGTGTGAGTGCTGTTATTCCACATCTAATTGATTAATTTGATTTAATAACTTATTTTCCTTATGAAAGGACTGGAAATTGATCTAGTTCCTCTTCTCTGCCTTCCTGAATGAATGCATTGGGAATCTTGAACTGGAGTAGAGACAACTTCTCTTATGTCCTTAACATTTCTGAGTGTGCCTTCTATGTTTTTGTCACATGTAGTCCTGACAGATCCTATCTCTCTGATTTTGAAGTATTTAAAACATCTTAAAGTTTCCTTTTAACTGTCGTGTTGCCATTACAAATTGGTCAATCAGTAGATTAAGTTAATGCTGTTTCATACCAAAATTTTGGGGGGAAATGTTAATCTCAGTACAGTGACAGGACTTGAGGGAATGGTCTGAAGCTGTGTCAAGGGAGGTTTAGGCTGGATAGCAGGAAAAGATTCCTCACCCAGAGGGTGGTTGGGCACCAGAACAGGCTCCCCAGGGAAGTGGTCACAGCACCAAGCCTGACAGAGTTCAAGAAGGGTTTGGACAATGCTCTCAGGCACATGGTGAGACTCTTGGGAAAGACCAGGAAGGTGACTTTGGTGATCCTTGTGAGTCCCTTCCAACTCAAGGTATTTTATGACCCTCTAAGTAAGGCCAGGAGAGAGATATACAGCTGTAAGTATTGAACCTCTGGAAGCTGCTCCACACTCTGGATCACTGCTGTTTGCCAAGAGCAATATAAACATGCCTGGTGACTTTGAAGTACCACAGATTCCAGTCTAGAGAAAAATTAGCAAGCCTCTGGCATTTTTCTGACATTTTTTTTTGCCTAAAGCAGAAGCTCTGGAAGAACTAAATGAGAACTATAAGGACCATTACATAAAACAACCCCTCAGGACATCTAGGAGAGTCAGAAAATGCAATTTCAGCCTAAGGGATGAAAAGAAGATAAGTTATTAAACCCAGTTGATGGTATCAAATCTTTGTCATATTTTGACTGATTTTCATGGACAGCTTTTAACATACTTTATTTTGGGAAGCAATTTTGGGTTTAGTTTAAAAAAGTTTAAACTACATTTTTTGCAGTTAGATTCTAGCTTTCTTCTCCCTGCTTTTTTTTCCCCCATTTTATAAAAGTTTTGATTAACTGCCATCTAAGGGTAAATACAGGAAATTCAGATTAGTAATCCTGTGAACGAACATTTGTCTTGAGCATTATTTAGGACGTTTTATCTTCAGGGTCCTCCATGCAACTTTGTGAGATAGATGTTGATTTTTACATCTTTAACAAGTTGCTTCTATGTCTGAGGGAATTTTGACAGAGACATAATGTTTTCTGGGAAATTGATGTTTCTGTTTCTGCTCCTAAATGTTGCAAATAGACATTCTGCATAGAATCTGTGTAGAATCACAATAAGAGCTATGAGCTCACATGAAATTTTACAAAAATATAAATCCAATGGATCTATACCAATTTCCCCTTATACAAGTTTTTTAATCACTTTCTCATCTCAGCAGTGAGGAGAAAAATCCAGATAATTTTTCTAAAGAGCAACTGTTTAGTTACAATAAGACTCAAGGCAGTGGAGTCAGAGAAACCTCCACATATGCAGGAGTAGAACTGTACAGCTTCACTGTAGCTGTATGGAAGTCCTGTGTGAGACACTTGTGGAAATATATTTATCAAGGTTTTTTTGGTGTAGTCAGGATTTCTAACTTACACCACCTGATCTGTGATACCTTTCACCTGATATTCAACATACAGCAGGTATCTACTTGTCTGTGTCTCACCTTGTCGGAAAATTCAGGTAAATTATAATTCAGGTAACTGTCTTGAAGCAGTTGCAAAAAAGGTTTATTTAACCTTATTTTGTTTAAAATTATGCTGTACTGTGTTATCTTTAATTCTTTTATATTTAAGAACCAGAAAGCTTTTTTCCCTTTAGAAATTCTGTACAACCAAATGGCCAGGACACTAAATTAAGTAGTTGGTCTCCTGTGGCAGCTGCACATTCAAGCTACAACTGCATACAAATGAACACAAGGAGAAAATGAAATTTACTGGCATGAATTCTGATTTCTAGGAATTGCTTGTACATTTGCTGAGCTGGCACCTGTCATGGGCTAATATAGCTTAACCAAATCAGGATCAAAGGAGTTTAATTAATTTAGTGATTTATTAATGATACATAATTAGCGAGCAATCAGTGAAATACACATTTGGGATCAATATGACTAATACAACAGATGAAACAGAATACTAAAGACTTCTAAACCATTAATAGTTTTTACATATTCATTTGTAAATTATTTACATATTCATATGTAAATTATTACATATTCAAAATATCCTTTTGCAACTAATCCAGGCACCCCCTTCCCCAAGTGGTGAGGGTTCCAAACATGCACCTTTTTCTGGGACTGTGCACACACACAGCTGCAGGACATGTGTGTGCTTCAACCTTCCGTGTAGCTGTGCTGCTTCCTATCATCAGCTTCAAAAGTGAAAAGGAAAAGGGGAAAAAAAGGTGGTGCATGATGTTGACACTTATTAAGAGGGTGGATTGGAGAAACTCCAGAACATGATTCCCAGTTCTTCTCAGGATTTGGATGGATGGCTTTATAGAGATTGTACAGCCTCCTCTAGAATACTGCAGGTTCCAAGCTGAGCTCAATCCTACAGCCTGAAAAGGTTATAAAGGAAAACATTAC
This sequence comes from Dicrurus megarhynchus, assembly GCA_013399195.1. Lineage (NCBI taxonomy): Eukaryota > Metazoa > Chordata > Aves > Passeriformes > Dicruridae > Dicrurus > Dicrurus megarhynchus. The sequence goes on from VXAD01004216.1 coordinate 523,121, forward strand.
CTGGGGTGCTGAGACTTTTGTTTTTAAACTGCTCGTTTCATAAACTGCTTAAACAAATAGCAGAGTAACATTCCAGAAGGGTCTGGCCTGAAGGATCTCATGATTCTGGCATGTGGTTTCTATGGTTTACCCACTTGGTTTTTGGCACTTCTTCATCTCCACAGCAATTTTGTGACCTTGTTAGGAGCCAAGAATATCTGTAAGGAGATTCTGTAACTTAAATATAGCCAAACTGAATAGATGGACTGTAGATGAAAAAAGTAACTTTCATAGGTCAGAAATTTTTATTTTTAAGCTAATTTAGGCTGCATAAAGTGCAAGTCTTCTACTAATTAATCATTGTAAGTAGACATAATTATCTTTACAGACATTGTGAGTTAGACAGAATTGCTTCATTTTTTTAGTACCTAAAATCTCAAGAAAAATATGAGATTGCTTAAAATATGGCTAGCAGTTCTGCACCTATAAAAAGTATATTGCTTTGCTGTGCTGTGCTTGGTTGTAACTAGCAGAGATATTTTAAATTTATTTCTACCCTTTCATCTGTGGTCTCCTGTTGTTATTATAATAGTGTATTAACACACATTTTCCTGCAATTACTACATTTAATTTTAAATATGCCTTCTGACATTTTCTGCCTTCAGAACAAAATAAGCTCACTTCATCTATTTGATTTGCTGACGTGAAGTACACAAAATATATTGGGTTTTCTTATCTGAACTTTTTCATTTATTTGCACATCAAAGAAAACACCTCAAAATGTGACTAGAATAACCCTGTTTGCTGAAGTAGGCAACAAAAGCTTGAAAACATTTGATGGGAAGTGAAGAATTGCATATCAAATGTGTAATTTAAATATTTCTAATGCTGGTATTTCTGATATCCTGCTGCTTCAAAGTTATTAAATGTGCTATCCTTCAAGGCCAAGATAACAAGAGACAAAATATGAAACAAAATAGGGTTTTCAGTATGCAGGAGCATAGTTTTGGACACATTTAAATAAAAAAGAACTGAAAAGTTTCTTCGGGCCCCTCAGGTAAAAATTATATAAATCTTAATGGGTTTAGGTGGGAGGATGAGGCTTTAGCCATCCAAGAAAGGTGGTACAAAAGCCCACAGATGGATTCAGCTACTGACTCAAAAGTTAAATACTGGCAATCATGATGGTGACTTGGTGGCTGGAGATACATAATTTGGTACTGCCAAGGGCTTGTATAACAGTGGATAATCCCAGTAGTGACCCTTGAGGGACAACACTCATGGTTTCCACTTAGGCATCGAGCCATTGGCTCTGCACTTGCACTTGCTCATCCTGCCAATTCCTTACACTTCTATCACTCCACCCATCAAATCCATATTCCTCAAATTTAGAGGTAAGAATGTTGTGGGGAGCTATCTCAGAGTTATTACAGAACTCCAGATAGATGGCATCTTCTCTTATTGATGTAGTCACTCCAACACAGAAGGTCACTTGGCCAGGCAAATAATTCAGTTCTCTATTTGCATTTTTGACAGTATCCTGTCAATCGTTAAGAATCACTGCGTAATCTGGGGTTATTATCATGAAGTTAAGCATAATTCAGTCCGTAAGTTTCTTGTCTGAGTCATATACATTAATTTGAATTTTAGAAATTTGTGAATGAGTGATATTTTATTGAAATAAACAAACAAACAAAAACCATCAAGCAGTTATGAGAGAGAATCAAAGCCATACTCTCACTTTTCTTTTGGTTTTTTTCTTTGAGCCTGGAATCAAAGTGATAAATCTGCTCTGTGTGGAACATAGATGATTTATGATTATGGGCTTCACATTAAAAAAAAAAGAGAAGGTGCTGAATATATACCCTGAAAACCACTGCTAATATAAAATGTTCTTTTTATTGCAAGTATTTAATGTTTAAATATGTTAAAAAGAAAAGAGAAAATTTACTGTTCTCTCGTCTTCCGACAAAGATTTTGATGTTGAGGAATAAAGGATATTATAATATAATAAAAAATGAGGACAATTAAATGCAGCATCTTCAGTGTTACTCAGTAAATTAGATGGTAAAAGTTAGCCCTCTTAAAGAAATTATGCAAGAGTATGAATAAAATAAAATAAAATAAAAGATGTCCTTGAAATTAGGTTTGATTAAACAAACCCACTTTAAGAAGTGGCCCTGTGATGAGCTTATCTTTCTGAACTCCTAAAGTATTTGGCATCCTAAAAAGTGAGAGCAATAACCTTAGAAAGAAAAGTTACATTTGATTGTTGATGTTACAACTTTGTGAGGATAGGTACCTAGATTTTACAAGTCTTAAAAATTTAAGACATATATATATATATATATATATATATATATATATAAACAAAACAACACCCTTTCAGGAAGGCTTAGTTCACTGTCCTCCACTGAAAACAAGAATTGCATGTCCAGACCCAAATACTCTTTACTGACCTATGCCCAGATACAGGTAAGAAAATGATGCACCTCTGGTCATTTCCAGCAGAACTATCTGACCATAAGTACCTGGAAAACAGTCTGCTTATCTTTCTGCTTCTTCAGCCACCAGCCCTTCTTCAGCATCTTCATTCCCATTGTGGTGTGTACTCAGAAGCACCAGTGCTTGGGTAAAATAGATTGTTTTATTAGAAATGTGCATAATCAGGTTTTCTACAACCAAGTCTTCCAAAAGACTGTGTGGTTAGGCTAGAACTAAAAAAAAGGAAAAACTCTGGATTTGCTTTCCATTCTTTTACAGCTGCAGGGATTTTTTCCATTTTTAAATTTTTTTATTATTTTTCTTCTAATTTCTGGAAAACTACCCTTCAAATCAGGTGTAAATCTGGTGGGGTAGCCCCTGATTACTGTCTGGGCATAGAAAATGGGCATGTTAAGTGTACTACTGCTTTTGTTCGAGAACAATCTGAAAATATTTTTCCTCAAGTATGCTAATATGTGTTTGTATAAGCTGTCTCAGACTCAGAATGGACCACAATTAATTTTCTTTAATGGTTGTTGCAGAATTCCAGCATAAATGTAAGAGTGTATACAAATTGAACTAATTTTAATTAAGCAGTTGTGTTGTAAGGGAATGGAATGAATGGGCTTTAAGGACAGCTACTCCAAGTACAAACCAAATATTTGAAATAACACCTGAGGATCAAGACTTATTTGGGGGATTCTAAATGATGATTGAATAAATTCCTTTTATTATAACTAATTCTTGCAGTATGTCTGTGCCCCAGTGTACTCCTTCTTTAACATTTGGAGTTACACAGGCAAACGGCGCCCTCAAACCTTTGCAAACAACACATTTGCTCCTGACTCATATGGCTGTATTGCATTAATTTACTCTCATTGACATAACTGTCACACTGCAGTACTCTTCCTCTTTTTAAGAGTTACCTAAAAACATGGCTGAAGAGGGCTTTTAACTGAACCTACTGTTTGCTTATGAAATATGTGAAAGTAGAAATGTATTGATACATTTAGGAGATAGAGCAGATACTCCTAAATCGGTGCCAATGCAGTTCTTTCAGCTTACCAGGCTGTTCTCTGAGGAGGCAGATAGAAAGTTACAAATATTAATTGCTTTCACATTAGAGATAATAGCAGCATTAAGAACATGACAGATGTTTTTTCCTGAGAATCCAGAAAGGTACAATGATGAGAATTTTCAGTTTAGCAGCTGGGGATTTTTAATGGCAATCGGTGTTCTAAACAGTGTTAGAATTGTCCCCCCAAAATGCTCAGTATTTTAATGTTGGTTTCACCTAGCAAGAATTTCAAAAACATTAGTTTTAGTTATTACACCATTTTAGTAGGAAGTTCTTAACAAGCTGAGATCTGGTGATTCATGACAGTATTCATCAGTGAGCATGTAAAAAACCCTATGCAATTTGAAGACTAAACAGATACCATAGCTATGATATAGGGAATATGCAGTTTGGAAAGCAGGAAAACAACAGAAGGGCTATAAACATAACTTTCTCATCAGCCAGAATTAGGAAAGAGTTGCAAAAACTCATGCAAATATTTAGGTAGAAGTAGTACAATTTCTGTGTGGTACCTACCTAATGAGGTCTGGAGTCAAGCTGTCCAAATAATAATTCATGTAGTCTCATCATCAGTGATTAATTGCAAACATTTCCTCTTTCCTAAAAATGACATGGTGTATTAGTATAGTGTTAGAGTAACAAATCTGTTTCCAGAAGCAGAAAATAGTATCATGGGGATTTTCCACCCATCACTGTATGACGAACTCATATTGGAACATTTGTTTCCCCAGGTGGAAAAATTTATTTGGCTGTCCAAATGGCAGAAAGTTAAGTGGATATCTATTTTTAATAACAGGGCTATGGATAGCTGTTTACCGTAGAAGCCCAGATTAGGTGTCAGGAATGTCAACGCTTGGCTGTCCAAGGTGCAGATGGTGTTGGGTAGCTCACTGTACAGACAGCAAAGTCTGTGAAGTGCTGGTTTCCCCCTAACAGAGGGATAGTCACAAAGAATAAGTTGCACTTGTAGTGTGGTGTGGCTCCTTTACAGTCTGAAAATCAGTGGAAGACCCAAAAAGTGTACAAAGTACCAGTATTGGAAAAGGGAAATATCAATGCTATTACCTTAGGTTTTTCCAGTCCCAGTCTTTCAGAGTGTTTGAGCTGGGGCTGTGCATAGCTGCAAGCAGTTTTGATAATTGTATTGTCCTTGAGTAAAGTCTTCCAAGGGGAAATTACTGGTCTATTTGAGGGGATTTTATCAATCCCGTTTACACAAAGTTATGCACTTTGTACAATGATTGTGTATCTCTGAAGTCACACAAGCTTGTTCCAACTAGCTTTAACCAGTCCTTCAGCACGCCCTGAAAATCCCCCCGCCTTGGTTAGGCTAAATGAATCCATTAAGTGTAGAAATTTTACTTCAAAATAATTCAGATGTAATTAAATTTGATGTCTTTTAGTTATTTGCCAGACTGTTTTATCCCTGTTTAAGGAAGAATATGAATATGAAATATGTGCATTTTAGTGAAGCATGACTGGCTATTCTGGTTTTGTGTTTTGATTGTAATGCAGTGCTAAGTAAAATTAGGTGCTTAAAAAAATGTCCCGTATTTATCCCAGCTTCTAAAAAAGACTGGAATTTAGTTTTTTAAAAGGTGTTATGTGAGTAAAGACCACATAATACAGTATAGCAATATTTATTTTAATTCTCTTTTCAAATTTCTACTCTCTATGTAGTGGCCTTTCTCTTCAGGTTTCCATGTGCCCAGAAGGGTAATCTGTCACCTGGCTCTGAGGACGGATTCTATGAGAACAGGGGCATTGTAAAGGTCACTCTTATTCTGATTCATCACTACAAAATGTACTACTTTGGTTGTTCAGAAGCACTGTAGGAAAGGAGTAAACTGAAGTTGTGAAGTAGGAGTATCTTTCAGGTACCTAAATTTCTGTGAATAGCAGGAATCCTATAAAAATGGTGTTAGTTTATAGAGAATTTGAGAAAAAAAGTCAAATAAGGGGAATTTTAAAGGAGAAATTTTTAATAGTTCTAATTTAATTGACTTTCAGGTTTTAATCATGGGATTGGATAAATTAGAGAGGAGTTTCAATTTCTTTATCAGAGTATGAAATCTCTGAGAAAGGTATGTGTAGATTTTACAGAATTTTTTGTGTGACTTTGAGGTTCCTCGGTTGAGTTGAGCAACAGTTTTGTAAGGATGCTGGAATGAGAATTGTGGAAGTAAGTCAGGGAGATATTAATGAGTGTGTTTATTATAGTGTTATTGCTTAAATTATAGTTAGTAATTTAAGGAATGACCAGTATTTTCTCGTGTTAGTTATTCCTGACAAGTGGAATTAGGAATTTTTGCTGAGGATGGTACCACTACCTGTGTGTGTAAGTGCTCCCTCAGGCCCAGTCACAAACCCTGTTTCATGTTAGGGGGTGAACTTACAAGTGAATAAAATTTGGGGCAGCAGTCCAAGTTCTATTGCATTTGGTAGGAGAGGGGCTCTTGTGCTTCTATGTTCTTCTTAAAGTCTTATATCTGTTGTTATATAAATGTGGTTTATATCTGCATTCTCTTGTGCCAGGGAGGTTTAGATTGGATATTAGGAAGAATTCCTTCTCTGAAAAAGGTGGTTAACCACTGGAAGAGGCTGGCCAGGGAAGTGTCAGATTTGGCATCCCTGGAAGGGCTCAAGAAATTACTTGGCACGGCCCTTAGTGCTATGGTTTAGTTGCCATAGTGGTGTTGTTCAAAAATTGCCCTTGGTCTTGGAGGTCTTTTCCAACCTTTATGAATCTATAATTGAACCAAAAGTGAAAACTTACACTTGCTGTAGTCAGAGAAGTACAGTTGCAGTATTTATTAGAAGTACAGTTGCAGTATTTATTTCTGTGGCTCTTGAGTGTGACATCCTGTTTTGCCCTACAGGGGCAGAAGACCATTTAATAACTCATTTTCAATGATTCATTATAATTAGAATTATTCAGTCTGGCTAATTAAAATTTTGATAATTGAAAACAAGGATTCAGAGAAAGATAAAGTTTCGATTTTACATGGGAACTCTAAGAAAGGACAGGGAAAAAACATCCAAACTCTAATCTCTGTGGAGCTCTGTGGTCAGACTATTAGAGGCTGGCTTAGAATTTTTACTTTGTCAATATATCAGCATTCCATGGTCATGCAGTATTATCAAGATCATTTTATCATAAAAAACAAACACAAGAACTACTCCTGTTCTCCAAAATAATACAGGAAAACAGAATGATAATTAAAAGCGACACAGTTTCAGGTCTTATATTTACATGCAGAATTTCTCAGTGTCAGCTAAGAGCATGTTTTGTTGTATCAGTGAAGAATTTCTGCTCTAATTTGTGGTCACTCTTTATCAGTGGATGAATAGGAAAACTTCTTCCTTATGGATATATAGAGTTAGGTATTTTTTTCCTCCTCCTCATCAGCACACTTCAACTCCTACAGGTAATATACTACCTGAGGCCAGGAAAATATTTCCTTCACTGTAATATGGAATAATGAGTTATTACTATCATGGTTTAGAAACGTCATAACAGTAAAATCCTTTACAAATGCCATATATATATATATAGCTATAACACTCATATTTAGACTACTCTTGCTGTTTTCTAGCAACTATCTTATCGATGGGGAACAGAAGTCAGATATAAATAGCACTTAGCCCTTTTAGTTGCTGTTGCTAATGTACTTTGCTGTTCCATGAAGTATGTGGTAGCACTTTTATGGAGGCTTAAAATCAGATCTGGCATAAAAGAGCAAGTGCATCATGCACTCAGCAGTTCAGATTTGGTGCACAGGCTTCATGGAAATGTTCATTTGTTGACACATCAAAAAAATGTGTCCAACTATGAAAATGATTACTTTCCAGGCATCTGAAGCCATGCAGACTTTATTTTCATGAGTTATATACATGTAGCAAATGCAAGCCTAGTAGAATTATTAACCAAGCTCTAATTCTATCACTGTTTTTTATCATTGGGGAAAACAAGTGTATAATTCTTCACACTGACTCCAGCAGGAGTCCTTTGTTTCCTCTGATAAGACAAGATAACCTTATTCTTGTTTAGCCACCGTCTTGAGGTGATTTTATGATAATACTGCATTTCCCTATTGTCTGCTTTATGCCCAGGAATGGGCCCCCATAGCTTTAAGCTGGGTCTCAGAGAGGGGGGAGAGAAGCCGGGCGAATTCTTCAGCACACTTTGTGTTCAAGGACTCACACACTCCCCTGTGTTCTCACCACTGCAGAGCCAAGGGAGCACCTTCCCACTTCTAGCTAACCTGTTGGCTGAGGCAAGGAATCTTCCCATACTGGCACACTGAAATCCTCTGGAATTTCTTCTTCTTCTTCTTCTGGAACTGTTCAGCTTAGCTGTGGTCCGAGAACCAGATCATTGGACCCCGTGGACCGGCAGGGAGGCTGCAGGGACACCGCATCCCGGCCCTGGGCCTCAGGAAGGGCCGAGCCAGCTACATTTGAATCCACCAGCTTTCTCCACATCCAGGAGGTTTATTATCTAACATTACTCATTTGTTTCCTGTGCCTTGCTGGCACTCTGCTTGTTAAATAAATAGTTTTATTCACTTTCATCCAAGAAATTCCTTTGGGAATTGGTGGGGGAGGGAGTTCTGAAACCTGCCTTCTGTGGAGGAGACATTCCTTCCAGGGCATTTCCCCCTAAACTTGTCTCGAAATGAGACAGCCACCTTCATGAAACTGTAACTTCCTCTGCAACCAGCACCACAGGTGAAGAATTTGTGGATTGGTTTGGGTTTGGTTTTTATGGTCCTGATAAAACCCCTAAATCTCTCTGAAATTTACCAAACAGAAAAACATGACTGTCTGTGGCTATATTCAGAATTGTCAAGTCAGTCTTAATCATGACTAATCAATTAAATCCTTGTGAGTCGGACACTACCTCCAACTGGACTTTGAAGACTCCTTTGCCATGGGGCCACTTAACCGACGCTGATTAAATTTACATTGTCAGCCATTTAATTATTTTCCATTGTTCCAATTCTGTGCAAATTGATATAGAATGATTTAGTCTTTGCAGTGTATTTAAGACTGTCTTATTTTATGTAGCAATTTGATATCTCAACTCTGGGATTAGCATGCAAAACTCTGAAAAGGCGGATTTCTGTCATTTCAGTTAAATAGATACACCTGTGCCCATATGTTTTTTCAATTTGCAATTTATAGTGTTTAATAGAAATATTTAATTATAGTAGCTTTTTTTGTTGTTGTCATTATCCCTTTTTTCCCCCAATTCATACGTCAGAAATCTTCAAAGAAAACTTTAGACCTGTGAAGGGGTTTGGATTTTTGTTGTTCATGCATGTAAGTGGCAGAATCAATAGTGTTCTCAGTCTCAGATTTGGCCTTTAAATTTAAGGGCTAAAATGATTTCAAAATTATAAATAATGCCTTTTGATTGATGATGTAGACTCAGTCCAAGTCTGCTTTTACTTTGGGAACTTATGCAACTGAAGTTGCAGATGGCATTACTGGCAAGGATCCAGTTCTCTCGAATGAACTCAATAGGATTTAATGGAATTAATAACTAGGACATCTGACCTTGCCACTTGGAGTGCTGCAAGTGGCATCTTGGGGCCAGATCAAAATGTGAAGACAAGGCTTGTACAAGCAGGGGAGTTGTCATAGCACCAAGCTGATCTACATAAGTTTGAGGAGAAAAGAGAACATTGTTATATCCTTACATTGCAGCTTCGTTGGTGATTAGTAACTATTTATTTGTATACCTAAGGGTTACCTCACTTCCACTAAACTTCTGAAGTTCTTCCAAACAAGCGTTTTAATCACATGCAATAGATGTTTATTTCATTATTTGCTTTGAGGCATTTAATCATGTCACACTATAAACAGGAACAGATCTTTATAGAACTAGATGCAGGAAAATGTATAAAAAAATTAATAAATAAACAGTGCAGACCAAAACTACTGATGTTGTGCAAGAAGAATGCAATGGGAGTAACCCATTGAACATTGACGGTCAAACGTATTCCATACTAGAAGGTATTTACTTGGGGAATTTACCTTAAGGAAAGGGTCTTGCATTTGTGGTCTGCCTCTAGCAGTCTGCATCCCTGGCTCCGTAGAAGAACTCCATCTGTTTTATTGTTAGAGCCAGCCAGTGTTTTAGTGAATATTATTATTGAACTGAGGTATTTATCATTGCATTTAGAAGAACATATGTGGCTTTCATCATTAACTCTCTTTGTCTCTTGATTGCAGGAGTCTTTTCCCTTTTCTAGTCCTTGTTGATCAGAATTACAGGTTTCTCTTCTGTCTGTGAGTGAGGGTGTGGATAATAAACCTCCTTGTTTTAGAGAATTGATTCATTGTGTGTAGTTTATATAGAACATCAAGGAGACTAATGATTAGATAAAAGGTAAACGTAACTGCATTCATCTGATAATAAGAAAACATATAATTGTATTTAAAATTACTTAAGAGAAATACAGTTAAGTTTAACTGAAGGAGAGATACAGCATTCATATCGTATTAAATTCATTAGAAAATGGAAATTGGTTTATTATTTAAATTAGTGGTGGGAGTTCTTTAGTGCTCCATTTTTAGTTTGTCATCAGAAACACAGCTCAATCTATTTATCACTACATTAACCTCATGCTAATGAGGTTAACATAATGAGTAACCCAGCATTTCATTATATTCCATTTATTTGAATGCCCAACTTGAGTACATCATATTTAATTGAAATAGTAATTGTGGAAATGTCATAGGTTAGAAATGAGACTGGAAATGGAGCTTCCCTTGCTTGCATTGCATGTGCAGTTCCTATTTTTGGTCATAGAAGAAAAACAAAAGGATAGATGATTCAGTTTAAATGTATTTAATTTTAGTGTTAAACACAAACAAACCCCCAAACCTACCAGATAGCAGTGCACCTCTACTGAAGCAAAAAAAGTAAATTATATGGCTACTTTGAAAATTATTTGTTTTCAACCTTTGCAGGGGAAAAAGAGGTCTATAGTTCTGCAGTGAAGAGAATTGATATTTGGGAATTGCTGGAGCAGCTCAGAGCTCAAGATCCTAACCACAAATTTCCTTCCTTAAGACTTTGTCTTTTTCAGCTGAAAAATCATGATACAAAGATATACTGTGAGAAATGTAAGCATTCCTTGCATGTAGCTTGAGATGAGGAAATTGTGTGTTCTTAAGGATGCTTGCCTCCATTGCTGTCTTGCAGAAAATTCTACATGACCACAAGGGCATCTCTGCATAAAAATTTTCGAGAAATTGAGATATTACTGATCAAATTTGTTTGGTAAGTGAATAATATTTCAGAGTAATTCTGTGTCATTTAATGAATTGATAGGAAGATATTTTGTGTCCTATGGCAGTTGTAATGACTGCCACTAAATTTTTCACATCACCTGTGCCTCAGAGTGAAATCTGTGCTTACCAATAATATATTTTCCCTGTGATAAATAGCAATGGTGAGCAAATACATGTTCCTGATAGGTTCTTGTGTGCACTAGGCTGTAAAGGAGCACAACAAAAATAAATAGCAATAGCTTGTCAAACACTTATTAATTTTCACATCACCATATGAAGAAGCTAAATACTACAAGACTAATTTTTGCAAATTGGAAAGTGAGGAAACAAGACTTTAAAAACTGTGTAAGAATGTGTCAGAGTACATTGATAGCAGAACCAGCAATAATGGCTATGGTCTACCCCTTCAAAAATAAATAGTCATTAAAAATCTGTAGTGGTTCTGCTTTTTGAAACTTGTCTGCTCAACACTCTCTGGAGATTATGAAGTATTATGTCACCTAAGAAACTGGAACCTGAAATCACATGACATCACATTTAAAAAAAAATACATCCGCTCCAAGAACACAGATTTTCTAATTGATTAATATGTAATAGAAGAGCATTTTTTCTTTTCAAAGTATTTAACAAGATGCTACAGTGTTTTAAGACTGTGGTAAAATAGTTATTTTAATCACAAAACTTAAAAATGCAATGCAATCAGAGACATGGTGTTAATATTTTATTTGTTTGTCAGTGCTTTTGATTTCTCCAGTATTGACTATAGTGACAGAGAGACAGTTTTCCAAAGTAAGGAAAGGGTGCACATCAGGAAGTGGCAGCATCAAAGATACTTGTAGAAAGAATTATGACACCAAATTAGACAGATACAGACATGACACTTCCAGCTTTCATTTTATTTCAGCTTATCTTTTTATAGAAAACATGGGTGAGAGCTGGTCTAAGTTGATAGTCCTGCTCCAGATTTTTGGAAAGGAAATTTGTCAAGGGGGAGAGCCAAAGCCCCTAAGCACTTCTGTTTAGTGAGCAGCTGATCTTTGAAATTGAGAGATCCTGAGGCCCTGTTCCCCATTTTAAAGAAGGATATAATAATGAGAGTTAGGGCACTTTGAGCTAGCCTGTGGTCTTGCATATATCACCAGTAGAGGAGTAAAAATAAACCAAATAACTTCAGAGCTTGTTTTTATTACATTTTGTTTAGTATACCTCCTTTTCTTTTGATAAGGTAAGGCCAAGTTAAATGCCTACCAATTGGAAGTAGTTAAGAAGGATTTATTTGCTATTTTTTCCTTGTGGATGGAGTACATTGTCACCCTTGGCTATAAATTCTTTTATACAAACCTGTCACCAGTGTGAGGTCCAGGCATGTCCAGTCTTCAGCCTGGACAGTTCAAAGATATTGTCATCCTTCTGTTCTCTGAAATATGTGGTGCATGTCCTGTTGATGATATGAACATGCTGAGTCATTTTCAAATGCTGGCCAGGACTATGCTTTAGAGCAGCATTTTGACTAAATCTAGAATCCAGGCAATTTTTAGGAGGAAAGAAACCCATCCTGTTGTAGGAGTAATTATTGCTACTTGTATTGCAGTTGCTGTTTACATATAACAGATATAAGCCAGAGGTGTTTTGACTTACCACACTAGAGTATAACAAGACTGTTTTGTGGAAACTCTTTAGAGAATAACTAATCTAATTTTTTTTTTGGGCTGTCATTTAGCCTGTGTTTTACATTCTAAGATTGATTAAAACAGATGGTGTATGAATAAAGTGCTGAGTTCTGCGCTATTTGGTTACCTCAATGTGTCTCCACTTCCTTGTTTAGCAGAGTAGAAGACTAAATGAGAAGAGTGAAGTTAAAAGAAAACTTGGTGAAATCTCGGATGCCTTTTATACTGTTATACACTGTGGAACTTCTGTGGGTTGTGATTTGTGATAAAATGTGATGATTTAATATGAAATCCACAAAAGCTCATTTACTTAAAGGTTTCAGAAGGGATGTAGAAGGATGTCAGCCAGTGGAAGAATAACTCTTGAGAGAACATGAACTTACAGATATAAGTAAGTATCTTGAGACCTTTAAGGTGATTAATGAAGGAAAGTACCAGCTCCATCACCTCAAAAACCTACGGTTATCAAATGAGATTAATTTGTCAGCAGCTTCTCTTAACACTCAGTGCCTTTGCCAGGGTTTGTAGCATACATTGGCATGGGTGCACCTTGTCAGCTTTCCTTGGAGACAGATTTAAAAGCAGATCTCATCACAGTGGTGGGAGAGTCCTGAAAGATCTGTGTCCTTAAAGGATGGGTGCCGATGTTTGTTCTGTCCATCACAACTGGTCATCCTCGTATTTTATATATAAGGATAAAGGCATGCCATTGGGTGTTATTAACCTTTCTAAAAGTCAGCCTTCTACATTTAGCTCTGGGAAAGAGAGAAACTTTCTTGCTTGAAATGTTTAAATACCCTACAGTGAGATGTTTTACAGTCAACTTCTGCCTCTTTGCAGTTCCATAAAATTTACCTTAAACCTTCCATTTGCAAGGTAGCACTGAAAGTATTTCCATCAATAATTTTCCTTTAAACCTGCATTTATTAGTTCATACTCTGAAATGTGAATACTGTAAACTTAAATGCACACTTACATCTAAGTTTAGTGTCTTATTCTAAATATTAATATTTCATTTATGGAAACCATGTGGGTTTCTTCACCTGTGACTCTGGAAATGTATAGTCTGTAGAAGAGACTGGATTAATTTGTGATTATTGTTCTAGGCCTGTACATTCCATTAATAGCAGTTTGTCACTTCCATTTTTCATTGCATTATTGATACACAAGCTGCTTGTGTTTAAATTGAAAGTTAATAGTGAATTAGATGTGGAAGACTAGTTCAAGACTAAGAGCTTTTGCTTCAAACTGTAAAAAAACTCATTAAATGCCAAAGGAATTTTAAACCACTGTATTAGCATTTGTTTTACTGTCCTGATTTTCTCAGTTATCACTATGGTAAACAAAAGATAGAATTCCTATAATAATGGTTATTTCACTGGTTTTGTCAGTCGTAATGTGTTCTTGTGTTCCAACATCTGCAAAAGGCCAGACTTCCTTAGGTGATTATGGAGACTTTGCCCTCACTGCACCAAATATAACAGTTTAGAAGCTGAATTATTTGTATCACTATCACTTAGCTTTATATCACTAAATCAGAATCTTCCCTAATGTCCACAATCTTGAAAGAAGATAGAGTCTCTTCGTGAGGACAGTGGTGATAACTAACATGTTGAACATGGCTCATCTGAATCCATGGGTTGCTATAGGCCAAGATTTCTCAAATGATCCCTGAGTCAATTCCCATCCAATCCTGGTACTTTCCTTCCCTGAACTCACTAAACATAGAGGCTTATGAGACCTTATTGTTGAGGACTGAGGCAAAGAAAACATAAAGTCCCTATTCCTTAATCTGTCTCCTACTAAATCATTTGCCCCACATGGCAATGGGCCCACACTTTCCTTGCTCAGACTTTTAATACTTCTGTGGCAGTAGATCCACTTCTTGTGGCCCTTAATGTGCATTGTGAATCTCAGCTGCAGAAGAGTTTTAATTTTGCTAATCGCTTCACTAAATGTCTGAGTCGCATTCCTGAATTCCATCTGCATAATAGTATTTCTTTATGCCACGTGTCTGTCACGAATTTCCTGCTTTAGCCATATCGGTCTCCTAAATTTTCTCCTTGTTTTCTCCAGCATGAGGATGAACTGTCCCTTGTGCTTGGAGGTCTTCAAAGATCAGCCAGCTTTCTTGAGTTCTTTTGCTGTTTGAAGCTGCACATGGATCCCATTTCCCCACTCTCTCAGTAAAGTGATATGTGTTCTCTTGGAGTCAAGGTTTTGTGTCCCGCTATGTACCTTCAGCCATGGGTTGCTACGGTTCTACCAAGATCACCACTAATTACCACATCCCCCACTTTTTTCTTTCTTGTTTAGTGAGTAGAAGATCCAGGTTTGAATCATCTTTGGCTTTTTCATCCAGACCCTGTATCCCTGGGATGTGACACTTACACCCTGACATCCTTCTTCGTGATTTCTTGTGTCCTGTCATGTGGCATTCCCAGCAAATGTCAGGGAGGTCAAAGCTTCTTGTGTGAACAAGGGTCTGTGACACAGACATTTCCTCAAGTTCTTTACAAGTTTTACCTGCTACCTCACCTTGATCAGGGAGTCTGTGACAGACTTTCACCAGGATGTCACCCTCTGTAACTTCTTACCTGGTCTTAATGCATGAGCTCTCAACAAGATTGTGTCCCATCCTATTGAAAATCTCTCTGAATCTGTACTGCTCTTGTGCACAGATGGCAACTCCCTTCCCTGGTCTCCCCAGCCCTTCTCTCCTGTGGAGCTGAGGTCTGTCCATCACAGCTTTCTAGTCATGCAAACTCTCCCAACACATCTCAGTCGGAGATTTGAAAACAAAATAGTTGCTTTGATTTACTGAAAATGTATACTACATATTTACTAGTGATCTTTTGTGATGTATAAATTTTATTATTTCTGACATAAAGCCCATAATATAAATCATGAGAGGCTGGATATCAGCCAGGAATGTACACTGGGAGCCCAGAAACCCCTGTGTGCTGGGCTGCATCCAAAGCCCTGTGAGCAGCAGGACAGGGAGGGGATTCTGCCCCTCTGCCCCGCTCTGCTGAGACCCCACCTGCAGTGCTGCATCCAGCTCTGGGCTCCCAGCACAGCAAGGACATGAAGTTGTTTGAGCCAGTCCAGAGGAGGCCACCAGGAGGATGAGAGGGATGGAGCACTTCTTTCCTCTAAGGAAAGGCTGAAAGAACTGGGATGTTCAGCCTGGAAAAGGGAAGGCTTTGGGGTGACCTAATTGTGGCCTTCCAGTACCTGAAGGGAGCCCACAAGAAAGATGGAACAAGATTATTTACAAGGGCCTGGAGAGACAGGACAAGGGGGAATGGCTTCAAACTGACAGAAAGTAGGCTTGGATTAGGTATTAGGAAAAAGTTATTTCCTGTGAGTTGTGAGGCCCTGGCACAGGTTGCCCAAAGAAGTTGTGGCTGCCCCATCCCTGGAAATGTTCAAGTACAGGTTGGAGTGAGCTCTGAACAACCTCATCCAGTGGAAGGTGTCCCTGCCAGTGGCAGGGGAGTTGGAACTAGTTGATCTTTAAGGTCCCTTCAAATCCACATCATTCTATGATTATGTGATAATTAGAACATAGTAGAATAGTTATTCATGTTGTATAGAAAATATATTGCCTTAATTGAGAGTAATTTTAATCACTGATAATATTTGCACTTCTTTTAAGCACCTTTACAGCCTGCAGTGGTCCCTTACTGTTTTTCCTCATTTCACCATAATTTTTTGTTATCATGACACTTGATAGCTGCAGTAGGACTGTTGTTGACATGCCACCGGTGGCTGCTCCAGGCAGTGTAATTGTCAGGTTCTTAGGAAATCTATGATTCCCTCTGTGGATAAGAGCAAAGTTACCCTGTAGGGGCACTCTGAACAGGTGCACTTTATTTTCAGCATAGTATCTGTGTGGTCTTTCTCCGTAGTGACTCAAATGTATTCAGCCGCTAAGCACGCAGCAGCTTTTTACTGTACAACATTTGAGGTCCAGCTAAACTGGTTGAGGAGGGTAATTCCTCTAAAACATTTCAACAGGTGGAAAGATCTGGGCTTTTCACAAACCGTGCCCTGAGCTTCTTTGTGCTGGAGAGAGGGGGAGAAGTATGTGCAGTTTCTCAGGTCTTCCCTGACTGGTGTTTGGGGAGGAAAACTAATCCCTGGTGAAACCGGGTGCTTTTGAATGATAAAATAAAAGCAGAACTCTTGTAAAAAAAATCAAAACACAGCAAAAACAAATAAACATAAACCCCAACTAACTCAAACCAGAAATAGAGAATTGAATTTTAGCAGATTCCTGGTTTACACAACTGAATATATAACTACATACGCAGGTCTGATTTAAGTATGCAAGTAGTTTTGTTGCTTATGCTGCAATTACTTGGATTGAAGTTGAACATATGTTAATATAACTGTTGATTGTAGAAGAAGAGCTATTTCTTCAAAAGAGTCACACAATCTTTTGTTAATATCTTGCCCCAGGAATTCTTAGTTTAATGATCTGTTTTTTCTTGGTTATAGCAAATAAATGGAATGTTACTGTACATAGATCTTTGTTTAGTAAAACGTGGTAATTTAAGCGTGAATTATTAGACTGAAATTTTCTGTGCTCCATACTGTGTTTTTTCTTACAAAATTGTTAAGTTGAAAACAGATGTGATTTTTATAACTTAGGAGGGCTGATCAAGGCTATGGTGAGAATTTAAAACTCTGGGAAGCAAAGTTGAATTACCTGCATTTAATGTTTTCTGATCATCTGGCAAAATAAACATGAAGTAGAGAATAAGAAGTCAGTTTATTGTGAACAGATTTTGCTGACTAATTTTTGTTACATAAATAGGGACTATGGAATGTGTTGTGGTTTAGTTCGAAATCCATTACTTACTTATTTTACTTCTGTGAGATAAGAATTAGGACAAAGCAAAGCTGGCACAAAACTTTAAAGAATATAAAGAAGTTTATTAACAGAACTAAAAGGAAAAAAAAGTCAGAATAAATCTTCAGAACACTTCTCCTCCCCCCCCCCCTTCTCCCACTGACAACGTAAAGAGACAAAACTTGGGATATTTCCAGTCAGTTTGCCACTTCTATACTAGTCTTTCTTCAGCTCACTTAGGGAGAGGAGTCTCTCTTGCTCATGCCATGGAGACATCTCCACAAGAAACAGTTATCTCGTGGCTTCAATGTCATAGCAAGACAGCTGCCTGGGATGGTTCTCTGCTCGCATGTGAAAGTCCCTTCCCTCGACTTACAGTTTTCCCCACAGCTGTTTTTGAGGATTAAATATTTGGCTAATGGGGTACCATTTTAAGGATGAGCTGTTCAGAAGCAAAGGTTCTCTTCTTTTATCTCTGGGTTCATCTTCATCTCTGCGAACAGAGGTCTTCTTCTTCCCTGGGAGCAAGGGGCTTCATCACTTTCATCTCTCTCTCTGTTCAAGCTTCTCATTAGATCACAACTACTTCAGCATTTGCTTGTTTCAGCACAGGTGAACCTTTGCTCATGGTTGCAGTTTGCATGCTCCATCCCCCCATGCTTTTCATTAAATTACCAAAGGTACTCTGATCTATCATAGTTCATCACTATAGCTTTACAAAAGAATTTCAGCTTCTAGGTTTGAAGCATCTCCTCTTTCTCCTCTCTTGGGGTTTCAGCTCTTCCTTCTTCACTGACTTTGGTGTCTCTGTGCTGTTTACTTCACGTGCCATCATCTTTCCTTTTCCTCTGACTTGGGAGAGGTTTAATGTCTGCAGGTTTCATCTGTTCTGAGGAATCTTACAGCACTAAAAGAGTTAATCTCACCCGGGCCTTGCAGCTGGAATTCATTTATCGCTGTTGGTCACATGATCTCTGCAGGGTGGTGGCCTCAGATGAATTTTGGCCACACTGGGGGGGGGGCGGCCTGGCCGAGCCGCACCGCGGGGCCGCCCGCACGGAGCAGGGCCCAGTTACCTGTCCAAAAGCTGGAAGCAAGAGAGCTTTCCCAGGCTTTGTTTGTACTTGAATGTGGTATTCATAGAGGTGTGTAAAGCTTCTTAAGTGGCTTAACAGAGTTGTCAATATTCAAACTAGCCAGTTGATTGGTTCTGTTGAGTCTGGAGGAAGATGTAATCACCCCCTTGCAAAAGAATCGCTTCCGTGGCCGGTGGATGCCTCCTTAACTAAAACCCAAGCTGTGCTAGACCACGACAGAATGTAAATCATATGTATTACCGAATTCGTTCCTAAAGATTTGTGTAAAAATTGGGGATATTTATTTGTTCAAAACTTTGCCTATTTTTCTTGTTTGTTCAATATCAGAACCCAAACATCTGTAGTTTGAGATAATACTGGATATTTAGTATCTGCACTATTCTTTGCCTGTTGCCACGTCGACTCTGAGAGCTGCCTACCAATTTGAAATCTAATTGGGCTGGGATGACATGGAAGGGATTTTCCACATGTTACTTCCAGTTGTAGCTGCCATGCCATGCAGCCCCTTTCATTGATCCATGAAACTCCAAATCCTGCACTGAAAAGAAAACACGCAGTTTTCTCTGCTTTGTCTTCCTAGTGTGTTGACATGTCTTTTCTTAAGCGTGATGTTCTTCTCAGGAGTGAAAACTCTAAAACATGCTGGAAATTCCTTCTTTGAGACAGAATTACGTAAATATAGATAGCACCAGGCTGCGCTGAAAGAATCTCAGAAAATACTTCCAAGATCATCAAGTCCAACCTGTGACCGATCACCACCTTGTCAACCAGACCATGTCCACTCATTTCTTGACCTCCAGGGACGGTGACTCCACTGCTTACCTGGGCATAGCCCATTCCAATGCTTGACAACCAGAAGGAAATTCTTCCTGATGTCCAACCTGAATGTCCCCTGGTGCAACCTGAGGCCATTTCCTCATGTCCTGTCGCTGGTTGCCTGGGAGAAGAGACCAACCACCACCTGGCTACAACCTCCCTTCAGGCAGTTGTAGAGAGTGATAAGGTCCCCCCTGAGCCTCCTTTTCTCCAGATGTGCTGCTGAGTGAGCACATAAAGCTTCTCAGGCCTAAGTATTATAGTTCTGGCCTAAAACCATCATAGGTGTGTGCTCATTTCTCCATATATTTCTGTCAGTGCACTTGTGATATTTCCATCTTTGACAAACTTGTGCTTTGAGGTGTGTCCTCACCAGGACAACTGTGAGATGGATGTTTAGGGTGAGACTCACAAGTAATTTCATTTCTCCTTGGTATTGGAATAGGGTGTCAGTGTGCTATCAAAGACTAGCAGATTATGTAGGACATTTCCCTGGGATAATGTGATGGAGTTATCATTTCTATCTGACATAGGCTCTTTTAGGCTTCTCTTGGCATCAGTTTGTTGTGGTTTTACAAAATTCTTTTGAATTTTACGTGCTACACTTTTTGCATTACCTGATTCTTCTTTTAAAGCCCCGTTGGAAAAATCTTACCACGTGTGAATCTGCAACTGCTGCCACATCTCCAGGATAATGGATTAGTCTACTTTAATTTGGCTAAAGTTTAGTCTGTATATGTTTGTTCTCTATTCAAGTCAGAACCAATTACACAGTAGAAGTCAGAAGAGCTCCTGAAAGAATAAAGTACAAACTGCTTGAAGGAAAAAGAATTGTTTATAGGTAACCAAACCGATTTTCTCCCAGTCAGATTCTCCCAGCTAGCTTGGAGACATGTTAGTAAATCCAGTAGCCCTTTCAATGCTTGGGGTCCAGCAAATGCTAACTATCCTCAAAACCAGGAGAGATTTCCTCCTTGCAGAAAATGGGTCAGGTTTCAAGAGCCAGGGCAAAAGCTTTGTGGGGAGAGAAAAATCTTGTCCAGCAGGGAAAAATGTTTCAGCTTTTGTTCTGAGAAAAAGCAGAAGAACCACCAAATATTTACTGTCCCGTGGCAATTTTCCCCTACAAAAATTACAGTCTTCTAAAAAGCTGTATTATCACAGGAATATGTACTTACTAAAAAACAGACCTTTAAATGTCAATTTAGCAAAACAAAAGTTGTTCAGGGAAGTTCAGCTATGAAGGTGAAAATATGGTGCCTTCAGAGTCCTTAATTTGGACTCCCAAACTAATGGGGAGTCCAAACATTTCCTTTCATAAGAAAAAAAAAGAATCCCAAGTGTTTGAGTTTTTTTCATAAGGAGAAAAATAAATGTTTGCCTTAACGAGAAGAAAACATGTTCTCTGATTTATGCTGAGTGACAGCAGCCCTCAAGGAAAGAGATGATTAATTACAGGGTTGCTTGATGCAGGCTTACAGGAAAAACTGTTATAACTTCGGTCAAGTTTTGAAGTTAGGGCATGTTTTCAGGCAAACAGCTCATTTTTTTGAGGCATACATTCAAGATAGAACTAATTTGGAAGAGAAAGAAGAGGGTAGAAAAGATGAGAAAGAGAGAAGGAAATACACGTCCCAGAGACCTCCAGTGGGAGGTGAAATGGAATAAAGATTATTTAGATGTTTATTTGCTCCCTGGTAATCTTACAATTGCTTAAAGGGTGGATGTTTTATTAGGAACAGATGTTTACAAGGGAATTTAAGATTAAATTAGGTTTCAGTGGTATTGGTAGCATACAGATTTTTACATCTGACTTTTTTTCTCATTTGTTAAACTCAGAAAGGAAGATGTGAGCTATAAGAACCAAAACCTGTTTGATTACATGAAAATTATATATGGATGTAAATATATATGAGACTTAAAGGTAAATTAGCACTAAAGGGTAAATTAGCACTAAAGGGTAAAATAACAGGTATTTAAATACATGCCACTTTCCCTTTGGCCAAAATCATGATTTCCAGAACAAAGAAAAATTATCCCAGCATCCTCTGTCCAGATAAACTTGAAATGAAGATATCAGGAATCTGTCTGGAAAAAAAAAAACCACAAACCAAACAAGTAGCTACTGGGGGTTGAACAAGACAGCAACTAAGCAGTCACCAGTCTCTTGTTCGTGCTGCCACTGCCCAAACACTCCAGTGGGATGGGGAAGAAAGAAATCTATGACTTGGGGTCTGTCTGTTGTGGTGGTGCTTTGAGAGGGGAGAGATGATGATGTGTATTGAATTGTTGGGTGCAGAAGCCAACTCAGGTTGGATCAGTGCTGCTTGGTTCCTCACAAGGCTTGTCTTTTTAATGGTTTTGCTTTTACTGGCTCTTGATGTGGTGCTTTCCAATGGACTGCAGCTATGATGGAAACTCAAATCAGGGGTTATTTTTCCTCCAAGATTAGGCATCCTGAAGGTACACATCAGATTACTACATCTGCCTGCATTAACCAGCAAATACACTTGTGTCCTTGGGAAAAAATCTACCTCTTGAAAGTCTTTGCCTTTTCCCGAAGAAGGCGTAACCCACACTTTCTGATCCAGTTCCCTTTATGTGCCGTGGGAGCCGTAGCTCCTTCCACAGTATGTAAGGTTTTCATTTGGGCAAGAAGATCCTCTAGTGTTTGCTAGACACGTGACTTCTAGTTAACGTGCATCACAATGCTTAAATGTCTCAGCACTCATTGCTTACAGCATAATTTTTAATAATACATTGCCTTGTTCTGCCTTCCTGGTGGCTGGTGCGTGACAGGGAATGTGATATTCCCAGTCAAGGAATGTGTTTCTTTGCCTGGATGCCTACAAAGTAGTTTCATAATTGGCTCATATTGTCCAATTCAGTCCTTTTTGGGGTGTTTTGTCATCATAAAACTTGTTTTTCAAAGTTCAGGTTATTTTCGGTGGCAATACAGGTTACAGGGTAGGTTTCTGAACATCCAGTAGCCATCTCCACCACAGAAAGCATGTGATGTTTGCTTCAGCATGTTCATGCAACTGTGATCCACGTAGTGTCAGCTGCATGATGTGTAGAGGGATCCTTCATTTGATCATTCAGGACAGCACAGATATTTGTGGTGCCAAGAAGAGCTATGCTTCTGTAATAAGTACTTCTGAAGCAACCTGAACCACTTTGTGTTTTACCAGTATGTCTTTATCAGTTAGGGTGGACTCAGATCCTCTGTGCCCTGGATCCAAAACTCCAGAGGCTGACCTTGGGTCTCTGCAGGTGCTCTCCAGCAGAGGGTCTGGCTAGAGCAACATTTCCTGGCTGTGGAATCCTTCTTACATTCTGGTCCTGTCCAGAAGGTCTAAGGGCTACTGCACTGTCAGTTTCATGTTTGATCTCTTCCAAGGTTTGTTGCTGCTCAAGGAACTGGTCAAAATATTTCCTGTGTTACTCAATGGAGAGAACTCCCAGTCTGACTGTAACCAAGGATATGCACTGTCCAGAAATTCAGCACGCCTGTGTTTTCTTCCTGTTAGCTGGTGGGAATATGGCTGCTACTGTATTAATCACATGCATTAAGATATGGTAATATCTATATGAAATTTTGTTTCCTAAAGCTAAGTCCCTCATGCAGGTCCTTTGACCTTGCTTTGTTTTGGGCAAAGTCAGCTTTAAAGGAAAATATTAATCATAGAATCATAGAATGGCCTGGATTGGAAAAGACCTCAAAGATCATCTAGTTCCAACCCTACTGCTGTAGACAGGGACACCTTGCACTAGATCAAGTTGCTCAAAGCTCCATTCAATCTGGCCTTGAACATTTCCAGGGATGGGGCATCCACAGCTTCTCTGGGAAATCCGTACATGTGCCTTACCACACTCACAAAAAGAAATTCTTCCTAACATCTAGTCTAGACCTACTCTCTTACCAGTTTGAAGCCATCCCTCTTGCCCTACCAGTCCAGACCCCTGTAAATAATCCCTCTTCATCTTTCCTGTAGGCTCCCTTCAGATACTGGAAGGCCACAATTAGGTGACCCCAAAGCCTTCTCTTCTCCAGGCTGAGCAATCCCAATTCTCCCAGCCTTTCCTTATAGCAGAGCTGCTCCACACCTCTCATCATCTTGGTGGCCTCCTCTGGAATGGCTCCAAGAAGTCTATGTCCTTGCTGTGCTGGGACCCCAGAGGTGGATGCAGCACTGCAGGTGGGGTCCAAATAATCCTTTCTCAAACACTTCTTTCACTGTGTTGTCCCACATTATTTTGTCATCAGTGTTGGGCGGCTTCACCATCTTCCACTGCAGTCTATATCAATCCATGGCAAATGGCAGGGCTGTACTTCCACTTGTGGGACAGCCAATTCCAGGTAATGGGGAGCCCTCTGCATGGAAGCAAACTGTGGCCCACAGTCTGCCAAAGAAATAGAGAAAGCAGCATTGATCGCATTAGGCCTATCACTCACCTGCCTTTAACTCCAGTTTGTACTGGGATTCTAACTTGTCCAGTATGGCTGCACTCTGTGTAAAGTGATTTGTGCAGGTCACAGTAGTTTGCTGGAAGTCTGCACTCTCCATCGAACTTTTGCAGTGGCTGTATGGAACTGTTATAGTGTGATTAAGTCTTGCTGATGACTTCTTCATTCTTCATTGATGAATAAGCTCATGGAGGGGAACCAGAGGTGTGGTGGTCTGTTTATCCACTTCTTTTCTTGATCCCATATTGTTCCATCCCCCTTTTCCCTTGCCCCTAGCCCTGGCCAGTTCTCCCTATTGGTTCCTGTACCCCAACTCTGCCCATGTACCCCCCCATAGCCCCTGAGCAAACCTGCTGCACCCAGACCACGGGGTCTCTCTGCCTCTGGGGATAGCTGAGGCAAGATGTAACCATTAAAAGTCCTCTGAAACCCTAATGGAGACACCCTTCTTGCCTCCTTCGCTGTCACTGTGTAGAGCTGATAGCTAGCTGGAGCAAGAGTGCGGGGCCATCCGAAAAGGACTACGGGAGGACAGAATGGCTGCCTGCCCTAAGAAACCCCGCTGAGCTCCCAGGGAAAGCTGCAGCTTGCTTAACTAAACCTAGCTTACAACACAGAGGCAATTGGATAGTGCAGTATTGCCACTGGTGCACCATCATGGTAGGAACTGGCACCTGCTGTTCCTTGGCATGCAGCAATCCCACTACAGACACATCATCTGAGAGGCTGGGCAAGGTAAACAGCTGTTTAATCTTCATGGCGTCTACAGCAAAAGTATACCCCTGGCACATTTTTAGGTCTTTGAGGTGTCCTCTTCTGAGGTAGTCTCTGACGAGGACACCCAGAGAATCTGGGCTGGTCCACAAGAGGGTACTTCTGTCCCTTGTTCCCTGTTAGGGTCACTTCACCAGCTGGGACCCCCTGTCACTCCAGAAATCCAGCTGGGTTCTGCCCCCATGGACCCTGATGGCATTAAGTTGCACTGTGCACCAGTGTCCAGCAAAGCATTATTCTCCCATAGGTCTGATGTGCCAGGAAATCTGTTGCATACAGTCCAGAAAGCCTAACTGTCCCTTTCCTCTGCCTGGTTGGAGATAGAGCCCCTCTGTCGCTGAGCAGAGCATTCATCACCTGATCCCTGTAACTGCAAACCTGAAGTTCCTTCATCAGGATCAGATGTGGAAATGTCCTCAGACCTGCTGCATCTGGAGGAGTAGACTTCCTAAACGTATGTTTTTTGGACATTGCTAGTCCTCCCAATTCACTTACCTCCAACCTTGAAGCACATGTAGGTGCAATGCCCCTCTTCCTTATGCCCTTCCTGTGGTCATGCAGGCAGAGCCCTGCAATGGCACATGGAACCCACTCGTCCCTGCGATGGCACATGGAACCCACACGTCCCTTTCCTTTGCTCTGACTCCACTTCTAATAGCTGAGACACCAGCCTGTATAGGGCAGAAGGTGACCCCTTCTCCTGGAATGGCTGGACCTGTCAGGACACTTCTCCACAATCAAGGTGCAGATTCCTAAGGTTAGAGAGGAAGAGGGGTTCTCTAATTTACGACAGCTGGCCAGCATATGCGCAGTTGTTGCCTCAAAGTCTGCTCCCTCAGGGTACTGGCACCACCAGCAGTTCCACTGAGGATACCAGGACTGCTGCCACTGTAAAAAGTTTGTGTCTGCCTTAGCCAGTAGTGTAGTACAACAGGAAAGAACTTCCAACAAACCAGTCTGCGGTTAAAGACCCAAAATTTGCATATTTATGTATTTATGCATGTTTGAAGGGATTTACCTCAGCCTGTCTCTGCCCTGGTCCTGTCAACAGCAGCTGAAGATTTAAGTCCTTCTGAAGTACAATGTCAGTTTACCTTAATTCAAAAGGGATGTAATTTTGTCCTCTGAGACTATTCTGCAATGCAAACCAAGGCCATGTGAGAGGTGATAAGAGATGTTTGGTTCAAAAGTGTGTTCCCAATCTTACCCAAAATGTTAATGCACTTAGTTAAGCATGCAAACATACTCTACTGTAACTTGCAAGAGCTCTGCTGAAAATGAGCTGACCCAAATGGCATCATGCATAACTTGCTGTTTTCCATATATTCCAACAGTAAATGCTTCTAATTCTGAGCACGCTGTGTTCTTATAACTCCTGTCTGGTATAACTGCCATAAGCAGGTGTAGCATACTGTAATCCAGCTTCACAAGATTCTTTATTAAGCAACTCACAGGCTGCATTTATGCACATGAAACTAAAATGAGATAAAAGAATGGAAAATTATAGCCTTTTAAAATGAGGAGTGTTATGGGAAGGTTTTTCTTTTTCTTCCAAAGTTCTTGCACCTCATTTTTAGATACATGAACTTAAATAGAGTTTCAAGAAGAAAAATTTAGAATAAACAAAATGGTGGTGAACTAGCAAATAAAATAATCTGTAAAGAGAAAACAATGTCAAAGCTATGTGTGAACCAATGCAAGGTTTCCATGGAATACTCCTACTTTAGAACCACACACGTTTTCCTTCTCGTAAGAGACTAGAGTGCTACCTGGATTAAATTTAATTATTCTAACCTTTGACTTTATGACTCTGTGTGAAAAATTCAAACTTCCTCTTAAGCTTCTGGGAATTTTGAATAGAAGCTGATGAGATATAACTGCTGTTCCAACAGCTTGTTAAGCAGTTTGACTGTTTCATTGAGCATAGCTGGTGTTGAACCTTGGATTTCTTTTTTAACATAGTCAGTAACAATAAAAATATTTCACTCTGTAGTATTGTGAAAATATACAGATCTGAGTGCATATCTTTCAGGGGCAAGATAGAGTACTGTATATTATTGATAGCAAAGCAAAGAAAACGTACTGGGGTAAAACTATGCTGGTAGTTTTAGAAACCAACACCAATAGTTATGGTAAAATATATCCATATACCTAAAAGTCTCTTAATTTATTTTCTGTGTATTTGTCAGCAGAAAAATTCTTTACACTGTATTTTAATTTCAGATTCTGTGCATGGCTAAGAGCTGGATGTAAATACATTTGCATTAAGTTTGCTTTTACTGTCAATTGAAAGAAAATTACTTTGGGAGATATAAGCCAGATAGCAGAGTAATTGTTTGGCTCTTGTAATTGAAATTTCTGAAAATGCTCTTTCATTTTTTTTCTGTCAGATTGTAGAAATCTTTCCACATTAATTTGGATAGTGTTACTGAGATGCATATTCTGATCCTTTTGTCTTTGGGAAAATCTGAAATTGCTTCCCATGGGCATTACTGAGGCTTGTAATTAGTGCTGTGTTGGTTCTGTGTTTTCAATGGCAGAACTTATAAGTACTGGTTTTGAATTATAAAAACCAATGAATTGTAGTATAATGATTTTTTATGACTGAATGTGTATTTTTAAGTGATAATGAATATTTCATTGGCCTTAGTCTT
The DNA here is from genome assembly GCA_013399195.1 of Dicrurus megarhynchus. NCBI lineage: Eukaryota > Metazoa > Chordata > Aves > Passeriformes > Dicruridae > Dicrurus > Dicrurus megarhynchus. The sequence goes on from VXAD01004216.1 coordinate 550,307, forward strand.
CATGATTAGCTTTTAATAGGTTGCTTCATATGTTAGTGCAGGGAGGCAGAACTCTCCGACAAACTCTCCGTTTTTGTCAGACTGTTGTGTGGCCTGAAACAGGTCATGTACTTTATCAGCTCTGCTAAAAGCTAGAGAGGTGTCTCATTTCAATGGGTTTTAATAGGCTTTAGGCAGAATCTTGGAACTGCATTATCTTGTATTGCAGGTTTTTAGCATAGCAGAGAATGAAGATTTTCCTCTGCGACAATATGTTCTGTCATTCAGTTAATGGCAGAAAGTCTTATGTTCTGAACATTACTTCTTTTCTACTCTGTTTTTGGGGAAGAATCTACTCGTGTTCTTGTGTGCTTGCACTCCTTTTTAGGTCCTAAATGATTTGTTTCAGATATTTAAGTATGGCTACTAATGTCTTCTACTGTTGTAGTCTGGGATGAATATTCTTTAGATAATAAGTATGTCTTTGGTTTTGTCTTACTGTCTGGAGTAGAAACTTTAAAGCATGCTAGGAAAAAAATGCTAATACTTCCCCTAGAAGACTTCGGAGAAAAATAGGAATGTAACACAGCTTAGAAATACAGTTAAAACATATTAGCTATGTAATACTGCATGAATATTCCCTTTACATGATACTTTAGTCAACCAGTGCAGATACACAGTATGCTGGTTTCTCATTTGTATTAAGATGTGTGTTTTTATCTATTTTCTGGATAGCTGTATTTACACTGAGTGGAAACAGTGTCTTTGAGTCTATGTTTCTATATCAACAGAACTTGGGCAGAAAAAAATGAAATTATTTAAGAAATGAGATGCTAACAGTGCAGAATATGAATTGATTAGTAAAGGGGAGAGGGGCTTTATTAGCAAACTTTTAAAAAAAAAAAATCTGTCCATGGCCATAAGTACATAAGAGATGAAAAATCAGGATATTCTGTGATGTCCAGTTTATTCTGAAAAGAGTAGATGTAAATACTTTTACAGCTACTGAACTGTCTCCAATTTGGCTTTTCAGAACTTTACAGTGGTAGTCCATCTTACTTTTATTTATGCTCAAATCACAGGCAAAGACATATTTTGCTGTGCATCAAGGTTGCTGAGCATGTCCTGTGGCACTGATGCGTACCTGTAACCTAATCTGGACACTTAAAGTTCTGTTGCTGTGCACAATTAATGGGTGTGCACATGTTTATAAAATTACAGTCTGATAATGCAGCAATGTGGAAAGTAGCAGCAGTATGGAAAACAAGGTGATCTAAAGAAAAGTTCAATTTAAATAGACTCATTTTGGTAACTTGATCACTGAAAATATGTGGATGTAGTCTCTGATGTCTTATAAATTCAAAATGCATAACTAATTTAACATATAATAATACAATGTTCTCAGCAGAAGGTTCATTTGCTTTTCCAAAAAAAAAGTATTATATCAGACGTTGCTTTGTAGAAATCAATGTTATCCGTGGAGTAAAGTGAGAGGGAAGAACCTGCATACAGTTTTTCATGCTAATTAGTTCTTCACTGTCTTTTCAGAAATTACACATAATTATTTCTTGGATTTATTTTCTAGGTTAATAGTTTAAAAATGGTACATTTAATTTGAATAATTCTGCACCCCCACAATACAGTATCAGTCATTCTCCTTTTTCAAATACTGTGCTGTTTTGAGAGAAAAAATATATTTTATGGGTCCAATTAAATTAAAATAAATTAAAATAAATTATTTTGGTAATATCAGTAATAATTTCAAGCTTTTTTGTAGGAGACAACACTCTTGATGGTTTTGTAATTTAAGACAGCTAATTTTTATGCCTTTCCATATTGCAGTTTGAAAAAGGAAAATGCTTATGATTTTTACTTTTTTGTGTCACAGAACTATATCTTTAAAAGATACATGGATAACGTGAGTTTCAGTCAAGAGTTCAGTCAAGATCCCAAATAACTGTCTTTTACTTATGACAACAAATATCTGCATGGCAGGGAAGTAACATTGTCATGTTGTCCAGTCCAGTACAGTCGGCATTCTGACAGAGAAATTATAATCACCCAAATTTTGGGGGCCAGGGAATTCTATCTTTTTTACTACTATTTTTCAATCTGTGTGGGCTTCTACTAGAGTGAGAAAAAAATCTATCCAATACATTGAGTAAGTTCTTATGTTTAATAATCATAATTGAATTCTTGCTAGATTTTCCTCTTCAAGGAATGTCTGCAGCTCTTGCATTCACACTGCACTCATGTCCACCAGATCATATTGATGCTTTTTCAGTTTCCATAATATTAAATATATCTACTGAGTGATATGATAGTTATCATAAATAAAATCCAAATTCACAGAATCCCTGAATGGGTCAGGTTGGAAGAGATCACAGTGCATCATCTGGTCCCACCTCCCTGCTCAAGCAGGGTCACCCCAGAGCACATGGCACAGGATTGCATCCAGATGGTTCTGGAATATCTCCAGTGAGGGAGACTCCACACCCTCCCTGGGCAATCTGTTCCAGTGCTCGGTCACTGCACAGTGAGGAAGTTCTTCCTCATGTTCAGGTGGAACTTCCTGGGCATCAGTTTTTCCCAATGCCCCTTGTGCCATTGCTGGGCACCACTGATCAGAGGCTGGTCCATGCTCTGACCCCTCCCTGCAGACACTGACAGACATGGATGAGGTCCCCTCTCAGCCATCTCTTCTCGAGACTGAACAGCCCCAGCTGCCTCAGCCTTTCCTCAGAAGAGAGCTGCTCCAACCCTTCATCATCTCTGTAACCTCCACTAAACCCACTTCAGGAGCTCCATGACTCTCTTATCCTGAGGAGCCCAAAACTGGACACAGCACTCCAGATGTGCCTCACTGGGGCTGGAGAGAGGGGCAGGATCACTCCCTGACCTGCTGGCAATGCTGTTCCTGATGCACCCCAGAATACTATTGAAGATACATAAAAAATTCCTATTGCTTATATAGCTGTGCATAAAGGTATTATATAAGTAAAAGGTATTTCTGATAGTTGATTTCCTCTAAGGAAAAAGAAGCTTTTCAACTCAATAATTTTTCATTTGCACTCACTTCTCTTGATTCTGAAATAACCTCACATGTGGTATAAGTGCAATTTCAGCTTCAATGGACCAATTTACAAAAATTTTTTAGACCTCTGAAGTTGCCTTGCAAAGATGTGAAGTCTCAAGAGAAGAGAGTGATAAATTATAGAAGATAGGGTAAACAGGTCTTTGATTTTCTAATAAAATGTTTCTTAGTCCCACCAGATCTCTCATTTGTCACAGTTTTTGATATTTCGTTGATCTCAGGAAAAATAAATCATAGTTTATCACACTATTTTTCCTCATCCACAGGTGCATTAGCATGCATTGCACATCTCAGTAAGTAAGCAGGAAAAGAATTCTCAATCAAGATGCTTAAGATGCGATGCGACCCAACACTTTGATTGATGGTGCCAAGGGTAGAACAGACCTTGTATTTGCTCTCATCGAGCTCAACAAATTTAGAGTAGGCAACTGCAGTTTAACTGAGGAGTCTCTTGCCACCAAACTATGTCTCTTTAAAAAAATGAACACAAAGCCAACAAACCCACACAGAAAAACAATCAAAAGAACATCCTGTCACTTCAGGTAAGATGTTTGCCACAATAATTCTTCCAAGGTTTTAAAATGGATAGCTCAGGTTGCATTACATGCTATATTAGCAATATGCTCTTTATTTTCTCTGGGGTGAGCTTTCCCATTGCAACCTTCAGAATCAAGATTTTCATGAGTCTTCCTGGTTGTAATTTAAATGAAAATTATAATGATAAAATTTATCATTTTAAGCATTTAGTCCATAATGGTTTTGAATTTGGCTGTGTTTGGGTCAGACGCATCTGTGTGTAATTGAAATCCCTATACCACGAACATTCTTCAAGTATGATTAGAGATTTTAGTTCAGGAAATCTTAGGAAAAGTGTTTCAGAGAATCGGGAAGCTGTCTTAGCTTTCTACACATTTGGACTTCTTAGGATTTTTGTGGTATATCATTTGGACTAGATTGGAGTATCCATTTTACTACCAAATTCTCAAAAATCTCTTTTTTTCCGAATATTGTATAATGTTATGCCATGAGTCATGGTAAAATAGAGGAACAATAATTATTCCTGCTTTATTATTGGAAAATGGCCACCTGAAATTAAATTAAATGAAACTCCATTTAATAGATGCTTGTTTACATATTGTTGCAACACAAGAGGTGTGTCACATTCAAGAGTTCAATCTAGACATTTTCAAATTCAATGCATTTATTGTGCTGTTTTCTATTAATTTATCCTATCAGCATGTAGTCTTCTAGTCTAGAAGGACACAGTTTAAATCTAGTGGAAGATTAAAGGTAAAACATATTTATGCTTTTGAGTTGGATTTTGGTTTTTGCTAAAAGCTCCTGTGAGTTCTAATATTCTTTAGAAAGTATTTGCCTTGTCAGGCAAAAGGTTCAGCCAAATGTGCTGTGGAGATTGAGGTACTTCAGAAGATAATCACTCCAGGTTCCTTATTTTTGTATCCCATTTGGAACTACCGGTTACTTTAATTTCAGCAAAATAGTCAATGAAGTTTGTATTCAGCAGAAAATATTCCCATTACTGTTTTCTAATTAAAATCAGAGAATGTAAGCAAGAACATAGCTACCCACAATTCAAAACTGTGGCTACGCTCTGTAGCCACTCAGAGGCAGGCAGTTCTGAGGGCAGCCTTTAGAGCAGCACAGTTCTATTGCTGAAAAATTAGGACAGCTTTACCATATAAACTGAAGGGTATCTAAAATGTCAAACAAGCATAACTCCCATTTGTTTAATTCTTTTACCTTAAGCCATAAAATGTCAACTAAACCCAGAAACACTTTTACTGTGTTCAAATATTCTTCATAGATGTAGGGCTCAATTTTGTACAGTACAGTGAGCTTTAAATATGAATTCATTTGCTGAAATTAACTCTAAAAAGCTAATGAAAAAAATGGTTTTATTCACAAATGATATATCACATCATTACAGTTGCCACCCATAAATTATTCTGCAATGTTTTAATTTGCTTCTGACTGGTTCTTTTCAGAAATTCTTTTGGCTCAATTTACTTCTAACAATTTACAGTCAAAGCCCTCAGGAATGCAAACTTAATTCCACAAAAGGATTTGGGGTAGATTTGGTATACTGCTTTTGCATGTTTTTTGCATGCTTCGGCCAGGCATTACATTAAAGGGAGTTGTTTCTTTTGGCCTGGGTAGCCTGAGACATCTAGGCAGTCAATGCTACACAGTCTGTACATTCCTTGTTTCTTTAAGTTGGAGGAATAGATGAGGTTGTGTCTATTCCTTGACTGTAGGAGACTGCTGGAGTACCAGCCTGGCTGATTGCAGCTGCAGTGTGAAAAGAAAGCTGACAATTCTGTGCTTCTCTCATGACAATTTCCTTTAGAGATAAGAACTTGCTACTTAGCAAACGCTTGGGTTTTCTAACTCTGAAAGCTTTGATTACTCTTAAGTCTTGCATCCAGCAATGTAAAAGAAGGAAGTGGTTTGTATAGTGCAGCCATAATCATGAAATGAATGTAATTCCATGGATCTGATATGAACACTAGGAAGTAAAAGACCTGATGCCCCACCTTCACCCTAAAACTTTACCAGTGGCATGCAGCTGGCATGTAATTTAGATTGTAGATATCAATCGAAAACAGTTCCCGTCACTAGGTGTTTCTTATGGGCCTGGTGATGAAGTGACATAAAACTTTTGTGCTGATCTTGACTGGAATATTTTCCTCCCCTCCTCTCTTGGAGGCAGATATGGATTTCATGGATTCCAGTGTACTTTAAATATGGCACACTGTTCTATATAGATGCTAAAAATGTATTTGACGGAAAAGTAGTTCCAGACATTCCTTTTTCTGAACAGCAGTAAAAAATCCTGTGCCTACCTACTATCTAGGTAATTACAGTTGCCCTAGTTTGTAGATATAAACAGGCAGATTATAATAAGATAATATTATCCATTTACTAGGCAATAGTGGATTAAATAAATCATTGTATTTAAATCTGTGAATTATGTGGACAGCGCAGGATATATTTGCAGCACTGCATTTGCACTCGCCAAAACTTTCAGTGATAAGTCACTATATAAAGCTAAACCCTGAAGTCTTGTTAAGATTGAGAGGCTGTTTTCTTTGTCATGACTAGCTTAGTCCTGGAATGGCTTATTACCACAGATAATAATAATTAAATATCATCCCTCTGAGTCACCTTCTTTTCCCACTGGCTTGTTCCGGAAGAGATTTTACCTATAAAATGTGCTTGCACTATCACAGTTTGTTTAAATAAACTCCAGAAGTTGCTATGACTCAAAAAGATGAAAAGTACAGCTGCTAGAGACAAGTAATGCCTTTTGCCAAGCACATGTAGCAGGGGATGATTTATGACAAAATTATTGAATAAGAATATATCCAGAGCAAGGAGTTCAATTGTTGTTTTATAGAACACAGTCAACTCTTATTTGCTGATATTCAAAACTGCACTATTCTTCTGTGTGGTTTTAATGCTTAATTTATTTTAAATTGAGTACTTGGGTGAAAATATTTAAAGAAACCACAAAGCAATCTTGAATTTCTAAATAGTCTCTATGTTCCAAATTCCATTTATGATCATATTGTAAAATGCCTAAGATATAAAATATTAAACCTGCACCACATAATTTCTGTGAACATTAATGGTTATATTCCTTTGTCCAGCAAGGTGTATCTTATGGGTGATATATTAGAATAATAAAAGCTTGAAGAGTAGCTGTTGTCATGCACGCAATAAATTTTATTTTTCATAAAGCTGTACTTTACCTTTATTAATCTACAAAAACCTAGTATATAATTTCAGTCTTGTAAAAATGTTTGAAGAGAAGCCCTCCCGTAGGTCATTTAAGCAAATACTTAAAAGTAAATTAGACAGAAAAATATACCTTAAAACATATAGACAAAGGCACTGGTCACATAATAAAATTGCTAATGGCTTGTTTACCGCATCAGCATTCTCTGATGCTGATGTATTGATTAAGCAGTAGGTGTGCAAAAGTTTTGATTGTTGAGTTGTTTTAGTAGAGCCTCATTTTTAGCGTGCATGAGCAGTTACTGTATACAGAGGGCTCTTAGATATTTCCCTTGCTTAATGCAGAAGTGTAAAGTACCACACACTGGAACTGGATTAAAGCCTAAAGGCTGCAGATTCTGTTGCAAGTACAGTAGCTCAAACTGCAGGCAGTATTATCATGACAACAGTAGCCTCTAACTTGAGTTAGAAATAATAGAAATAATAAATACAGAGCTCTTGTCATGTTTTCTGAACTCCAAAGAAGTACTCTGTCAAGCTCTGGGGTCCCAGCACAGGAAGGACATGGAATTGTTGGAGTGGGGAGAGACCAAACTGGTTAGAGGGATGGAGCACCTCTCCTATTAGGAAAGGCTGAGGGAACTGGGACTCTTCAGCTTTGAAAAAAGAAGCTTTGGTGTGACCTAACTGGGACCTTCCAGTACCTGAAGGGGCCCCACGTGAAAGATGGAGGGAGACTATTTACCAGGGCTTGGAGTGACAGGACAAGGGGGAATGGCTTCAAACTGATACAAACCTTCTCTACAGAGAGCTGGTTTAGATTATCCATTATGAGAAAGTTCTTTACTGTGAGAGTATTCAGGCCCTGGCACAGGTTTCTGAGAGAAGCTGTGGATGACCCATCCCTGGAAATGTTGAAGGCCAGGCTGGATGGGGGTCTGAGAAACCTGGTCTAGTGGAAGGTGTCCCTGTCCATGGCAGGGGGTTGGAACGAGATGATCTTTAAGGTCCCTTCCAACCCAGGCCATTCTATAATTCAATGATTATGATTCTACAATAAGACATAATGATACTGAAGAGAAAAACATTTTTATAAGAGATATTACACCTTGTCAAGATAATAAGGGATTGATTTCTAATTTTTTAACAACTCAAAGTTAAATTTGAAAATAAGGAAAGCCAAACCATTGGTGGTTTTTTTTCTGACAATGACACCACATTACCTTATCTTTCCCAAACTGAAACCAAGTGGAAAGTGTTGCCACTTTAGCATTCTATGAGATTCAGCCTTGTAATGGACAGATCAGTTTCGTTACGTACCAGCATCGTTGCTATACTGTGTTCTGGGCAGGGGAAATGGCATGTGAATAGCATTGAGATGACTCAGAAAGGCTGGTACCAGTATTATCTGAAAGAATAGCTGTCTGCAGACTAAGAGAAATGTGTGGGTTTGATTGTTGCAAGTATCTGCTACTCTTGTAGCTGGGTCTGAGCCAGTCAGCAATGTATCTCCATTACAAGGAGTAGGATTTTTCTGCAATTCTCATCTGTGCATAAGAAATAAATGTGGTATTTAATGTAATTAATGTCATTCGAGATTTTTGATGTATTGATTTTAGTGGATACGTTTCAAACGTCTGGAAATTTTTAAAAATTTGAGAGTGACAAAATGGAAGAAGATGATTTAACACAGCATTGTTGTATGGAGCATCCCATCAATGGCCTATTTGAACCTTTGATGCATGTCACAGTTATATCTTTAGAAAACTCTGAAAAAGCTTTGTATACTGTACTTATCATACTCCTCTAAAAAGTGGTAATTCTGTAAAAATGTTAAGTTTGAGGTTGAGAGGGGTGGGGGGGCTTCAGGTCAACTTAAAAAATAAGGTAAACAGTCAGATATGTTGATGAGTTAAGGACAGAATTAATACTACAACTCACCAATTATACAGATACTAAAAAGATGGAAAGATTTGAACAATATCTGAAAGAATTTTTGTACGTTTTCCCCTTCCTATTTCATAACAAAATGCTAGCCTCTACCAATGCACAAATACAATACATATATATAAAGTTTTGCAAGACTTTATTGAAGATTTGGGGGGGAGGGAAATGAGGTTTTGATATTGACTCTGCTGTCAATGCTGTGTGATTGCTTGCTTAATTCATGGGGGTTTGTTTCTAAATTAGAATATTGGAGCTCTGTTAGTGAGAAACGGTAATACATTGGCAACATACATTTTAAATGGTTGCTCATTCCTGTAAGAAAATGTCACGAATCATTAAGTGTTAATGAAACTGGAAGGTTATAGTAGGTGGTTGTCTTAATATAAACAGAAATTGTAAGTAACTGTGACCTCCAACACAGCAGTTGAATTAACAATCCCATTGTTTCTGAATATTAATCATTTTAATGTATTCTTCCAGTTATTCTGAAATTTAAAGCTTTAACAATCAGAGCTAGCGATATACGTAAATTGTGAAAAGCTTTGGGTTATAACTTACTAAGAGAAAAAATACCCAGGGTAAAGTCTATCCTTGTCTATGCCTCCAAGCAAATACACCTTAAGAGTCATTGTGCAGTCTGCAAAGCTGTGCTGCTGTAAATTAATTGTTGTATTATAAATGTACTTCACCCCCCCATATTTGTCATGAACGTTACTCAGAATGTATCCCAGGGATGGTACCTCATTAGCACTGTACTAATTTGAGCCATTCTGGGAACAAGTTCATAACAGGCTGTTTGTCTGTCTCCTCCAGCCACTGTCGCAGAAGGTTCCATGTCTCACCCTGTGTTGCAGAGAATTCCAATCCAGCACTCCCACCTAAACTGCACCATGGGTTGTTTGTTGTGCTCAGCCTCCCAGGATTTGTATATAAAGAGACTACACAGAGTCAAGTGTGGAGGTTTGGAATAAAAATCTGTACTTTTAGGAGGCATACATAGCTTCTGGTGCTCGAGAGGGATAATGGTATGAAAGGAACAGATCTTTATAGACTGCAGACCAAAGGTTTCTGTAAAGGATAGTTAGAGGAGTGTGAGTGAGCATAGGGTCATGCAGATAATTAGGGTAATAACCAGCTGTGGTACCACGTGTATAAGTCCCAAGCAGACTGTTCCAGGATTTTACAAAGAATGCATCTCCAATACAGGCTAATGGGGAAGGTGCAAAATGGGTTATCAGAGTATCTGGCATGGCTGCCAGACTGGGTCAGATTGGCACTAGAGCCCTAATTCTAGTGCTCAGACACCTGTGATAAATAGTGGAATTGTGATAATTTGTTAGACATGGTGGTTGTTCCTGAAGCAACAAAATGCTGTAAAAGAATGGGTGTCAGAAATGACAGTGCAGGCAATTGATAATATAAACTCAGAACTATTCCTCTCTTTCTACCAAAAAGGCTAATTTAAATTTCTATCCTCTAAAATTTGCTTCGTCAGTTTTGACTCTGACCAAGTTTAGTGTTCAGCATTACTTGAGATGTGTTAACTCATGAGGGAGCTGGCACATCCCTGCTGCACAGTGTCACTGCTCTCTACAAATAAATGGTTACCGAATATTGATGTATTTCAGCAAAGCAAAGGTATAAAAACTGTTTTCAGCAGATGACTATATCCCTCTAAGCTAAAAAGATTGGGAATCTCATTGCTAAAGTTTTATTCACTGTTTACATGTGAAAGTTATTGAGAGAGAAAGGTAAATGAGGAACAGCTAATCATCCCTTTCTTCTCCTTTGCTGATTTCTGTAATTTCAAGGTCAACATTTGGAAGATCAAATCACAGAGTGGAATTAGGAACCACACTCAAGTAAACAACACATTTGCTCCAAAAGCACGTCAGTAGTAAGATGATTAATCACAAAGCATTAGGCACTGCCAGAGTGGGTGAGTGCAGAATGTGACTTCTGCTCATGGATTATGGGAGGGGGAAGGCTGATGTGTTTTATGCTGTTCTTCTCTGATCTTCACTAATGAGGTTACTACTGGTGTCTATTAGAACAAATGCTGGCAATAAGCCAACCTGAACTAAAAAAAAAAACTGATTTAGAAAATGCTTTAGGTGAGCTAGAGGTTTGTAAGTTAGATGAGCCTGTTGAACATCATTCCCAGACATTTAACAAACTTGTGAAATCTCAAAGGTGTTGGCACTTGTGTGCAAGACTTTGCAAAGGACAAATAAAATACCAAATGGCGAGAGGAAGGAGAATGTTTTTCTATACAGAGAAGAAAGGATAGAAAATAGGGTGTTATAAATCCTTCTCTAAAATGTCCAGTAAATTACCAGAAGAAGCAATCACAAAACTGAGCTTTAGTCCAAGAACATAGTGAGAATAACATCAGAAAATAGAATCTGTTGAAGAAGGTCATGTTTCAGGCCATGTGTAAGCTTTGAAAACAAAACAACCCTATCCCCAATACATGCTACATATGTAGAGCTCTGTATGAATACTCTGTTTTAAAACTCATGCAAGATGAGGAAAATATTACATATAAAATGAATTTGGAGTACTTTCTGAAAGAGTATATCAAGCAAAGTTATGTGATGGACTTTCTTTGGTTCTGTTTTGTCCTATGTTTATTAGGGATCTGGATGATGATGTAGAGTGACTTACTACAGTTTCAGATGATGCTGAGGGGGGGAACAGTGCTGCAGTATATTTTCAATTTCTTTCTCACAAGAAGAATCTTGAACTTAATTTGCATCAAGCTATGATGCTGTTACAGGCATTACATCTAAACTTCACAAATGTGTGTTTAGTAGTAAGTACAAAATCATGATAACCTCAAATTAAGGCCTTTTCTTTACTGGGGGTGAAAGGGTAAAGTAAATTGCTTTTGGAGAAGACATGTAAAATAACCTGCTTGAAAAAGAATATTAAAATAAGAGGAGCCCATCACTAAATTGATACATAACTTTCAAAATAAATCAGGCATGGTTCCACCAGAGCAAGGCTATCTGTCACTGAGGGCTACTTATTGTGTAGACAGTGTATCTGAATTCCCTCCTGGCATGGAGGAATGAGAACAAACTATTTTACTACTGTCTTTCTTCTGAAAGTAAAAGGAATGGAAGGAGGCTTTGGTTGTTCTTGGTTCAGTAGCTGGAGCCCATGTGCAATAAAAGCTTTGTCTGCTTCAGGAACTGGGGTAATGTAGCAAGTGGCAGTTGTGGTGCTGAGATACAGCTTGTGTGTGTTCCCCTGTGCCCTGCACTCACGAGTGTTAAGCTGCAGTCTTGTACTGTGTGGGAACTTCTGAGGAAGGAAAGGTCACAGGCAGAGGCCAGCTCCATAATATTAAATCTGGTACAGCGAGTTCATTTATCCTTGCACTGATCTGGGCTAAGAGTTGTATACTTCCTGTCAGTCAAACCCCGCAGCGCTGTGGGCCAGTGTGTTTGGAATACTGCTTTAAGTACAAATAATACTTCAGAATTTCTTTTGAACCCTCAAGACACAAAGCATTGCCTACCATAAATAGGAATGTCAGAACACACAGCTTTTCTCAAATTGTTCTTTTGTTATTCCAGGTGGCAAACAACAGTAAGCCTTGCCCTAAATCATTATAGTGCATGTCTTCTTTGAATCTGTGCTCCTACGTTTGTACATCCTAAGTCACAACAGATCTTGCATCTTTCGCTGAGCATGATGGGCTTGAGTAACCACTCCTGTCAAATTCCCCAGAAATATGGGCAGGGCTGATATAATAAGGTACCTTGTTGCTATGTCAGTGCAAGAATTTTAATAGTTGTTTTAAATGGCAATATGTCTCTACTCTTTGTGTCTCTACAAATATATCAAACAGGTGTTTCTGATGTCTGTCAGGAAAAAAAAATTACCAGGAATGTTTATACTGAAGAATATTGTATTTCTTCCTGCACTGTTCTGCTTTTCAGCTGAAAAATAGAGAAATATTTGGCCTGATGGTCTTATTTATAGCAATTTTACAGGGAAATTGGTCTGATTCCAGTTTATGAGTTAGTATAACTGTTAATTTCTCATTCTGAATTGGGCAAGGCTGCATGTGATTATATTTATATGAAAGTGTCCTACAAAAGTGTATCTCATTAAAGATAGTCTGTATTTAAAATATATGGTCAATCACTTTTATAATACATTAAATACTGAGGGCTAAAAATATTTGAAAATGGAGCACTGCCACTTTGCTCTGATTTGCAAATTAAATATTCTTTTGTTGATGTTAGCTCTCATCCTCCTTCACTCTGCTCTTTCCATTAATTTTCAAGAAGTTAACTGTGAAATGCTAAAGGTTGTTAAGCCTACAGAGCATTATACAGGATCAGAAACAAAGAAGCTAGTGGATTAGGACATGATATTTGGAATCAGTGTGCTTGTTCAAGTGCCAGAAGGAAAACTTAATATTTATGAATCCTTTTGGATCAGCATTCATGCTGGTAAGTATTAATGGAGTGCCTTTCCTTTTCGAGTACTTAAAAATAGCTAAGTATAAATAAGTATATTTTCCTACTACTGTAAAAAAGCCATCTGCACAACTTTGCAGATGGTCTGATGTGCTTGCTTTGTAATTACTATTCTCCTCCACCATTGCTTGTAAAATGAATGCTTGGTATGCAGTGACTGATGATAATTTAATAACTATTTTTATCATATTGCTGATCAAAGCACACAAGAAGGATGAAATTATCTGAATAAAATCTACTGGGAGCAAAGTTTTGTTCTGCCCTCCGAGGTCAGTTCAATTTGGTTTATGGAGTACATGTTTTTCTTAATTAGATGCTTTTCTGTGCTATCATTCACAAAGTTACTTTGAAATTGCCCAAATATTTAGGAGAGGAATTAGAAAAGTCATGATGTCAAATGCACATGGAATGTGTTTTGAAGCTTAGTGTGGTGGGAATGGCTACAGAGGTGACATGACCCAGTCTCTGTAGGTTTCAGATTCCTAGTAACACTCTTCCATGATCAGCAGCCGCCTGTGGCTGCCTCAGGTTTGAATTATGGGATGACTGGGTTTCTGGGAGGTTCTGTGGTTCAATTACAGGTGCAGTTTGCCCAGACTATTCGAATATGACATGTGGTGACCTTTTCTGTATTTTATTCCCATTCATTTTGATCAATCAAATATGAGCCTATTCTCTAATAGGTATATTTTGCAACATGTAAGATGCAAGTAACTACACATAAAAAGAGAAAATCGGCATATAAATAGCTACAATTCTGCAAATGAAATGTGACATGTGAGGAACTTGCCTCTTGGCTTTATAGTTCATTAAAAATAGTGTAGTGCTTGAATAAGCATAATACACAATTATAGGCCTTTGGAATTCCAAGGATTGTATTTCCATGTCCAGCTTCAGTTTTGAAGTTTGCTCAAAGCTCAGCTTACTACATGAGGTTCTATCTAACACTTAAAAATATTTCCTTATAAGGTGTCATAATTTATAAGAATAGAGATGCACTATCCGAAATTTAAGTGCAGCATGGACCCAAATAATATTAATTACCATTTTCTAACCAACAATTAAAGAACAAAAGACACTGAAAGTATTATTTAATTGTAAACTTTTTTTTTTTTTTTTTTTTTAATACTAGAATCTTTAAGGATAAATCTTTGGAAACAAATATCCAACAACTTAAGTAGACAGCAGATTCCCGCTTTTTGACTCAATGAAAGAACTTACTGTTTTTGTGTGCTGCTAGAGTCAGACATGGCACTTCCCAGGTTGTACCTCTGCAGTTTGAGTTTGGTTTATTCTTTGTACATTCCTGGATTCCAATTACCAAAATTTAAAGTGTTATCCTAACAAGAAATTAGGAAAAAATTCTTCAATTCTTTCTGGCTGCCAGTGAGCCTGTGAATGTCTCTTGTGATTGTGCAGTCCATGCTGATTTTAACATCTTCATGCATGTACCTTCCTATTTACCAGTGAACCTCAAATCTCCCCTGGTCTATTTGTATTCTGTAGACTCCTAAATAGAGTAGACTACTGTGTATTCTGTAGACTATTGTTATAAATTGAGGAGACAGCCAATTTTCCTCTTTTAAATTTATTAATAATAGCAAGTAGAAAGTGAGCAAAAGCAGCGCTGGGTGACAGGGGAGTCTCCGCTCCACCACTGCCACACCTTTTCATCTCCCACGAGTCCTTTTATACACTCAGTCTTCCGCATTCGTGGTCTCCTGTATTACGAAAGTGGGCTACTCTGCGCATGTGTCTTCTGTTGCTAGGGGGTCTTTTCTGCCTCTTGGTGGTCGTACGAGATGAAGCACGGAGTCTTCCTCACATGTACTCTCCTTGACCCCCTTAGCTTCTTTCCATATATAGTGTAATAAGGATCAAGCAGGCTAGTACATACTGCATAATCATACTTGGCAGTACATTGCATATAGTTCCTGTTCTGTTATCAAGGCCTTTTTACTAAAATAAATAAAAGCTACAATAATTGCCAAATATAACAAAAGTCTCTTCTTAACACATTAACTACAAAAATAGGAAAGTATAACATACACATTATACTAAGTGTTATAAGACAATACAAATTTTATAACATACACTTTATACTAAATCCTAATCATATATTATACTAAATCCTACTATGCTAAAAATTAAAGGTTTAATAAACAACCTAATCTTAATTCTTAACACTATTGTGAAGTGGAAACAAATAATAAATTCCAAGGAAATGTGTCAGACTGTTGAAGATAAGTAAAAAAGCAGAAAGCTGAAATGCCATAAATCATGAAAGCAAGATTTTTACATGCTTGTTTCACACAGCAGGTGCTTGGGCAGATTCACTACCCAGATTGTTCCAGTGAAGAAGAAGGCATAGTAATATCCTCTTCCCTCTCTGCATCTACATAGTGTTTTGGAAGGGCTGAAATCACAATGAAGGCAGTCAAGATCAGGTGACAATGCTGGTTTCTCTGTGTATCATCTAACAGCAGTTAAGGAGAATCCTGACAGAATATAGGGATAATCCAAAAAGGCATCTAAAAAAGGTGTTCTTTTCTCATCCATTCCTCTGTGTATTGGCCTGATTTCATAGCTGTACCTACACTAATGAAAAACAATTGATTTGCTTTGAGCATGTTGATTCTGCTGGGAGTTTTATTGTGAATTTTATAGCCCATATGTGAATCTTAGTTTTGATATTGAAGATAAAGTCTCTTTTAAGTTAGCAGTTTAATATTTTTGTTTACCTCTTCAGCTGTAAGTACACACTTTCCCCAATATCAGGGCAGAAAAAGCTGAAATATACCTTGAGTTTGAATTTTTTGCTAACTATTCTCTGAAGGGAAAGTAGAATTCCTGAAGCAGAACTGGCTGCATCCCTAGTAGAGCTTCCCCAGAGGGAGGAAAGGTGTAGCACTAAGGATTGTTAACCAAAACATCATTGGATTAAGACACTAAACTTGTCAGCGCTGGGTTAATTGTTGGACTCAAGGATCTTAGAGGTCTTTTCTAACCTAAATGATTCTGTGATTCTAAATAGAATCTATGGGTGTGGTGGTTTTCAGCAGAGTGAAACAGATGCATGAGCATGTATTGCATGATGGGAGCATCTCCACATTCCTCCAACGTTAACATTTCCAGAAGTACGTTGCAAACTGTCATGGGTTAGCATAGTTTGAGTTTTGAGGAAAGACTCCTTCAGCCTCGGAACTGATTTTTTTTGCACAGAGGTGCTTACAGTTTCCTCTAGACCTGACCTAACCAATCAACTGGCTAGTTGGAATATTGACAACTTCTTTAAGCCACTTAAGAAGCTTGGTACGCCTCTGTGATACACATTTAAGAACGTACAAAGGCCGGGAGGCTCTCTCGGACTTCCGGCCTTCGGACAGGTAACTGGGGGAGGCCCGGGGCGCACGGCCCAGCGGGGCCGGGCCCTGCTCGGCCCGGCCGGGCCGGCCAGGAGCCCACCCTGGAGCGGCCCTGTTCCATCTGCGGCCCGGCCCGGCCCCCCCAGCCCTGCTCCGGCCCCAGCCCTGCTCCGGACGGGCCAGGCCCCCTCAGCTGCTCCGGACGGGCCATGCCCCCCCACACCCACTGCTGCTGCCCGGCAAGGAGAGATAAGCGAATTCCAGCTGCAAGGCCGGGTGAGATTAACTCTTTTAGTGCTGTAAGATTTCTCCAGAACAGATGAAGCTTCCAGACATTCAATCCTCTCCTGAGTCAGAGGAAAAGGACAGATGATGGCACGTGAAATAAACAGCACAGAGACACCAAAGTCAGCAAAGAAGGAGGAGCTGAAACCCTGAGAGAGGAGAAAGAGGAGATGCTTCTCCTGGAAGCTGAAATTCTCTTGTAAGGCTGTGGTGATGGACTATAATATATCTCAGTGTTCCCGTTGTAATTTCATGAAGCATGGTGGGGGGAGGCAGAGCGTTCAAAACCGCAACCCATGGGTAGAAGTACCTGTGCTGCATTAAGCAACTACTGAAGTAGCTGTGATTTATTGAGAAGTTTTAACAGAGAGAGTTGAAAGTGATGTAGACTCTCTCGCTCCCAGAGGAAGGCCTCTGTGCCTTTTCAGTTGAAGGTGATGAGGACCCTCTTGCTGCCAGAGAAGAAGGGGGCCTCGATGCCTAGAGATAAAGATGCACCTACAGACAGGTGAAAAGAACTTTTGTTTTGAAGGAGATGAGGACCCTCTCACTACCGGAGAAAGGGAGGACCTCTGTTCCTAGAGATGAATATGCACCCACAGATGGGTAAAGAGAACTTTTGTTTCTGAACAGCTCATCCTTAAAATGGTACCCCATTAGCTAAAGAAATTAACCCTCGAAAGCAGTTGTGGGGAAAGCTGCAAGTTGAGGGAAGGGACTTTCACAGGCAAGGAAAAACCATTCTGGGTGGCTGCCTTGCTGTGATGCTGAAGCCACAAGAGAACTGTTTAACTGTTTTCGTGTGGAGATGTCTCCATAGCATGAGCAAGAGAGACTCCTCTCCCTAGGTGGACTGAGAAAGTTCTTCTAGAGATGGTAAACTGACTCTGGAAAACCTTAAGGGTTGTTTTTTCATGTTGTTGGTGGGAGGAGGAGAAGAAGGTGGGGGGAGGAGAAGTGTTCTGAAGGTTTAGTCTAACTTTTTTTTCTGCCTTTTAGTTCTGTTAATAAACTTCTTTATGCTTTTAAGGTTTAAGTTTTGTGCCTGCTTTGCTTTTCTCCTGGTTCTTATCTCCCAGAAGGAAAATAAGTAAGTAATGGGCATTTTGAACCAAACCACTACACTAAAATTGGTGTTTCTGCCCGGTTACCCAAACTGAACCCGCTACACAAACCTCTACCCATTGTGGTAGCTGTGGTGTTATGCACATGGTCAGTCAAACTGGACAGTATCTCTTGGCTGCAACACTGGGAGAAATTTATTTTGGACTTTTGAGTAAATTTTTTCTATGCATTGGGGTTTTGCAGGTTGGAATCACGTATATGGTATTTAGTAATAGTGTCTGCAGAAGGGTTTCTAAGCTGTGCTTTCTCCAGCCTGCTTCCTCCAGAATCCCTGGTTTCTTAGGTCTCTGTTTGTCATTTCCTCAGTATTATGAGATTTTTCCTTGGCAAAGTATTAGTGGACAGGAGACCACACAGAGAAGTGGGTTATCACCTGAAAGTATTTTAGTAGGGTGGCAGTCATAGGTCTTGAGGATTTTCGAGAAAGTAGTTCTAACACCACTGCTCAGAAACAGTCTTTCCCTTTTTTCCACTTCCTGGGCATGTCTTCTCAGTTTTTTGTCTTGTGGGTGTCACTGGGATATGTGTACTATTTATTAAAGTCTGTACAGGAAGGTGCAAAGCAGGAAGGTGTTGCCATGACTTTGATTGTTTCAACTATACTGATGCTATGAGATACATAAAAAACATACATGCCCCCAAAACAACAAAAAAGAAAGAACTGAAGTTTATGCTAAGCACACAACACACTAATAAAATATGCTTTTTAAGACAGAGCTTGCATCTTTCTTCCGCTGTCAGCTAAACACAGGAAAGTTTGTTAATTTTTTTTTGTTTCTTTTGATTTTGTAGTATTTCCATATAGAAGTCTGTATTGTCACTGTCATCTCTCATTGAATTTGTTCTTGAAGACACAAGAAACTGTACCTTGGTCATTTCAGCAGAAAGAATGACCTCTGTAATTAATGAAGATTACACAGAAATTAAAGTGCAGTGTTGATTAGCTGAATGTCATGGGGGTCACGGAATAATTTCAGATGGTCGAGAGAATTTTCCATACGCTTAATAGACATTGTGACCCTGTATTAGTTGAAACGGAAGTTTGAACAAGGGAGCAAGGGGCACAGCTTTCCAATCTAGTTACATGAATCAGTGGGAAACACAGAGGCGTGTCCCCTAGACTGGATAGACATTATCTTGAAGAAAAAGTTAATGCCTCCACTCTTAAATAAAAAGATTATCTAGTGTGCCTTTGAATATTTTTCAAATCTGTTTTTCAGTTCTAGCATTCCAGCAGGATAATTAGAGTATGGTGTGATTAGATGTATCTAATGGTGTATCTAATGAGGATAGGGAGGATTCTTTTGTAAACATACCCACATTTTATTTTTTAATTTGATTGATGTTTAACATTGCTATAGAAGCAGAGAATTTCCAATGTCAATTAATGCCATTAAGCTGATTCCTGGTTAATTGGTCATTGTCAAATAACTAATCATTGACAGGTTGTGTAGTTTAATCTTTTCAGGTATAGAAGCATTGATCATTTTCTGCAGGAAAACTCTGAAAATACTAATATCTTCTAAAGCCCTGCACTGCTCTGAAGGTGTGTTAAGCTGAAAAAAGTCAAGAGAACTGTTACTTCTTAAAGAAAAGATATAAAGATCATTTTCCATGTGTTACAAATATTGTATTTCATCTTTTAATATGTTTTGTGCTTGGTTTAGACTGATTTGTGTTTTATAGGTGTAAAATTCAAGTTAAGATGAGATTTTGGAGTGCTTGTATTTCAGTTTTGAAATAGGTATGTCATTTCTGTGATGTTCATAGGTCATAGAGATACTGAAGGAAAAACTTCAAGCAAAAATCGGTTATGATTCTTAAGTAGTAGAAAACCAGCAGGCCACCTTCTGAAAGCTATTTTGACTTCATGAGCAAGAGGGCCCTTATGGACTACCAGGCATCAGCTAAGATCCTTGAAAGGAGCCAAGCCGCTGGCCAAGGAGCATTTCAGGGTCAGTGATCCCTAGTCATGCAGCTACTAAAGGCAGCAGGATGTTCTGTGAGCACAAAATCATGTGAAAACCATACTGGTCAAGTCAAGGTTCTCTGTGTATAAGGTAAGAAAAGTTAATTGGACCTAGGTATGCCCATCAAGGCTAAACAGAACGATTTGTCCTGGGGAGCACTGAGGCAAAGAGTAACAGAACCAGTATAACCCAGAGGGTTGGGTCACCTTTTCAGAGTAGGACCTGGAAAGGCAAACAATTCCTAGTAACTGTTAGAGTCCTGGGGATTCTGTTTGTTATGGTGTGTTGCAGGAGGAAGAAAAAAGTGGAGTTTCTTTACTTCACATCAAGCTCTTTTTGACATTGGCTTCAAAGGAAGTGTTCTCTGAATGTTGCATTCTCCTTTACTGAGAAGCAGAATGTTGTAGTAAAACTATCTGTTAGATAGATCCTCTAAATAGTGTATTTTGCTTTATGCACTTTTGCCTTCCGTATATTTAAATGTATCAAGTAATTTGTATAGCCTTTCTTTTTTCTTTTTTGTCTTTAAGGAAAAAGAGAGGGAGCTGAACTTGATACACAGAATTCCAGCTTCATACATGTATTGCCAACCTGATTTAATATGTGAAAGAATAAAACCACTTATGCATGTGTTCAGGTTTGGCTGTTTAGTGATGTGGTAATTCTTGTGAATGACAAAATATCCATCAGAAATAAGTCTGTGTCTTAAACTGATGTGCAGTCAGCAGGGAGGGAAATCATGAACAATTAGTTGGAATGAAATTCATGGATATTAATTTTATCTTAGATTTTTCAAATAATTTTTTCAATGTGCATTTTATATATTTGGATTGCATTGTTCTTGCTCTCCTGGAAAATGACAGTCTGATCAGTTTCTATTCAGATAAACTCTTGCTACAACTGACATTAGAACCTACAGATTTCGAGGGTTTTTTAATGAATATTATTGTTCATGGTGGCCGAATAGTCAAAATAGTCAAAGATAAAGAGTAGTGGTTTTAGTGCCTGGGTAGCAAGTTGTGAGGAGTCCAAAATTTTTCTTTTTTTTTGATTTAAACATACAAACTCCATAAATGTTGAGTGGTGACAATGGAGAATTTTGTCATCATTCTAAGAACACCTAAAAGAGAAGTGAATTGCAATTTTGTTTTACTTTTACCCTTTGCATAATCTAGTTTTATAACTAATTCATTTTTCTCACAGTTTGGTCTCACTAATCGTGTTGAATTGTTGAAGATTTTGACTAAACCCATTGTTAATTCTGAAACCTGAAGTAAGAACAAGACATATTAAAAAAAGAAATAGTAAAGCATTGTTTGAAAGCAGTCCACATGCCATCTTTCTCAGTTGAGTAATGATTGTTCAATACTTTTTATGTTGTTTTTGCTGTTTGTTTTTTCTTTGTTGCTGTTCATACAACACATAAAAAATGAAGAAATGTTAATGTAAAGTTTTCAAGCCTAGAAAAACTGTTGTTTTATGTGAATTCTAATATACTACAGAACATAGAAGACATTGAAAGTAATTTCTGAATTCAGAGTATATCCTCCAGGGATAGCTTGTATACATAATTCTTTATGCAAATATTTAAATGTTTGTGTTATATCTCTCAAAATATATTTTCAGCTCTGACTTTTCTTCTTTGCTTAGTTGCATTTTGAGTGTTGAATTTTATAGGCGTGGGTAAAACTGAAAAAACAGAACAAAAATTAAGAAACGTTTCATTGCTTCAATAGTATTTTGTTTGGAAGTGTTTGCCTAGATGTGTTTCTTAGGAAATAGAGCAGTTTAAATAGATTTATGCTCAATAAAGCAGTAATTAACACTTCCATGAATTAATGAGTTGCAAATATTTTTGTGTTATTTTATCATAGAATTTTTAGTAGACTAATGAAGATGAAGTAACCTATTTTTTTACTGTGAAGTATTCTGCCTTGTTTCAGTAAAAAGGCAAAGTAAATAAACCAGAAAATTTGATCTATTTTCCTGTAAACTTTAAAGCACTTTTGTATTTCTTCTCCTCATAGTTTCTCACTTAGTGGTTACTGGGTAACCAGTTCTCTTTGTTAAGCCGATGCAGACTGTTCTTCCAAGATCTGGATGATAATTTTAAAATTGCCACATTATTCCTTGTATTTTGCTCTATTTCTGACAATTTCAGTTGCTTCAAATTATGGCATATAATAAAAAAATTGTGTTAAATGTATATTTTTTATAAGGAACTCCTCAATCAGTTTCTATATTGAGGTTTCTCTTTAGTGCTGTTAATGCTCAGATTGCTGTCAGTATGACATACACAAGACTCACAAAAATTCAAAGAAAATCAAGCACAGTTGAGAAATATGTAGAATCAGTTTAGTAAAGAGACCAACCAAGAATTAAAATATTTATCATCTTCCCATACTCAGCTTTAAGGTGCAGGAATGCTAGTCCTTTACCTGTCTTTCAGATTTAGGGGTTTTTTTGTCTGACATTTGCATTTAATGAATGCACTTGAGCATAAGGGGTAAGGATTTTTAGGGTGATCTGAACCCTAGAAAAAGTTCTTTTCAATAACAGCTTTAATAATCATTCACTAAGGTTCTATTGTAAAGACTAAGACTGATTCATGTGAATTGTAAAAGTTCTATAAGATCAGAAAATTCATCATAGCCATGAAACCCGATTGCCTAGATTCTGCTTGGAAGAGTTCTGCTCACGGGTCCTTGTTGAATAATGACCTGCAGGTCTTGGATAGATGAGGCAATTTTGGAAAGAAGTCCTTCTTCTCACTGTTTTCTTCTGGGATCTGTTTCCTCAGGCTTCCAGTACAAACAGCATTTGCTCCCTCCTTGACTAGTCTCTGCCTGGAATTTAGGAAGGGTGTTTCCATTATGAAGCTTCATGTCTTGCAGCCATAAACTATCTTTGCCTTCAAATGCCCACTCTTTTTTTCAAGTGGACTTCTTTCCAGAGCCCTTGAAATTCTGTCAAACTGTGGTGCTTAAAATCCTTCAAACAGCCCCTTTACATGGGTCAGAATTAATATCACATCCCAGCTTTAAAAACATTTCAGTCTATACAAGCTCATTCCTGCTCTCAGCCAGTTCTTTCTTTTGCTGTGGTCATAGCTTTTGTCACTTGGATAGTAATTGAAAAGTGTTCTCTTCCCTAAAGTCACAAAATTCTGAAGGAATGAATAGAGTATGAAAGGACTTCAAGTTTATTCACCCACATTTCTTTCCAGTTCATGGCCTATCTTGCAGATTGTATTATTTTTCCAGTTGCCTTTTCTTTAGTACTCAATTACACCTCAGTTATCCCAGTTGTACACTGTTCAACAGGGTTTCTGTCTATCTGTTTCTATCTATCTACACAGGTCATGTGGATATTTTTTGGTTCACCACTAAGGTTGAGAAGTGGAAAATTCTACTTGTGTTTTGAAATTTTTACTAAAAGACTCTCTCCTTTTATTTACAAATACATGAATTATTACATGAATTACTCATCTTGTAGCTCATTCAATTTAAATATAACTTAAAATTCTTTCATTTTTTACCATTCTTTACAGTAGTGGTTGACTAAGATATGCCTTTGCATTCTTTCCCTTTTAAATACTGTAGGTTTATTTTGTGGCTTATATTGCTTCTACCTGTAACTGGGTGTCTTTCATCACCCAGTTTTAGATCTAGTTTTCTTTACTGTTCTTTTCATGTATCCTAAGTGTGTTCTCATCTATCCACCCCTGCAAGATAGACAAAGGTTGCAATTCTGTTGGGATCCTCCTTCACTGTGTGTCTCACGTCCCTGACTTCCTACATTGAGTAATGAAATTATTAGATATGAAAATTTACTCCTTTCATCCTCATTGAGTTTTGGCCCTTTTTAAAATTACAAGATACCTGCATGTCTGATATCTTAGAGCAGCTTTTTGTGAAGGTGCTTTACCAGCTGAGGCCACTGACTGAGCTACAGATTTGGTGGCATTAGGCTGGTCTGCTAAATGATGACTAAATATATCCAAAAGGAGTAGAAAATGGGAGAAAGATGCCTTTAAGGAATGGAAGAAAATGCAGGATAAACCTGGTAATTTCTGAACTGTTTTTAAGTGGTTCTATATTTTATTTGGGGGGAAAGAAAAGGATACATTTCCTATTGTGCTGTATAATGTGGATGAGGAGTGAGTTCTTTTCTGTGTCGTTTATGGTGTTGCTCTGTATGCCAGTACATCTGTGATTCAGAAAAACACAAAGTTTCTTCAAGATGAGTTGGTGCAATTTTTCTCCTGGAGAGTTAGCTAGTGCTTAAGTGTATGTTAATTATAGCAATCAAAATGTATGATTACTGAATCTTTGGAATAAACAAGTCAAACCACAGCTAAAATCCATTTTAAGAGGGAAGGTATATATAGTGGAGGGATTTCCTGTAACATATAATTCTTCTAGGGGAAAACAGTATATTGTTTTAATATTTTCCTCTGTAGCCAATACAGTTTACAATTAATGACTCAGTGTTGTGGAATATTTTCCCAGGCTTCAAATATGCAAGGTGCTAAGTGCTTCATGAATACCAAACTAGCCTTGCTCGATAGATCAGGATTTAATCAGACAGCCAGAGACCCATCTATTTGTTCTTCAATCTGGATAAAGGTTACTGTATTGTTTTCTGTATCTTAGCTATAAAGGAATGCTGGTATAAAGGCATGGAACAACTTTTTTTTGCTTGGGAGCAGGAGAGTTCAGCGGAATGTGCTGTAAGGAGCTGATAAAAGTGTATCAGACTTAATCTGAAAGTATCCATAGGAGCAGGACCACCTCTTCCTGATGACTTGCCACATCAAATACCCAGCATTAAGACTTAATTTTGTATTGCCTAATCACCATTTCTGGCCATCCATTCCTGTTCGCAGTAAAAGCTGAAGTCTGTTGTCTGAAGTTCACTTTCTTCCTGCAGAGGTTGTTGTGTTGTGTTGCCTGTGTTGTCGTTTTGTCTGTTTTGATTCCTAAAACCATAAACTTCACGATGCCCTGCCTGAGACATTAAATCACTTTATTTTTCTTACTATTCTTAAATGTACATCTAAGCATGCTCATCTTCATTTTTTAACCACAACGTCTCGCTATAAACTCACTGAATTACATGTCCACTTGGACCTCCGGACACAGGATTTCCTGGAAGATTTTCCTCATTCTTAAATATTTTCCTGCATAATCTGTTTCTGTCATAGCATAACTTAGCTGTGCTTAGGCAGACTTTATTTCAAATAGCTTCTCTATGAAAACAAACCAGCTGTTTTCTGTTGCTCACAAATCTTACGAGAAGTGTTTTGCTCTTTCATTTTCTTCCAGAGCTTTGATGAAAGAGAGTTGTCACTGAGTGTAAAACACGACATTTGTGATCTTGATCTGTGTTTTGCACCATGATAGAGGTGCAAAACCAGGCATTCAAATATGTTCATATTTTCATAGACACCGTGTACTTACCTCAGGGATTAAAGACAAAAATCTAGCCTCTCTGTTGCTGCCAGAACTACTGAGGTGGCTGAGTACTCTCTATGAGTTCTTTTGCTTATGCTTTTCCAGGACGATGTGAAGTTGTAAACATGGGGCATGGGAAGAGTTTACCATGAATGGGGGATTCCTGAGTCCACAAGACTCCAGAGTGGTTAGTTTGCCAGTTTATTTAACATGAAAATCTGTTACTTTCTGGAGTTGTTGAACAGTGCATAAGGTATTAATAGAATGTCAAGGAACGTGTATGATATGATAATTGGACTACCTAAAAAATGATGACTGATACAGGGTCTTCAAAATCCCTAATTATGAAACCTATATAGAGAAATGTGTAATTTTTATAAGTAAAGGAGGGACAAAAACTCAATGACCATCAAATGGTTGACAGCTCCCTGCTTCATATCCTTCAGTTTCTGTTACTGCTTTAAAGCCCCTGAACACTTGAGTGACTGTTGGGGGCTGAGGGGGTCACAGTTGCTTCAAATTCACAGCCCTGTTTCCCTAGAAAAATAACGGGGGGAAAAAAATTAAGATTTCTAAAACAACAGATCTCCTGTGAATATTCAAGCACACAATGCTGAACTGCATTAGAAATTTCATCACCATTCCTACTGTGATTGGAATAAATGACAAAGGAAGTGAAGTTTTCAATACCATCCTCTTCAGTGCACCAAGTCATACAAGCAGAAAAATCCCTTCTAAAGAATGGGATTGCTTACATTTTAGTGGATTAAATAGGGATGGGGGTGGTGCTTCATTTGCCTTAATTTTTTTTTTTTTTGGTCACAGTTTGATATGGTGATGTAGACAGCTGGTGAAGGAGGGCATTAACAGGTCATTAAATCTGCCTTTTCCTCTGTGGATATGCCTGAGCTTTTGGCTAACTCTAGCCAGTTGTGATCCCTAATTGTGTTTGAAAGTACCCAGCAAATAAAATGTCTAGCTCATGTTCTAAGGAATTATTTACAGAATCATCCAAAAGTTTCACACTGGCCTAAGGAGACCGTAAGAGCAGCAGAAATGTGATGGTGTGACAGATGTTCTTGAGTGAATTAAACCTACACTATTTTACTTATATGTACGTGAATGGTGAACTGAACTCTGTGAGTGCCACGTTGACTGAATGATCAGACAGCATAAACAAATTCTGACAGCAGCAGCTTCAGTCCTGCTGCGCTTTGCCTCTTTAGCCTCGCTGTTTGACTTGGGTAATCAGATACGCTCTGGTGCATGTCTGTTCCATCCTCAGATGGAAAACTAGTTAAATCTCAAACTGATTCAATGTTATTATTTAAATAAGCATTATGGCTACCAAAACTGTTGCTACCTGGCAATATTTGGGTCAGTGGAGTCCATTTGGTTCAGTATAAAGGCACAGTAATGGCCTGTGTGTACTAAAGCAGTTGATAGCAGTAGAGAGGATGGCTGGGGGCAACATGGTTGGGAAGTTGGAACTAGGAATGATCTTTAAGGCGTCTCAAGTTTTATGTGTGTGATTTCTTGTAAGTATAACAAAGACGTGATAAATCAGATTGATTTTCCTCCTTTCTTTCTACTGTTCTTATTTGCTTAGTCAGCTGTATCCCATTCCCAACTAAGTCAGTGGCAGTGTTCCCTTTGACTGCTCTAAGTCTCAATCAGTATGTTTCAATCAAATTAGTTTGTGTGTAAGAACAAAAGTCTCAAAATGCCTGTTTTGCAGTGATGCTAGAAGTGATTATTGCAATATGAAGTGTAGAATATCCCTCACAGGGTTAAAATGTCCAACTTTCCAATATTAAAAAACACTAAGTTTTCTTTAAGCTTATAGCGGTTCCCACCTGAAATACCATGTTCAGTTCTGGGCTCCGTACTACAAGGAAGAGATGGATGTGCTGGAGGGAATCCAGAAAGGGGCTAAGAAGATGAAGGGACTGGAGTATCTCTCATAGGAGGAAAGGCTGAGAGATCTGGGACTGCTTAGCCTAGATAAGGCTGAGAGAGTTCCTATTAATGTAAGAAAGGAACCAACCCCAGTACCACTGAACCTGTAAATTCTGTCCATGTCTAACAAGCAGCCGTCCTGTGCTCAGAACAAAAGGTGATGTATGGGTTTAGTTTGCCTGTTTCCTCAGCAGGATCTGGACTCTCCCTTGATAAGCAGTGAATGGAATCATCAACTGAAGTCTGACTACAGGTCATAGTTGAACAGCTTTTTATTCAGCACTGAAGATCTGGCCTGAATGGAAAGGAGAAAACCCCTTTCTGGCCATAAATAAACAATGTGATGAGCACATATGTGCAGTGTATCTGACCATCCTACCACTTCTGGTGGTTTCTTGTTACTGAACCATAAAGAAATGTACTCATATACCTATCTCTTATCCTCACCTCCCTGTTCTTCCAGGGAAGTATGGGGCAGTACAGGAAGATGTTCAGTGACTCCAAATACCATACAAAAGTGACTAAAGTGAACGTGTTTTTCTGATGACCATGTAGCAGAAAGAACAGGGTATGATAGGTATGTATGCTGGCTCTGAACTAGTGGTGAATGTGATTTGTGCTTTGCTTCACAGACAGCAAAAATGTGTTCCCACTGGTCCAACAGTTTTTTGGGATTCTGTCCAGGGCATGGCCAGAGGGAGTATGTTCTTTTCACAAATTGCCAGCAGGTTACTAAGATTTGCTTGAAATTTAATGAGATGTGATGACTCAGCATGCTAAGAAAAAATTGTGAAGGTATTTGAAATCTAAAGAATCACTGTGGTTTGAGAAATCTCTAATTCTTCTTGCAGAGAAACTTCCTTTCCCTTGTTAGACAGAGTAATTTTCAGGCTGACCTACTAATCCTTAGTGCTCTAATTGTAGTTACTGGAACAAGAACATTTTCTAAGTATCCTAAATTCCACTCATATTATGAGTGCATTACACTTCACTAGTATTTCTTGTGGTTGTCTATTTTTGCCATGATTTTCACTATGTTTTTGTGTTGCTGTCCTATAGCA